>CAWUFW010006478.1:802500-1147181 GCA_963921515.1 Calotriton arnoldi
TCAAAGGGGGGGGTTTGGGGGGTGCCCGGGGTAGGGCCCCGGGGGGGGGGGGTCCTGGGGGTGGTGGCGGTGGGTGTTGTTGACCTATTGGGGCTCCGGGCTGCATGATAGGTTGCTCCAGGGCATCTGTTGTTCTTCATGTGTGGCTATGGGCTGTGCTCCCTTGTCTGGTGCCGGTTGTCGTCCGACTTTACACCAGGTAGGAGCAGGTGTTAGTTTCCTGCTGCTAACGTGCCTTAGCGCATGTTTTGTGATCTTATCGCCGATCTGGAATGTTGTAGAGTGGTGTTGTCGCGGCTTTTTGCACGGGAACGCCTACTCTGCATACCATTAGCGTTAGTTGCCGGGGTCATCTGTGGCGATATTTTTTGCGACTGCTATCACAGGTAAACTGGTGTTATGGGCTGTTAGCACCAGCTTGGGAATGGGGAGATAAATTTATCGCGGATTTGGCTGCGATAAAGTGCCGATAACTCGGCAATAGCTCCTTGAGAATATGCCCCCCTGACTTTCTCGCACATGATAGTAAAATATATGTCATCTGCGTTCTTGAGTTCAAACAACCTGTCATCCTATATCAAAGAGACAACTGTGTGGTACCCTACTGTCACACCTATTCAATGTAGAGTCTGGCACTCAAAGTATTCTGAGCGATATCATCAAGCTACATGTTCATGATATTGTTACAACACGATTTTGGCTACTGTCCGAGTCCTTAGTTGTAAGATTGGTTTAATCTATCTTCATCCAGCTATTCACTCATTTACCAATTCACGCACTCACCATTTCACCCATCCATTCATCAATGCTCTCACTGATTCATCCATTCATGAATTGAGTGCATTCAATCACTTAATCAGTCGTCCCCCATGCACTCACTCATCCATCCAATAATTCACTCACTCTCCCATTTAACTAATTCACCATTCCACACAACACACACAAACTTGTCAATCAATGAAGAATCACTTTCACACAAATAACCCCAACTGTTGACTTAACCAAACATTGTTACATTTGTATTTTTCTTAATTTAATTGAATCCTGTGTCA
Source organism: Calotriton arnoldi (assembly GCA_963921515.1). NCBI lineage: Eukaryota > Metazoa > Chordata > Amphibia > Caudata > Salamandridae > Calotriton > Calotriton arnoldi. The sequence continues at coordinate 803,553 of CAWUFW010006478.1, forward strand.
GTAGAAAATATACCATATTTCCTTTTTTAAGTACAGGGATCCTTTAGTATCAGGTGCCTTTATTCGCTAAGAGATAACGACGTTTAGGATCTGTAATGAGAGGCGTTATTTAGATACATGCACATCATTTAAAGTGACTATTTCTAAAACATTTAATAAGATTTCACCTACAGTTTTGGCAACACCACAATGTTTTGATAATGTATGGTTGATTCCACGTTTTGTACTAATGCTCTTTTAACAGTGGTTGCGGTATGAATATTTAACTGTAGGAATGGGTTTATTATTGTGAATTAATTAACCTTGTTTTTCAATGAGTGAAGTGAATTATATTAATTAGTAATGTGCGCACAACATCTTGTGGGCTGCAAGAGAAAATGTGTTTGTAATTTGCCCATCAGTCCTTAAGGAACCACCGTGTGCAATGTTTATGTTCAGTTCATGTGCACCATCGGAAACAGTTTCTTCTGAAGGAATAATTTGCTTGTCATGCTTCGCTCAAACAACTATGGGGCATATTCTCAAGGACTTATCGCCGATTTATCTGCACTTTAGCGCCGCAAACGTGGCAATAGATTTATCGCCCTATTCTCAAGCTGGTACAAACTGCTGATATCGCCAGTTTTCCAGCAATAGCTGGCGCAAAAAACATCGCCACGGATGAGAGCGACAACTAACACTAATGATATGCTGAATAGGCGTTCCCGTGCAAAAACACACAAAAACACCACTTCGTGATATTCTCAACGACCAGCCAGATCTGCGATGCGACCCAAAAACAGGCGATAAGGCGCGTTAGCAGCAGGGATTTAACACCTGCCTTTCACTGGTGTAAAGCAGGACGACAACCTGCAGCATGAAAGGGAGCCCAGCCCAGAGCCACATCTGAAGACCAACACATGTCATGGAGCTACTGATCATGCAGCTCGGAGACCCAAGAGGGCCACAACTCCCACCGCCACCACCCCCAGGCCCCCCCCTGGCCCCCTCCCCGGACTACCACCAAGGCAGAGCAGAACAAGACAGCTGACCTTCCGAAAATGGCATGGCCCCTCAGCCACACAATTGCAGAATGTGGGGAGAGGTGGGAACCAAGTATGTGCGAAGGAGGCAAGTGACCCATCAATAAGAATGTACACAATGCCAAGTGTGGCGGTGATGTGCTGGACAGACTTCAGTATGCAGAGCACAGACATGTCCATGTGGACATATACTGCTGGTGTGTGTAGTGTTGTGGACAGTGGACGCAACCATGTCACCTCAGGCAGTGGGGAAGACCTCGGTCATGTAGCTGTGTCCCCCCCTGTAAGCGTAAGCAGAGTGGGCTTGTCCGGTGTACGCCAGTCCAGCATAGGAGTGTGAATAAATAGGCCGGAGCTCTAGGCGTGGTTCACTTCCCGGATGTCCAACGCGTATGCCAGGGCGGCACCCCTCACCCTGCCACGAGTCTGGCGCAGTGACCGCCAGCCTCCTCAGCCGATCGCTGGCTTCCGCGACACAGGCCCCCAGCGCACCCAGTGGCACAGCACCGCAGAGTTTTGTGTGTGCTGACTACTGCCTTCGGCCTACACTGCGGTCAGCAGGGCTCACAATTCAAATTGAGTCTTGATTTATTCATGGCGCAGTCCAGTAGGCAACAGACATTGCTTCCAGTGCGGCCCGCCCGGACGACGCATCATCGCAGGCTGCGCACCCGCTGAGCGCTCGAGGTGCCACTAACTCTGTGCAGCTCAAGTCAATGCCACATGGCTGTGTGCCCTTGCTGACCGCTGTCTCCAGCCTACACTGCGGTCAGCAGGGCTCACAAATCAAATCCAATCCTGACCTGCAAGGACACGCCATCATCACTGGCTGCACACCCGCTGAGCGCTCCAGGTGCCACTAACTCTGTGCAGCTCAAGTCAACGCCACGTGGCTGTGTGCCCTTGCTGACCGCTGCCTCCGGCCTACACTGCGGTCAGCAGGGCTCACAAATCAAATCCAATCCTGACCTGCAAGGACACGCCATCATCGCTGGCTGCACACCCGCCACCAACGCCAGGACCACCTCCAACCAACAACTGCCAGAGTCGGAGGAGTCTCACAGCCAGCCTATCAAAGTTGCTCACACCTGTCTTGGATGCCATCATCAGCTTGATACCATGCTCAGCTCTTCAGGTGCCACCAACTCAGTGCACCACAACTCATGGACCCTTCATGATTGAGTTTTTGTGCTGTGGACAGCGGACGCAACAATGTCACCTCAGGCAGTGGGGAAGACCTGGGAGGATGATGATGATGAAGATGAGGCAGGTGTACCACACCCCACTGCAGCTGCAGCAGGAATATCCCGAAGGGACTAACTCATTAACAATTTCTTCACATGAACACGCTCAGCTCTGGTGCCCCTACCTCAGTGCACCTCAAGTCATCGCCACGTGGCGGTAGGCCCGTGCCGGCTGCCGTGCATCCGGTGCCACTAACTCAGTGCACCACAAGTCATGGACCCTTTATGACTGAATCTTGTGTGTGTGATTTCAGATCTGGTGCCCCTACCTCAGTGCACCACAAGTCATGGACCCTTCATGATTGAGTTTTTGTGCTGTGGACAGCGGACGCAACAATGTCACCTCAGGCAGTGGGGAAGACCTGGGAGGATGATGATGAAGATGAGGCAGGTGTACCACACTCCACTGCAGCTGCAGCAGGAATATCCCGAAGGGACCAACTCATTAACAATTTCTTCACATGAGCACGCTCAGCTCTGGTGCACCTACCTCAGTGCAGCTCAAGTCATCGCCACGTGGCGGTAGGCCCGTGCCGGCTGCCGTGCATCCGGTGCCACTAACTCAGTGCACCACAAGTCATGGACCCTTTATGACTGAATCTTGTGTGTGTGATTTCAGATCTGGTGCCCCTACCTCAGTGCACCACAAGTCCTGGACCCTTTATGATTGAATCTGTGTGTGTGATCCGATGATCACTGTTCTAGTTGTTGCCAGCACCAACCACTTCTTGAGGGCTGGCTTACACTCACCCCACAACCATCCAGCACAGGCGTCACTGGACATGTGACCCTGGTAATAAAAAGGGGCCGGGCGCACGTGCCCGTAGCCAGTTCCACTATCTATCTAAGTGTGTCCGTGTGGTCATTATGTATGCATGATGGCCCCGGGCCCTACCACATTACATTGTGCTGTGGACAGCGGACGCAACCATGTCACCTCTGGCAGTGGGTAAGACCTTGGACAGGTAGCTTTGTCGTCCCCCCCTGTAAGCGTAAGCGGAGTGGGCTGGGCCGGCGTACGCCAAGCCAGCGTAGGGGTGTGAAGGATTTGCCCGGGGCTCTGGGCGTGGTTCAGTTCTGGCCTGGACAAGGAAGTAACTAATGACTATGTCACTTTTCTAGTGTCGGCGCCACCCAGCCCGCAATCGACAATGTTGCAATGTAGCATGCACCCGGAGGGCGGGCTCGCACGAACGGAGAAATGAAGGAGCGCAAGACCGCTCGGGGTCTTGGCTCATACATGCCAAGTGTTGTGTGTATCTGTATTGCCGCAGCATGAGCCAAATGCCTAGCCTTAATCGCAGTGCGAGTTCAGCCAGGCATGAACTCTACATCTGTGTCCGCCCTATCCTTCCCACAGGCCTACACTCACGTGGCCGCCCACCTTCAACGGCCAACATCACAGTGTCATTGTCAGGCTTGTGGACATGCGCAGACAGGCATGACAATGGTATGCCGTAGGAGTGCAAGTGATGCAACCGCGCAGCGCACACAAGTAAATAGGCTTGGGGGGAGGGAGGAGCAGCTGTGAGGCAACGTAACACACAGTGATGCCGCTCATTTGCCACATGCAAGACATGTCAAACATGAATCCCAAAGTCGCACACATCCCACCCCCAACAAGCCACTTCACATTTCCTGAATGCAAGCAGATGAGAAACTAACATTAGGGATGAAAGCTCCTTTGTCTGAATTATCAGGCGGAAGCACATCTGCACCTCCGACCTCGGAATTGCATGTGCCCGGCAACCCCTGACAGATACTATAGCAGCTGATGACGACTCCCACACTACGCACAGCCCGACGAAAGACCAACGTATACACACCCCACACAGAAGTCCTTGCTCGAAGTTATCTTGCATGGAATGGCTTTCACACTTACTCCCACACCATCCCAGGCGTACAACCGTTGCACACTAAAACAACTCATTGATCCAAGCTGTGGCATTTCATCCACAGAACTGGCGCAGGTCAGAACAGTGCCGCTTCAACCCGAGCCACTAGCACAATGGCAGAACATCCCGGACACATGCACAACCCCTGTCAGGTGGAACTGTACCATGCACGTATGCTGCGTTTACTGGGGACACTGCCATTGGCAGTGCTGCGGATCAGTTACCGGCTAAGCTTCCGCCTTGCCAACGTCACCTGCGTTCAGCCTGTGTTGCATTGTCGATCGTGCATATTCGAGTGGTCCATGGATGTCTGCCTATCCAACAGGACGGTAGCTGAACTGGATTTTGACATGTGTGTGCGCCCTGTGTTGGCCCACGACCAGGAGTGTCACCGTGGTACCCGTTTATGGGATGCCTTGATACTTGGCATACATGCTGGCAGCTGGACCTGGGAGATTGCACAACTCCTCGTGTGCAGTGACCACATTGAACCGCTCCCCTATTGGGCTGTAGCGCTAATTGGTGAAAGGGGGTGGACGCAGCACATCTGTCTGGACCTGCTAATGGATTGCCTCGCCGTCCTGTTTTATGAAGTCGACAACGAGCTCATGTTGGAAATGATAGCCTACGGAGCTGCAATCGCTTTCATGGACGAGTAACTACGTACCTGCAGCCACAACAGATTGGAACCCATTGCACATGTCCCAACACCTTGTTGCATCTTGGAGATCTGGTCACATGTCCCACGACAACAGTGGACATGGCTGCATTCGCCTGGACTCCGAATACATGAGTGGACAACAACGCGGGTTAACACACACCTGTGAAAGGTGAGGCACTCCCCCGGAGTGGACAGCGGCGCTTGGCAACGTTCCTCATCCTGACATACTGCTGCATTGGTCTGCATGTTGTGGCACTTATCTTGCCCATACTGATACGCATATGCTAATAAAGTCTACGCACCTTCACTTGGATTCAACTGTGATGAGTGTTGATTTGAATGACAATGTGTGTCTCACTGCCTATCTGGGTCACGGCCATACATGCGTATTGATAGCATTACCCAGGGAGTACCTTTTTGTGGAATCACTGTCCCTACATTCATCCATACTTTCATACTTGATTGCTCATAGCCACGACACATCTGTGAGAATTAGAATGTTTTATTCGCATTCAGTGGAGTGTTGAAGCTGGAGCAGTACAGGGCCATGTAAACCCCACTTTACATTGTTGCCCCGTGGAGGGCCAGCCAGAGTCCTTTAGGGATTGACAAGTTCATCGGAAGAGGAGGACTTCAGTCCGCAGTGTGATTGCTGTGTCATTGGTAACCAAACCAAATATGGCAGTCCCTGTCGAGGTCCAAGGTGAGTGTTGCTGAGTGTATCGGGGGACAGTGGAAGGTGTTATTCCAGGGCATGATGCAGAGGGCAGAACCAAGCTGAAACAGGCCATATGGCGGAGATGAATGCTACCACTTCATTCTTACCACAAAACCAGATTCATCATCATCTTCGTCCTCTGATGTGTCAGGTGCCTCACATGTGGGTGTGTGGCACTGACACTTCAGGGGGCGGAGATGTGGATGGAGTAGTAGCAGCAGCATTCATCCGTGCCAGGCCTTGTGGCGGCAATGCCATGACAAGGATCTGCAAGGCATGGAAGATCACAGCTACATCTCGCTGGTGTGCAGCAGTGGCAAACATTCTTTCCGCCTGCATCCGCTCCATGTTCAACATGATCCTCCGCATGTGTCCCAACTCCCAGCTGACATCGCTGGAGCCACTCTGACTAGACAGTTGTTCTTGGCTCAGAGTCATGACTCCAGCGATGTCAGCCATGGAATGTTGGAGAGCATGGAGCGGACAGTGGGTGTCCGTTAGGGACTGTAAGTGGTCCTTGATGGGACGTAGACACCCACGTATGGCATCTAGTTTGGCTGCCATGAGGTCGAACCCCACCCGCAGCTGATCAGCCATCTTCTCATGGCACCCTAACACAAGGCGTTGGAATGCCATGTGTTGGTCGTGGGGGTCCTGGGAGACAGCCGTGGTGGTGGGTGCTTCCTGCTGTGTGGTCTATGCAGGGGGTGGGGTCTCCTCGATGCAACTGGGCTGCACTGCTCCTGGAGGTGGAGTGCCGAAGCTGTCCATGGGCTGTTGGAGGGCGTCGGTGTTGATGTTGGGGAGGTCCTCTTCATCATCAGTGCTGAGTTGTTGGGTCTGCTCTGCAGGAGGTGTTGATTCTCCCGCTGCAATGTGAAGGGGAGATGCAGATTGACATTGTGTTCACATGTATGTTGACGCGTTGGACAAGTTTACTTACAGACTGCATGACAATGTACATTGTGACTGTTTGTGAGGAGATGCCTATGTGATGCGGGACAGTTGACATTTCTACACCATCAGGGATGTGAGGTTGTACTTGTACATTGTCATCTCACAGTTTCCTGCTATGCCAAATGCGAATGGCCATTTTCTACACATAAGCGGCAGCAGTTGTGTCCTCTGTTCTGTTGTGAAAGTGTTGCAGTTTGTACCACATTGTTGTCAATGTTGAGGTGCTCTAATTCTTATGTGTGTGTGCAGCATGGTGGGTGTGTTGCCCCTTCAGCTCTGATTTGGCTGGCCCTTGTCCCTTTCAGGGGGTGTGCCTTTCACTTCTGTGCTCATACAGTGCTGAGATGTTGCAGACTTGGGTAACTTGGGCTCTTGGTCGGAGTTGTGACTCTTGGGCATGGCTTGTCCGCAGATGTGCTATACTTAATTGTGCATGTGTGCCATTGTGCCCATCTCCCCCCATCCCCCCAGTCCCTGGTCATTACTCACCCTGTTGCTGTTGGCTCAGGTCATGTTGTGCAGTGTCCGGTCCCCCAACTCCTGCCACCGTCTCCCCAATGATGACTCGGGTCACCATTTCCTCCATCTCATCCAGCTCCTGGTGTGTCGCTGGACTCCCACCTCCAGTCTGCATTGCTGCTTTCAGGTTGGCTGCGAATTTCAGCTTGGTTTTTTGCTTCACATCAGTCCAGCGCTTCTTGCAGTCGTCCACTTCCCTTCTCTTCACTCCGACTGCATTCACCTTGGCCAAGATGGACTGCCATATTGTATGTTTAATTGCCAATGACACAGTGGAGGTGATAAACAGTTGGTGGTGGTGTTCTATCACCTCCGTAATGAGGATCTGGTTTTCCTGCGTACTGTAAGGCGGGTTCCTCTTCTTCTTCTCCTTGCCCTTCCCTGACCCCGAGGTCCCAGGCTGGTCCTCTGCGGGGCTTGTGGGGTTCTGGTTGTCCTCTGTACTCACTCCGGCTACCTCCATGGTGCTTCGCAGTTGTTTGTGTTTTTTGTTGGCGCTTTTATAGTGGTTTTTCCCGCCTGACTTGTGGGACTTGCAGGCCTGGCGCTGCTTATCGCTGTATTTTTTATCGCAGTTGGGCCCATCGCAACTTTTTTCACGTTAGGCTTTAGATTTTTATCGCCGTCCCGGTGATTTTATCGCGTTATCGGGACACTATCGCATGTTACCGCCTTGTTGAGAATGAGACGTTAACACAGAGTTATTTACCCGCGATGGACGGCGATATGTGTAATTGCGTTAACCTATTTTGGCGATGATTATCGCAAGTTCTTGAGAATATCCCCTATGTTTTTATCTGGTATTTCGTCCTGAGGTGATCTTAATGACAATTGTTAAAATGTATTTTCATTAACAAGTATCATTAGTTGTGATGGTGGGAATGAATTTATCCACATAGTGAGTTACAGATTTTGGACTTCTGCCCGGGGATTATGATGACACCCTGTTCTCTGGCCTTTGAACTACTGAGAACATGCAATGGGAATTTGTGTTTCCTTATATTTCACCCGCTATCCTACGGGAGAATGAATCTTAAGTAAAATATAATATATGAGATAATATGCTCCCCCACCAAGGCATTATAAGCACCTTACAAGTCACCAACGAATTCCGTGACGAGTAGATGCAGGTAGCCTTCAATAAGGACAGAGAAGTCCGAGATGAGTTGCAATTTCATTTTAAGGTGTATATTTTGGAGTACCTTTTCCCATATTATAAATGTTCAGGAAAGGCCCGTGGCTGTTGTGGCAATGCATGTGCCTACTCCGTTTACAGGTTGCAGCTGCCCTGACAGTGTTTTCCTGGTAACCGAATGGACCGCAGAGGGCAACCTCATAGCAGATAGGCTGGTGTGTGCAGTATAGCAGGGAGCAGGCTACCCAGGCGCACAACACCCATGGGGATCTAAGGGTTTCAGCCCCCCGCCCCCGTTGTGTGTGTCAGCCTGGGCTGAGACAGCTTCCAGGGCACACACACAGACAGTTTTTGAGTTGCTGTAGGCTGGCTGGTCTGGCATCTGTCTTATTGCAGCCGCACCCAAGTACTTCACAGGTCTTTAAAAGACCATTTACTTGTTAACGAGGCTTTGTTGTTTTTTCACCCCTTCTTAGAGCCCCTGAATCTCCACTCTGCCTATTGCTGGAAGAATTGCCCCCCCCCGAAAATGTGGCTCTAGTTGTGCCTCTGAGGCTACCATGCATTCCTGGCCCTTCTGGGTGGTGTGCGTGTTGATGGCCTCGTCTATCAGAGAGGCCACAGCAGAGGTATGGGATGGTGTGAATTATCCCTGTCTCCCAGTATTCACAGTGCAGCAGTCAGATGGGTGGTGTTTGGGGAGAGGATGTAGCCTTACGGCTAGAGCGGCTGACCTCTAAGCTGGGGAACCGGGTTCGAGTCTCGGCAACGACGCTCAACATCCTGTGATTCTGGGCAAATCACTTCATCTCCCCGTGCCTAACAAAAATGAATGTGTCCATCCGTAACAAAACTGGCGCTCATGTAAAGCACTCTGATACCCTATGTCTCAGGTCTAGTTCACGCTATATAAAACTCTAAAAAAAGAAAATACGTCTTCACCAGTCAGAGACAGTGATACGGTGGTGGGCTGCTGTTTTTGCAGCAAGGTGTTTCTGGCTTAGAGAGTGCTTCGCATGGGAATATGCCAGTGTGTGTATTTTTTAAGCTGTCACAAATGAACTTTTTGCGGGAAGGTCATTAGTCACTTATTAGAAAGGTATTATAAATGACAAAAATAATGTTCTTGGTACTGGTGCATTGCAACATCAGAACACATCTGTTATAAGAAAACAATCCATGCACTGTTACAGAGAGTTTAGCGTGTCCCACTAAATTGAGTGTATATAGACTGAAATTAATGACAAACTGTGAGAATATAGTATACGTGGAGAAAGCGGATACCACACGGCATAATGCCAAATGATGTGGCTACTGCATTCGTTTTGTAGGCTTTAGGGCTTTGTGTGCTTTACCACAGCTAACCTGTGCTTGTGCTCTCTCCTTTAAACATGGAAACATTAATTTACCTATTTGGCATATTTAATTTACCTATAAATCCCTTGTAGAGTGGGATACCATATACCCACGGACTGTAAATAAATGCTACTAATGGGTCTGCAGCACTCATTGTGCCACCCACTCAAGTAACGCTTTAAAACATGCCAGAGGGCTATATTGCAGCTTGAATGCAGTTTTAAACTGCCAATTCAACTTGACAAATAACCCTTTTGCAAAGCCTTATACTCCCCTTTTATTGTACATAAGTCACCCCTAAGGTAGGCTCTCGGTAGCCCATAGGTCAGGGTGTATTGTAACTAAAAGGTTGGATATGCAATTTTACATTTTACATGTCCAGGTAATGCAAAACTCCTAATTTCGTTTTTCACTACTGTGAGGCCTACCTCTTCCATAGGGGTTACCTTATTAAATTGAATAAGTCCTAACGTTTGATTGGGAACAGGTTAGCAATTCATGTTTGGTATCTGAGAAAGTGTAATTAAAAATCATCTTTACTGGTAAAGTCAGATTTGAAATTACAATTTAGAAAATGCCACTTTTAGAGAGTTGCCATTTTCCTGACCTATTTGGTGCCTTCAGCCTGTCACTGGGTCACATGAATGGATGTAGTGGACTTTGAACTTTTTTTATACCTCCCGGACAGCCCCACAATAGAGGGACTAAGTTTGCCTGGATGAGCCATCAACTGGCAGGATGGGGGGGTGGAGCTGGGCACAGCCCCACTTGCAACTGAATAGGCTGTGCTCTGCCTTCACACAAAGGACTTGCCACCCCTGCATTGTTCATGCAGCCAGCTTGGAACCAGGGCAGGGAAAGAAGGAAAGTTAAACCACTTCAAAGGGAATTCTCTAAAATTTCTCCTATTTCAAAGAAGGCACTAGGTATAAAGATAGGACCCTCAAACCCACTCCACAGTTCACTTTCTGGACCTGTGGAAGGACTCTCAGAGCCCTGCCTGCTGCTGTGGCCTTCTGTGTACTCCACAAGAGTGCTTTTCTGAACCTGTAAGGACTGTTTTGCTGCCTGGAACCTTCCATGATTTCTCTGGGTCAGCCCAGCTTCTTGAGCCCTGTTTCATCACTTGAATCCAGGACTACCAGAGAAACTCCAAGGGCTAGTTGGCTGGCCTCCTGATTAGGGTCTTAGGGTCAAAAAAGGCTCAAATCATCTTGAACCCGCACCTGGACCAACCTGAGTTAGTCCTGACCCCTTAAGTGGTGCCCCTCCAGTGTTGGAGGTGTTAAAGGTGCTTAGATAGCCAATATCCAAAACTTGGCTTTTTAGACATTTGTTTGCTAAAAACTGCTCTGAGAGCTGAGAGGAGACCGGGACCAAACTGCTCATCTATCCACTCATGGTGCTTCGCTGGTGGGCCTGACTTTGCAACAGCTCCCATTACGTCCTTCTCCATAGCAGCAAATCCTGTTCAGCAACCCTTCACTAAAGGGGCTTTCGACCATATGGAACTCTCGGTGGCCACAGCCTCCAGCCTTGTCCCGCTGGAGTTTTTCGACTTCCAAAAAAGAGACAGAACCTGGAAATCTCTACCCCGACTTCATCCAGCGGCTCCCTCTAGCGTCCTGCACATCTAACCTGGGCTTCTATTGGAATTCTATAACGCTTATTAGCAAGCCAATTATCGCCAGTCTTGCTAATATGCCCCAATGTCTGCAGTTCGACTCATTGGATGTTTGTCCTGCTGGTATCATTTTATTAATTAAAATGTACTCTATTTTGTTTACTTTAGTGACCCCTCAAACAATAGCCTAATTTCTTACGACCTCATGTTGATTGAATCTGTTGATTAAATTGTCCGTTCATGTTGCGATAGGAGTAAATTACAGGGTATCAGTTGCACAACATCTCAAAGAAAGAGGCATCCCCAAAGACGAGGGTGCAGTGGCATTCGTTGTATCTTTGAATAAATCTACACTACTTTGTATGGTACATCCTCATTAGTGGTTCTTCCAGCTGTAATATGACAAGTACAAACTGTGCACGGGAGATACACCAGTTTGAGATTTAGGGATTACATTAATGAGGAATTTTGAACAGTTTCCTCAATTATTCTGAGTAACATTTTCTGAGAATCAGCAGCTGTGGCAATTCATCAAAGGCTGGCAGTGTCCCCCATTCAAGAGCTTGAAAGAGAGTTGCCAAAAATAATTTTGGAAACATTTACATTTGTGCGCTCTGACAATCTGGAAACACGAGCTGTAAAACCCCATCTCAGAACTAAAGGCGAGACTGTGGGTTCTGTTAAAGAAAAAAAACATGTGTAACTGAAAAGAAGCAGAGGGTGAAGCAGAAACAGAAAAAAGGGCTGGATCTCCTTCGACTCAGGAACCCAGCAGGGGTGGGTACAATTTGAGGGACCATGATGCAATTAAAAAGCCAGATCTATATAAGTAGCCATTCTCCCTTTTCGTTTCAGCACTCTGACAATAATCAAATTAGTCTTTATTTCGATTATTTCAATCATTAAAGACACAAAAAACAATACAATACAGACCTTCACAAGTACATGTAATGTCATTACAAAAAGTACTTAAAAAATGTGTTTAAAAAATTCATAGAAATATAAAAGCTAAAAGCATTAAGAAGATTATAAAATTTTAAGTTTTGATTGTATATTACGGTCTTATTTCTCAATAACATAATTTAATCGACCTAAATAATAATCACAATTCCATAATCTCATTTTCATATTTGTATAAGAATGGAACGCGATCCTGTTACGAGTCAACAGCTACCCAATAAGTGGTATGTATTATATACTTAAACATTTCTAGGAGTTACGGTTGCCACTCGTTGCACCTAACTTCTTCAAATTGTTTGTTCGGATACCCCACGTCCAGCTCAAGAACTTGGCTGTAGCTATTGCTATGTGTTCATGCGTATTAATCTTCAAGATACGAAGTGCATGTTTGCTGGATCTGGTGCCCATGTTAAGACAAATCGGCTCAAGCCATTTGTCTCTGGGGCACTTGTATGCTGGACATACGAACAATATATGGGGGATTGACTCATCCATTGTTCGGCATGATGGACATTTAGGGGCCGATTCCGATTTCGGCCGGAAGGGCACCGAACGATGGTCGGAGCCCTTCCGACCGAATCGGAACGTGCCGGCCGGGATTCCTTTCCGACCGAGCCATTCCGATGGGCTCGGTCGGAAAGGAATCCGACTGGGATTTCCGGATGGCTTACGACGGGCTCGTCCGCCGTCCGGTAATCCTTCAGTACTCCCCCGGCCGCCTCTTCACGACCGAGGGAGTACGATGGCAGACCGGCACGAAAAGGCAGTCGGTAACTGTCTTTGGGGGCCCCCAGTAGGGCCCCCATGGGTGCGAGGCCACCGAATGGCGGCCTGGGGACACCTATGGTGCCCCTCTGTTGATCCCTGCACCCGGTGGCAGGCACCTTGGGGTGCCGGCCACAGGGTGCAGGGATGAACTGCACCCCTGCTTTCCACAATGCAAGCATGCATTCCGCTCGGAATGCATGCTCCCATTGTGTAGTATAAGAGTGCGACCGAACAGGGTTCAGTCGCATCGTACTTCCAGGGCCGTAACCGACGACGGCAGGTCGGTCGGTTATGGCTCCTGACCGATGTCGGACGGACCTGAGTCCGTCCGACATCGGAATCGGCCCCTCAGTGTCCGTTGTATTTTTCCATTTTAATGTAAATGGTTTTATCGGAAGTGAGCCAACCCTGAATTGGTGATACAATTTTCTGTTGCATGGTTTGGATATAAAGTTCCAGTAGGCCTCAAACTGGGTGTCATACTTGTGTTCCAGGAAAATACCCGTAAGGGAAGTATTCTGAGTGGATGACAAACACTTTATTTTGCCCGGGCGAAGACGGGCCCGTCTTAGCCCGTCATAGCCTGATAGAGACTGGACTGGGCCACGGCTCTAACTCCACAGGAAAAGGTACGGCGGGTTCAAGACCACTCGTATTTACAATTTATAAGGAGGGTCGATAGACTGTAATAAAGGGACATCTTGGATTTACAACATATATGTGGCAGCTGTTACACGGGTTTGAGTGGGTCTCGTGGGAAGCGAGCCAAGTGATAATTGATAGGACTTAAGATCCTGCACACTGTCTGAGATATCATTAGGGCAAGGGTGTGATAATAATATAGTGGAATAGATGGCGAAGAGAAAGGCATCGAGTATGCAGAACACAAAGCATCAAAAAGTTGGTGCGCATCCCCGTCACACTTTGCTCAGTTACTTAACAGGAGCTATGGGGGCAATTGAGCGCCAGATTATAACAGTGGAGGAGGCTCTTAAACCGGCCCACTCAGGATGCTTAGGTAGCGAGGGCGACACCCCAAGTGCCCAACTATTGAGGGAAGGGTCTGAGCCATCTATTGTGACATCTATCAGCTCCCCAGGCCCTAATGGTTGTATAGTTAATATGCAGGATAATATTTCAGGCAGTGAACAGGAGTCGGACATTCAACCCCCGGTCAAACGAGCAAGAAACCCGGATAGTTCTATTCATATTACAGGAGAGAATTGTAAAATTATTAGTGGGTCAACCCATAAAGCAAGAAAAAAGGTTAATAAGAAGGATATACCTCCTGTAGTGAGAAAGAAATGGGGCAAACCAAAACCAACTACAAATTTAAGTATTCAGAACGAGGTTATAAGTATAAAAGCAAAACTTGACGCATTGGATAAATTCCTTAGAGAAAATCTAAGTGGATTAATACTTAAAATTGGTCTTACTGAAGAGGCCCTAGTCAATAAGCTTGATAAAATGCAGCCTCTGTGTCAGGTGTGCCCCGATAACTTAGGGAGCCTGGAACATCAAATTACCACAAGGGGGCATGACTTTACTCATTGGAGACTGGGGCGACATGAGGAAATATTGCACGCGGCACTAAACGTGGTGCAACAAACCACTATGGATTGCGCTGTGGCACCTCTTAATAATATCCCTATAGTTTCCAATACGCCTACTTATAATCTAGTAACTGAAGGCCCTAATAATCTAGATGTAATGAATAAGGCAGAAAAAGTAGTAACACGTTTGGATCTACCACCGGATGCCACTCCATACATGGTGGTATTAACTAATGTTCCTAAACAACAAAACAGGGGGGAAGAATCGTGGGAGACAATGAGGAATAAGTCGTTGCATTGGCTTGGTGTTAGGTCTGGCCTCACGGAGAGACTTTTTGACGAGTTCAAGATGTTTAGAAGAGTGAGCTGGGTTGGGAAGGGGAGAAAGATTTTGTCGGGGGATTGCGTGGTATTGACTTTTAAGACACCTCAGCTAGTGGAAATGATTTTGAGCAGAGCTGGTACCCAACGTATCTTGGGACAAAGTATTAACGTAGTTCCATTAGGTTTTTTTTACCAGCCTATACCATACGCTGCCCCAAGAGATATGGGATCCCAAATTCAGTACCACAAGAGCTGGTCTAATCTCCCAACCTATAATCGTTATGAGGCCCTGGTTAATCTTGATTCAGTGGATTGACATCAATTGAGAGCATCCCCACAGCATGAAACCACTCCTTCAGCAAGAGCTTCCGCCGCCTTGTGTATAACTGAGCCGATAAGTAGCCTCGAGAACATTCTCCCATTAAACAATGCTATGCCAGTAGTTATGGAGAGTGATTATGTTATTGACTCTAACTCTCCGGTTGAGCCCACTCTCCCTCACACTATTTATCCTGATAGAACATCAATGAAGCGCGATGAGGTAGGAGGCGGAAACCAAGACACAGATTTGAGGGAGAATTGCCATATTTTATTTTGGAACGTAGCAGGTTTAAAAACCAAGGTGCCCAAAACAACATGGTCTGACTTTGTGAATAAGTTTGACATCTTTAGCTTGCAGGAAACTTGGATGGTAGAGCCCGTACACATTAGTGGTTACAAAACATATTTTACGCCAGCAGTTCCCTCACCACACGGAAGAGCGAAAGGTGGCCTTTGTACTTTTATTTCAAATTATCTGAATATAGGGAATATTGTTTTTAATGTTTCAAACCAATATTATCAAATTATTAGCTTTCACATAGACCAAACCTTTGGAATAGCATTATTGAATTTGTATAACAATGCCCCCCCAGAGGTGATTCAGGGATTGATGAGAAAATTGAGTAGTGAACTATGTAATCTACAAACCGGTACAGTAAAGGAGATTTGTGTTATTTGGGGAGGGGACTTTAACTCACCTCTATGTCAGTATGTTAACAATGGGGTCTGTGGGATGTCTTATGAAAAAGGTTCTAGTATTCTCCACTTTACCCATACACCCCTTGGAGATCTGTTGAATGACATTATGTTTACATTTGACTTTGGGTTTGTTAATGATTTATGTGTCCCTGTGATCCCCTTTTGTCCAACTTTTAACGGACGAGGTACTTTTTCCACTATTGATTTTGTATTAGCATCACAAAGATTTTCAGCTTATTTGAAAGATTTTACCACACATGATATCACCCTGAGTGACCACTTTCCCATCAGTCTTGAATTAAAGTTAAATAAGAAGTCAATTGATAATAGAGGAAATTCAGATCACTTTGTGGAAAATATATCACTGAGTAGACAAAATGGTTATGTACTTAAATGGGTAAATGTGGATCAAGATGCTCTCATTAGTAAGGTGGTCACAAACTGTAAAGATATGTTTTTAACGTGTTTAGACGATAGATCATCGCACCAGGATATTTTAGAATTTTTTTTTGTAATTTCAAATTTTATTCAAGAAACACTCTATGTGAATACAACGAAAGTAAGTAAACAAAATAAGGGATGGTTTGATACAAGCTGTACAAAAGCCTACTCTAAGTTAAAAAATGCCCTTCATGCAAAGGTGAAAAATCAGGCTGATATTAGTGAAGCTAGATGTGAATTCAAGAGAGCACAGAAAATAAGAAAGATGGCCCTAAAAGAGGAAGCCTGGCAAGCTCTACGAGAGGCCTCGGTTAACTGGGACCCCTCTGCATTTTGGAAGGCAGTTAACGCTCCCTTTTTGGCGGATAAGGACAAAGCCACCATAGAGATTGCTATTACTGAACCAGAGTGGATTAAACATTATTCCAGTCTATATAATAACCCATTACTGGACGACCAGGAAACATTAGCGACCAGGGCTGACAATACGAAACTTATAACCCCCTCAGATCAACTGTTGCATTTTACATTAATTGAGGTGAATTCAGCCATTAATGCAAGCCGGGGAGGGAAAGCGGCAGGACCAGATGGGGTTCCTGTTGACATTTTTAAATCTAACTTAGCACTTTGGGGACCACTTTTAACTCAGGTTTTTAATGCATGCGGTTCACAGGGCTTTTTATCTACCTGGTGCGACTCAATAATAGTACCCATTTTTAAAAAAGGGGCTAGGGCAAATCCAGCATGTTACCGCCCGATCTCATTGCTGGATTCTACAGTGAAGATTGTAGGGCAAGTTCTTTTAAACAGGTTTCAAGTTTGGGCTGAGGAACACTCAATATTAAGCGACCTGCAATATGGGTTCCGCAAAGGTTTGGGCACAATCGAACAGGGTTTAAACCTACACATTATTTTAGAAAAATATACTAAAGCAAAAAGAGAAAGATTATACTTAGCCTTTGTCGACTTAACCGCGGCATTCGATTGTGTCATACATGAGAAGCTGTGGGTGATTTTAGAAGGGCTGGGTGTTGATGTCTCAATAGTTATATTTTTGAGACAGTTGTATTCAGGGGCAAGGGCACGGGTTCGCTATGGGAGGGGAGGCGAATGCACTAAACACTTTGGTGTGAGAAGAGGAGTCAGGCAAGGATGCATCCTTGCCCCGTTCCTCTTCTCACTTTATATAAATAATTTAGAAGCAGTTTTAGTAGAGGACTGCAAGGATTTACCAGTGGCAGCCAATCGACCCATACCGGCACTCCTGTATGCGGACGATGCAGTCCTGATGGCCCGCACACCGCTGAGCCTTCAAAGGGTTGTGGATGCTTTTATTAATTTTATGGCAAGTCTGGGACTAGTCGTCAATTGTTCAAAAACATTTACTATGAATTGCGGGGCAGGTCTAAAAAAGAAGACAAGGACCCTTTTTATTGACTCAAAAGTCATAGAATGTACCAAGACTTTTTCCTATCTTGGGATCTTATTTGATCATTTTGGAACATGGTGCCCCCAATTAAAGTTAGAAGGTTGTTATTCATTAAATCACTGATGGCCCTTTCAAACTTTAGCAAAAAATTAGGTAGACGTGCCCCAGCAGAAATTCTACAGATATACAGGGCAAAATGCGTTTCGATTGCAACTTATGGAGCCGGAATTTGGGGTTTTATCAATCAATCAATCAATCATGTCACTTATAAAGCGCACTACATACCCGCGAGGGTCTCAAGGCGCTGGGGGAAGAGGGGGGTGGTGCTGCTACTGATCGAAGAGCCAGGTCTTGAGGAGTCTTCTGAAGGCCAGTAGGTCTTGGGTCTGTCGGAGGTTGGTGGGGAGGGTGTTCCAGGTCTTGGCGGCGAGGTGGGTCAACCCTCTGCAGTGTGCAGAGAATATGTTTTTAAGGTCCCTCTTGGCTGTCCCTGATAGTACTTCAACTTATATATGCCACCGAGAATTAGGCACCCCATATCTAGAGGATGTCATCAAAATACAGCCAGTACTCTTGTGGCATAGAATATGGACCGCTGAGGAGATTCCTTGAATCGGCTAATATTGGAGGATATCTTGACCTGTGATGGAGCTAGAAACATAAAGTGGCTGGAATATGTTAGAACATTTGTGTCTAAAATAGGGCACTTAGAATACCATACAGATCCAGATACTTTGCGAAATGTGTCTAGGAAAGAACTTAAAGTTATGTGTTTGCAATATTTGGAAGAGGTTAGAACCATAGCTGAACGAAAGAAACCAACGGTGAATGCACATTATAGGACTCTAGCGACCCCAACCATACAGTTTTATCTCGTTTTAACTTCCGGTGATTATGAAAGATTTTTGTTGACTCGTTTTAGACTGAGCATTTTACATCGATTGTTAAGCTTTCCTTCGCTAAACGACTGGTCTAGGGTATTGTGTAATTGCCCTTGTGATGATGTCTCGGTGCAATCGACGTTACATATTTAATTTTTTTGTAAATTTTATACCATACCAAGAAGGAGATGGATTATCCCGATGCTTAAAAATGCTTAAAAAATTCGGATTTAAACAATGTCAATTTGCATATCTGAACTTGCAACAGTTGGATGATGTTTTTATAATTGCCTCAGTGACTGCTTTCTTAAAGAATGTTTTTAAGGTGCGTAAATAAATCTGGATGTGATTCGGCTAATATTATGTAATCATAATTTTAATTTCAAAATATGTACTGTGCTTTTATGGTTAACTGTAATAGTTACTGAATAAAGAACTTTTGATTGATTGATTGATTGATTGAACTGGGTGTCATACTTGTGTTCCAGGAAAATACCCGTAAGGGAAGTATTCTGAGTGGATGACAAACACTTTATTTTAGCCATATTCCAGTAGGCTTCCTTGTAAGCTTTTTTGGATGGAAACGTACTGCCTACTGGATCCTCCCACAAATGGCTAAACCCCATGTCCACCAATGTGCACTTGATTTTATGTAACCATAAGATTTTACATGATGGATCAACTTCTCTTACATGCTTTAATGCATTGGCATAGGGTAACAGCTCTGGAGTAGTCCAGAGCCTTCTCCAGTATGCTATGGGCCTATACCGAGCTATCTCCTCGATTCCACAGCAGCCCAGGTCTAGGTAAAGGGGTTTGAGAGGAGTAGATTGTGGAAGACCTGTTAAAGCTCCCAGGAACTTATTCTGGGCTATAGTTAAAGATGTTAAATTTTCGAAACCCCAGAGCTCGGCACCATATAGAATCGAAGCCCTAACCTTAGCATTGTAAATCGTTAGTGCAGGGCCTACCGGCTTTGTTTGTGAAAGCCGATGCTCTTTTAGTAGGACACCTGCAAGTTGGGCATGCCTTAGGGCCAATATATCAATCTGGGGCTTCCAATTTAACTTCTTTCCCAGGGTAACCCCGAGATACGTAAAAATATTGGTTTGTTCCAGTTGGACATTATTCATATATACTCTCCCTTTCACCACTTTGTGTTTGTGTAAAACCATGAACTTTGTTTTATCTACATTAACTACAAGCTCATGGTCACTACAAAAAACCTTAAATCTATCTAGAGCTCGTTGCAAGCCTTTCTGTGTTTTAGATAAAATAAGAGTATCATCGGCAAACATCAATAGGGGTACTTTCGTGCCAGCAATTGAGGGTGGGTCAGTGGAATATGTGGAGAAATAGTTGACAACCCTGTTTATAAACAATGAAAAAAGAGTTGGGGCCAGAACGCACCCTTGACGGACCCCTTTTGTTACCGGAAACCTTTCTGTAACCATTCACTGAGAGCCCCAGCGAACCTGAGCGTAATTTGACTCGTGCAGTTTGACAATTAAGGCGAGGAGTTCTAGTGGCATCCCTAGTTCTTTCAGTGCTTCCAATAACTTATTGCGGGGGACCATATCAAACGCAGATTTGAGGTCTATAAACGCTGCATACATGGTACCCCCTGCAATAATTACAGTTCGCCAATAGAGCAGCATAAATCTAAAAACCTGGTCAATGGTGCTAACATGCTAACGGAATCCAGCCTGTAGTGTTGATAGAATATCATGTTCGCATATCCAGGTTTGGATTCTGCACAACAAGAGCCTGGCCATAATATTTTGCATCAAATCTATTAAGCTTATTGGCCTATAATTGCTTGGACATGTGCGGTCCCCCTTTTTATAAATTGGTATTATTCCCGCACCACGCCAAGATTCTGGGATGGGTGCTCCACTGGCTATTGCATTAACAAGTATATGAATATACTTAACCCAGTTGGCTCTATCGTGCCTAAATAAATCGGCCGGGATACAATCGGGGCCGGGAGCTCTGCCCTTTGGAATCGCATCCAGGGCGATTTCGACCTCCCCAATCCCAAATATCATAGTAATGTCAGACTCGAATGTGGGACGATGGTTTAAACTAGCAGGTGTAGCAGCAAATTGTGCCTCGAAATACGAGACGCACTGGTCCGGTGCTACGTAGTTGTCTGAGGCTTGTCTAGGTTCACCACAGCCCCATTTCACTGTCTTCCAAAATTTCTGCATGCTTTTTTCATTACTCGCATGCAGAAGATCATTCCATCGTTTTTCGTCAAATTCTTTTTTGGCTACATGTTGAGTTTTTTTATACATTTTCCGAGCCAATTTAATCTCATCCATTGATTTTGTTCTTATGGCTTGTGACAGTTTCTTGTAGGCTACTCTACAGTCCTTATTGTACCAATTAGCTGACTTTAAAATATCTCGGATACTAGATTTATTGGTCTTAATAAAAAAACATTTAAGCTTATTAAACAATCCTTTGTGCGCCTGTAAAATAACACCATTTATGTCCTCCTGGGTATCTAAAATAGAGATAGCTGTTAAAGTATTTTCCACCTCTGCCTTCATCTGCTCTAGGATGTTGTCTTTTTCAATTAGCATCGCCCACTTCACCCTTCGCATATCATTTGTCGGGATTACGTCTGCAGTCACCCTCTCAATTAACTGTGGCTGTGTGGCTAACCCCTGTATCTGCAGGGTTAGCAAGAGTGGATTATGGTCGCTCTCGCTTCTCTCTTGCACCATCATATCAACGAGGCAAGACCACAACTCCAAATTAATAAGAAAGTAGTCAATTCGGCTACTTCTTAGGCCATTGCTATAGGTGTGCAAACCCTTGCCATCCGATAGTGTCCTCCCGTTTACAGCCCTAACGCCCCACTCCATACACAAACTCTTTAATTGAAGTGCTGCCTCTGTCCATTTTTTTATCGAGGGTAGAGTTAAAGATGGGATACCCCATTGGGAGTCTTCTTCACTACAGAAGCCACCATCTTCATGGTCGAGAGGTTCAAATGTACAATTAAAATCACCTGCTATCACCATGTTATACCTACCCCTATGTTTCTTTATAAAGGCTTCCAGTAGGGAGACTGTACTTGAGAGCTTCCCGCCCACCATCCCTCTAGCATATATGTTAATCAATAATATGTTTCGATCTTGTTTAGGCCGTAGAATAATAGCCAGGATATCGGGGCTATCCGTTGATATCTCCTCAACCCTATAGCCTGAATGTTGCCGTACCCATAGGGTAAGCCCACCAGAGGGCCTCCCTTTTTGACCAACAGTAGCTGGTTTCGTAAAGTTCAGGTACCCTGGACGAAAAATGGGACTCTTTGACCAGGTTTCCTGAAAAGCCCATATGTCTTGGCCCGCTATAAACATTGACCATTCGACTGATGCGGTCTTCTATTGAAGACCTGCTATATTCCAGGAGGCAAGAGCTAATATTGGGTTTAACAGTTCGGAATTTATAATATCTACCTGATTGCCAAATCCCTGGGCATTAGGCAAGTTATTAGGTTCCCTCCCCAATGCTTCCTCGTCCACATACGATGATTGAGGAAAAACTGGCATTAAACATCAATATACATTATCTAGAGATGAACCCTCTTTGCATTTTGGAGATGTGTTAAAGCGATTGTTGCTGTTGGTTGATGCAGGAGGATTATATTTAATCCTAATATTAGATGAAATCAAGTGGGATGTTCTTAGGTCAAATGACACTAAATTTTCTGCAAGATCCACAGATTTCAACTTTAAGCATACATAATCTGTATTAAGGCCATGAGTCACGCATCTTTTTGCTGACAGTATTTATTTATTTGATTTTTTTTTTTTTTTAGAGGTTTTATATAGCGCTGGCTGGACCCGGAGGTATCAGAGCGCTTTACATGATAGAGCTAGTTACGGTCAGAAAAAAATTACAGCATCATGGAATAACAAAACATCAGAGCGCTTTACACTACAGAGCTAGTAACAGTAAAACAAAATTACAACAGCATGGAATAACAGCAGGTAAAACAGAAGAAAGAACGGCTTGAGATTAAACATATCATGTAAACAGATAGTCAGAGTAACGAGTTAAATACCTATAAGATATGGCAGATCGAGTTTAAGGCACAGGTAAAGACCCCCAATATTTGTTGAGGAGGTGCATTTTGAGGTCTTTTTTAAAGCTGGAGTAGGAGGGGTTGCATCGTAGGTCTTTGGGGAGGGCGTTCCAGATGTAGGGGGCATTTCCGGAGAAGGAGCAGGATTGTGTGGACTTCTTTTTTAGCAGGGGTGGGACAAGGATGAGAGCGTTAGTGCTTCTCAGAGGTCGTGTGCTGCCCGCTTTGCAGAGTTTGTTGGCGAGGTATGAGGGAGCATTTTGGTGGAGGATTTTGTGTGTGATGCATGAGTTTTTGTAGGCGGATCTGCCTTCGATGGGGAGCCATTTAAGAGTTTTGAGGGCTGGGGAAATGTGGTCGAACTGTTTACAGTCGGTGATGAGCCTGGCTGCAAGGTTGAGTACAGATTTGAATGGAGCTAGGTGGACCTTGGGGGTTCCGGTGAGGATGGCATTGCCGTAGTCAATTTGCGAAAGGACCAGGGATTGAACTACTAATTTAAAATCTTCAGTTGGGAGAAAGGGTTTGATTTTCTTGAGATGACGGAGAGTGAAGAGGGCTCCTTTAGCCGTATTTTTGATGTGGACATTGAGGTTGAGACTGTTATCGATGGAGATACCAAGGGATTTTACTGAGTTGGACAAGGAGAGAGAGCAGTTGAGGGCATTGAGGTCAGAGATCCAGGTTTGAATGGGGAGAGGGTTGTTTTTAGGGGAGAAGAGAATGATTTCAGTTTTTTGGGGGTTGAGTTTGAGATGATTAAGGTGGAACCAGGATTGGATTTTAGTGAGGGTGTTATTAAGGTGTATGATGTCGGCGTGGGATTTGATCTTATAGTAGAGTTGGGTGTCATCGGCATAAAGGTGGTAGTTGATGCCAGCTTGTTTAAGAATGAGGGTGAGGGGTTCCATAAAGAGGTTAAAGAGAGAGGGTGAGAGAATAGAACCCTGGGGGACTCCTAGGGAGACCGGAGTGGGGTTAGATAGACAGTCTTGAATTTTAATTTGCTGGGTTCGATGTTGAAGATAGGAGACGAACCATTTGTGGGTAGTACCATTGAGGCCGAAACGATCTTTGAGCACATTAAGTAGGGCAAAGTGGTTAACAGTGTCAAAAGCTGCGGAGAGATCAAGGAGGATAAGTAGACATGTCTCACAATTATCAAGGGAGTGGTGGATGTCGTCAACAATGTTTAGTATGGCAGTTTCAGTGCTGCAGCCTTTTCTGAAGCCTAATTTTAAGGGGTCCAGAAGGTTGAATTTTTCGATGTGTTTGTCTAATTGGAGCAAAACACATTTTTCGAGGGCTTTAGAAAGAAGGGGGAGGTTAGTGATGGGGCGGAGGTTGTTTAAGTCATTAGGATCAGCATTAGTGTTTTTAATAATGGGGGAGATTTGACCAAGTTGGAGGGAGCTAGGGACACTTCCAGTGGCAAGGGAAGTGTTGATGATTGTGGTCCAGGACAAGGTTAGAAGGGAGGGGGTCTTTGGTATGGGAGGATGGTTTTAGTTTAGCAATGATGCTGTGGACTTCACGCTCAGTCACAGGGAGGACATTTTGCCAGGAGGCATTGTTTTTTGGTCGTGAGTTTTGGTGTATGGGTACGAGAGGAGTAGTGGTGGAAAGGTGTGGGGGGTAGTTTAGGGTGGTAATAGGAGAAGGAATGTGTGAGGAGGGGTTAGGGTGAAGTGAGGGAGCGGGTGAGTGTGAGGGGGGATCAGGGGGTGTCCAGAGTGAGGAGTGAGATTTAGAGGTGATGTCAGGAGTAAGTAGGGGGTTGGTTGGGATCTGTGTTGAACGGAAGGATTGATCTATTTTGGCGATTTTTTCAGAGAAAAAGAGGGCAATTTCTTCGCATCTAGTGGAAGAGGCCGTCGGGTTAGGCGGAGCTGAGGAGGTTTGGTGACGGATAATGTTGAATAGTTCTCTAGGTCTGTTTTTGGCCCGATCGAGTTGTGTACGGAAGAAGGAAGACTTTTCGTTAAAAATGTGTTTTTTGTATGTAGATCTAGCTGATCTGAGGAGTGTCAGGTTTGAGTGGGAGGGATGCTGTCTCCAGGTTCTTTCCATCAGTCTTAATGAGCGTCTTTCGTTGTTAAGTTCTAGGTTAAACCATGATTTGGAAGGGATGTTTCTTAGAGTTTTAAGTTTAGGAGGGGCCAATTGGTCTAGGACATCCGTAACAGCTTTATTAAAGTGCTCAGTAAGCTCATTTGCGTTGTGTGAGGGAGGAGTGAGGAGCAGTTGAGCTTGGAGTTTGGACTCAAGCTCGTCAGGAGGGATACATTTTAGATTTCTGGTCCATTTCATAGGTTTAATTTGTTTGGTGGGGAGGGGAGGGGGCGTGATAGCAATGGTGAACAATATGAGGTGGTGGTCGGACCAGTCAATGGGGATGATGTTGGTCAGGAAGGCAAGTCATTGTTGGTAATGATGGAGTCCAGGGTGGCTCCTTTGGTGTGGGTGGGGGACTGACATATTTGTTTGAGGTCATTGATCTCGAGAAGGTTGGTGAAGAGGGTGGTAGTGGGATCATTGGTGTCATTCAAGTGGAGGTTGAGGTCTCCAAGGAAGAGATTTTTTGAGTTGGATATTGAGGCTTGTGTCATCAAGTCAGAAAGTTCATCAATAAAGGAGTAAGGATCACCAGGAGGGTGGTAGATAGTATGTAAACGCATAGGGTGGGTATCTTGAACTTTAAGTTCAGCTTCAAGATATTCGAAAGTGGAATGGCCAGAGTTGTTAACAAGGGATAGCTGAAGTTCGCTTTTGAAGATTATGGCCAGGCCCCCCCCTATTCTGTGAGGTCTGTCTTTTCTGAGGATAGAGTATCCGGGGGGGGATAGTAGATCAAGCTTGCTCGTTGAGTGGTCATTGAGCCAGGTTTCCGTGAGGAACGCAATGTCGATTGATTCGCTAAGGATAGATTCGGAGATTTCAGTGGCGTGTCGAACGGCCGATCGACAGTTAACAAGCATGCAGGCGAGTGGTTTGGGGTTGTTTCGGGGGGGGGAGGGCAGGAGTGGATGGTGGTGAGATGTGGAGGGGGTCTTGGGGAGGCGGGAGAGGAGGGAATTCTGTTGGTGCCTAGAATGACAGGGATGTTGGAGTAGGTGGGAGGTGGGTTGTTGACTAAGGTATTAGGATGATAAGAGTTGCATAGGTCGGAGAGGTCTGATGGGGAGAGGTGGTTCGCGGTGCGGCGAGGTCTAGACATCCGGTTGTAGAGGGGGGAAGTATTCCAATGATGACGATTGATGTTGGCGGGGATTTTGCGGTTGGAGTGGGGTGAGTTTGCACGTGTGAGTCGGGTTCCAGAGCTGAGGGATTTAACATCTTCTCTAAGTCGAGAGAATTCGTCCGTCAGTAAAGAGAGATTGTGTTCAATGTTGTGTAGGGTCAGGGTTATAGGGGAGAGGGGGATCTTAGAAGGGGAGGATGAGGGTGAGAGGGAATGGATAGTGTTTGTTGCAGATGGGGGGCAATTGTGTGTGGGGTGTGTGAGGTCAATGGTGGTGGAATGAGTAGAGTTAAGGCTATTAGGCGTAGGTGCTGGCGTGATGGAGGACAAGAGATTTGAAAACTCAGGGGATGTGGATAGAAATAATATGAGGGCATAGAGAGTTTGAAGTAGGATTGCATCTGGGATTAACGGTGGCGAGAAATTTGGTGGTTGTGGTGGAGGATTAGGCGAGGGTGAGGGTAGGGCCAGAGGTGGGACGATGGGAGAGCCAGGGAGGAGGGGTAGGGATTCAGGTTGGGGGTCAAGGAGGGAGGATAAGGGTTAGGTATTTTAGAAGGGGTTGAGGGGGACAGGTCATTGGAGGATGTGAGTGGTTGGAGGAGGGGTGTGAAGTGGGGATGTCAGGAAGAGGGAGGATCGTTGGAGGGGGAGAGTACATGGGTGACTGTGATTGGGAGATGGTATTGGTTATAGAGATGATATGGGAGGGGGTGTGGGATGTAGGTATTTGGACTATGGTGTTGGTAGGAGGGAAGAGAGGGGTGGGGGAGAGTGGTGTAAGGGGAAGGGGAGAGAGCGGGGGGCTGTTGATCGGTTGGGTATACGGAGGATTAGGGATCATTTTGTCTAGGTGGAGAGACAAGGTGCTGAAGTGGTGCTCAAAGATAGAGAGGTGTGATTCGGCGGCTTGTATGAGGATGTTACCCGTTTTGAAGATGGAGATGTCGATTTCACCAGGAAAAATTGGGGAGGGAGTAGTGGATAATTTAAATCCATGGGGAATTTTGATTGAGTGAGTGACTGGGAGCTGACGTAGGAAAGTACTTTTCCATTTGGAGGGGCGTTTGGAATAGAAGATGTAGTTGGTTTTTATGGCGGAAGAGAGGCTGAGGTAGTTATCGACGATAAGTGTTTCAGTGTTACGAATGAGTAGTTTATGTTTGAAGTTTTTCTTAGCATTTTTAGACAGATTGGGGGGGTAAAGGATGGTCCAGGACTTAGGGCCATGTTTGGAGAGAGTATAATCATGGGGGTTGTGTGAGTGATTGAAGGGGGGCATGTTAGGACGGGGTTGAGAAGTAGAGAGTTAGAAGAAGGTCGTGAGGGCAATTAGGGGGGAGGTAAAAGGGGGATGTATCAGGGGGAGGAGAGTGGGAGGGACACTGAAAACGGTGATCCACAGCCCGTGCGCTACTACCAAGTGTTCCTGCTCAGCTGCAATTTTAAGAACCAACAAGATAATCAGAAGGTAGAAGTAATAGTATGGCCTCCACAGGAGTGCAAGATAAAGTAGTCTAGACGGTCTGGGACAGAACAATTACACTTACAGATCAGGAATGGAAAGAACAGTGCTAAGTTATAGACATATGTGTCTGGTAAGGGATAGAGCTAAGCGGGGGCTCAACGTGCTAGAAAGTTCAATAACAAAGACTTCAATAGTGAAGGTAGGTTACTAGGTTGTCAACAGGGGATGGGTAACTGTAGAGAAGATATCAGCATGTAATTCTAGTATTTCTACAGACCACCAGCTAAATGTTGATAGGCAATCATAACTATAGCGAAGATATCAGCATGTAATTTTAGTATTTCTACCGGCCACCAGCTAAATGTTGATAGGCAATCACAGGTGTAGACAAAAAGCATATAGGAAGATCCAGACAGAGGGTTAAAGGAAATAAGTTACATAAGGAAAAAAGTGTGGGTCGATGTACATAATTTGGCCACAAGGTGGAGCTCCAGGCTAAGGCAAGATAATAGAGTTCTCTTAGTTTGCCGTGAAAAACCGATCTAATCTGGTGTAGATTGTTTCCTAAAAAGTAGGGAATTGAAGAGAAAACGGGAAAGATGTCAGCAATGGGAAGATAATAGGGAGGGGAAACAAAACACAATGGGGGTGAGCGACCTAAAATTCAGTTGGACTCCATCAAAAGTCCTTGAGGGAGCACGCAGAGGTCAGCAATGTGGAACAATCATCCTCGTCATTTGCATGCCTTGATAAACTCCTTCAATGGATCATGGCGGGCTGGGGAGGTGAGCAAGTGATCGTAAGAAGAGATCCCAAGATGGCCACTATGATGACCAGGACGACGGGAGCCACCGATCAGCCCCAGTATGTCTTCTCTTATTACAGATCTACACTTCCTCGAGTGACGTAGCCAATGAATGCTCTTATTAATCAAAGATTGTTCATCTTCCCCGAATGAATTAGATGGAATTTTGGGGATGTTAGTCAAAAAGATCTGTGCCTTTGAAGGACCAACCGAAGAAGAAATTATAAATCGATGGTCCTTATGTGTGGAGGGGCCTAGCCTTCTCGATGGATTGGAGAATGAGTTTGCCGAGTAGCCATTTTTCTTTTGCCCCTGCCAAGGACTATTCTGATTAGCATTGTTTAAATTAATTTCTAAATTCAGTCTATTGTTATTTCGCTGAGGCCTTTCATTAGTGGTTGGTTGGGAACCTGCTGAAGAGACAGTACGTACATCATTATTTCTACCCAATCTGCCTGTGTTGGTCGCGTTGGTGACACTGTCGTTTGGGCACCTAGACGTAGCCGGTCTGCTAGTATCTATGGCTATATCATATGTTGGCGTTTTTAGGGTATCTATCAATTTTTCAACCAAGGCCTTTAAGGTGTTAATAAGTTTGGTAAGCAGATTTGTCTGGGTCCCTGAGCTCTCAGTGAACTGGCCTGGACAAAGACAACTGCATACCTTTGTAGGAGCTATAGCTTTTGTGGTCACAGCAGTCCCTATTTGATCTGTGTGGTTAATTAATCGTAGGGGCAGATTGTCCTCGGCTACGCCCATCAAAGGCGCAAATCTATTACTACACTCCAGCTCACAATCTATATTGGTTTGTGAGTTTGCACGCAGGGGGGAGAGTGCTATCAGCTCTCTAGGGGTGCAGTCCCCTCGATCGAAGAAAGGGGCACTTTCTGTGTTCCTTTTTTAAACATAGCTGGTATGGATTTGGCGGGCTCAAGGGATAGAAGCCGCTTTGTTGGATTAACGACAAGAGTCCCACTTTCAATACCCAGAGGAGTAGTTAGTATCTCCTCACAATCGCTAATAATAGCATCTATGCGAGTCATAACACAATTGTTTGTTACATGCTTAGGGTGTTTGTCCGATTCTTTTAGCTTCTTAACCTTCCCAGTTGCTCCGCCTCCCGATACTTCCACTGCCTTCCTTTTGCCCATGCTACTACAGTCAAATGCACAAAAATGGACTTTGATAAAAGATGTTACACCAAATCTACTAGCAACATGCAGTCAAACACTACATGAGTGAGCCACAATATCCGTTAAGTTAGATCTTGTGGGGTAACAGTCCCCGCCGCAGTCCAAATGAGACTAGATCGTACTTATGTAACTGCTGGCAACACGATGGCCTATATGCACAGTACTACACTGAGTAATGAGTCCCCTTGGCTGCTGCCTACAGCTTCCCTAACACACATGAAACAGTACCTTGTAGTTGGTTCAATTCAATCCAGTTCAACAGCAAATGTTAGGGGCTTGGCCCTGCCCCTTCCTGGCAATGACGGGCAAGGACGGGCCCGCCCTTGGCCCACGCGCGTCCCGCGCTGCGGTGTTTCTTGGCGCTTTTTAGCGCGACGGTGGCAGCTGACTCCTCCCTCCTGGGAGCAGGGCACCCTGGGACTTAGAGTCCCCACAGACTGCCAGTGATGGCAGTAACAGATAGCGCGTCCCGCGCTGCGGTGTTTCTTGACGCTTTTTAGCGCGACGGCGGCAGCTGACTCCTCCCTCCTGGGAGCAGGGCACCCTGGGACTTAGAGTCCCCACAGACTGGCAGTGATGGCAGTAACAGATAGCGCGTCCCCAATGACAATAAAGGACAGAAAGAAGTGGGCATACCGAGTACCACAAAAATATTAGTATAGTAAAGCATAAAGGCGAACGAGGATGTGAAGCTGAGGTTAGTGTAAACAACGAGAGAAATGTCCTGACTCCAAGACACGCTTCTAGAAGAAGAAATTAGCCGGGCTAGCTAAAAATATGCTGTGCAAACTGTGGGTACTTCTGGGGAATGGGACTTGGGTAGCAACGCTCCTAGACAGTGCTTCAGAAGTGACAATAGTGCACCAGACTCTCCAGGAGTCTCTGGTGGTAAAATTGATTAATGAATATATACAGTTTGAGATCCTGGATAAATATATAAATCCTCCAGACATGAATTATAATGTAAAAATGCAAATTGAAGATGACATTCTTCACAAAATTAAAGCAATATTCTGGCCGCATTTATCTGATGTTCATGAAATTATTATTGCAGAGAACAACTAGCCTCCAGTCTTCATTAGGGATGCACCTAGAGATGAGGATGTAATAAAAATTGTGTTTTCTTCGCTAGTACCTGAAGATGTCATGGAAATATATGCACACGAGTGAACTGGCTTCAGCCTTGTATTGAAACCAAGTGGGTTGGGATAAGCATGCTATTCTTCATGTCATTCCTTTAAAGAGCGAACCCCAAACGCAGGATCAGTATCCTCTGAAGCCAGAACCAAAGCACAACATAAAAGCTATTTTAGATCAGATACAATATCAGGGCATTATAATGCCTTCTAATTCAACAATGAATAGCCCTTTTTTACCAGTTTAAAAGCTGATGGATCGGGGGGTGTGGCTAAGGCGCCGAAGGAGATGGCCGCCGCTTTCGGGAGCTCCACAGAGACGTAGAGCGACTGAGATCCTCCATGCTTCATTTCCAGCCGCCTAAACTCCAAAACTGCTGCATTTCATGTCGGAGCACCCGCTGCCCGGAATGTGCTATATGCGGTGCACGGGGTGAGCATTTTCAGACCCTTTTCTTGGTCTATCTTCCAACGCGGTTTGCGAGTGAAATGCGGCCGCTATTTTGATTTATAACCGATCCCCGTGACACTCGCTGACAGAGTTTTCTTAAAGGACTATAAAGCATGCTTTACTGGGAAATAAATACTCGTTTTCTCAAGTTTTTCCCCTCATTGGAATTCCTTTAATTATATAACTGCCTTCTGGACTGCTTTTTCTACATTCTGTGCTGTTGAATAATAATACCTTTACTGACCGCCATTTTGTGTTCTGGACTTTGATTCTACATCTCGAATCTCTCCCAATTTTTTCTTAAATGGCAATGTTTCGCTCTGCCCGAAGTGGTCTTCATCAAAATAATGCTAATAATGGGTCACTGGAAGACACTAACCCATATAGTGTTTTACAAGATAATGTGGAAGAAGCAACAATGGATACTACTACAACGAAAGGTACTTCCTCTCATACTTCGCGCTCAGGTTATAAAAATAATTCCAAAACTCCTTCCACATCCACCTCTACTCCGGGTAAAAGAGTGAAAACAAATCCTCCTTCGCCCACTAATTCCTCTTCCTCTATTTCTATGGAATTACTATTGATGAAATCCGCTCACTCAAACCATATATGGCAGAAACGAATTCTCGTCTTCAAAATTTGGAGGATAATTGGTCACACACTGAACAAAAAGTCGATGAGTTAGAGAGAAAAGTTGCCTCAGTTCAGGTAGTTATTGACCAAGTTCCTTGCCTACACAAAGAAATACAGAATCTTCAACTACAAGTTGAAAATTTGGAAAACCGCAACAGGCGTAATAATCTACGCATTTACGGTCTGGCGGAAGGTCTTGAAGGACCTAACCCTATATCTTTTTTTCAATCTTTTTTTCCCACGCTTCTTGGACTTTCAACTTCTCCAACCTTGAATATTCAGCGAGCCCACCGTCTAGGTCAAATCTCCCGCTCAGCTGCTACATCTTCCTCTTCAATAAAACCTAGAGGGGTAATTTTGTACTTTCTAGAGTATACGGATCTCCTTAAGGTTCTCTAAGCTGCAAAACAGAAAGGGAAGATCACATGGAATGGCTCAACTCTCTTCTTTGCGCAGGATTACGCCAAGGTTACTGCAGATCGTCGAAAGAAGTTTCTAGAGATGAGACCTACTCTTCGATCCTTAAATGCTCGTTATGGCCTATTCCACCCTTGTCTCTTCAAAGTGACTTATAATAATAAAACAACGACCTATGATGATCCAGCGCTTCTTCAACAATTCCTGAACTCTTGTAGAGACGATTCTATGGACATTCCTCGATCTTAATCGTCTTGTGACTTACGCATTGTTGGCTGTTGTTTTATGTCTTATCCTCATCCCAGTTGTTTTCTGTCTCTGTCAAGATATGAGACATGTTAACCATATTCATTTTTCTGTTTGAATCTTTCAGATGCAGTTTTGTGTTTCTTTGAATATGTCCTCTTCGTTTGTACCTGGAGGTTGTCTTCCTCTGCTGCGTTTTCATGGAGGCCTCGGTCCGGTGTGCTACTTTCCTCATGTGGTGCCACCCACCCCACTCTCATTGTTTTTGTGTGGTATGTTCTTCTGATTTTGTTCCTAATTGTCAATGGTTTGATTTGTATTGTTTATCTGTACTGTATTTTGTTTTCTCCTCCCTTTGTCTTTCCCTGTCCTTTTCTTTTCACTTTTCTTCTTTCCTTTCCTTTATCCTTGGTACTATCTTCTTCAAATTCGCTTGCTTTCTATTCTTAATCTCACTTCTCTTTTTTATTCTCTCTTCAATTATATTCTCTCTCTCTTTGAGCAACAAGTATGCTATTTCAATTACTTATATAAGAACTGTGCATGTTCATGTTAATGGTTTATTTTTAGAGTTGTAACTTGGAACGTTAAAGGAGTTAATAATCCCATAAAAAGACAGCGCGTGTTAACTCATTTAGCTAGATTAAATGTTGATATTGCTTTAATTCAAGAAACTCACCTATCGGATGTTGAAGCGGCTAAACTAAAAAGAAGTTGGGTGGGAAATGTTTTTTCTTCCCCAGCTTTAGGGAAGAGGAATGGAGTCTCTATATTATGCCATAAAAAATATCAGTTTTCAGTTGTTCATCAGGAAAACGACCTGGAAGGTCGCTGGGTAATTGTTAAATTACTTATAGATCAAATACCCTTAGTACTCTTTAATGTTTATGTGCCTGTTAATATTGATAATACGTTTTGGACTCAGATATCTGATAAACTTCTTACGTTTGATGATGACTATGTTATTTTTGGAGGTGATTGTAATCAGGTTCTCGACCCTATATTAGATAGACATTCCTCTGTTAAATTCTCGAACACCAAGATGCACTCACAATTTACTTCTGCCATACGTCGTAAAGCACTAATTGACATCTGGAGGCTTTGTAATCCAGATATCCGGGAATATAGTTTCTATTCTCCCCCTCACCATTCACAATCCCGAATAGATTATCTCTTCCTTAGTAAACCTTTATCTCAGCACGTCTTTCATGCCGAGATTGGTTCTATTCTAATATCGGACCATGCTCCAGTTTTTGTGGATTTTGATCTGATACCTTTTTCCCCCATGCTGGTAGGTGGCGATTTAATAACACATTATTAACAGATCCTAATTTTACAAGCCAATTCACCTCCTTTGCTTCTGAATTTTTCTCTTTTAACTCCACCCCAGATTCTTCTCTAGTAATGATTTGGGATTCTTTTAAAGCTGCGGCCAGGGGCTTTATCATAAACTTTGTTTCACGAAAAAAAGGTTCTTTGAAGCTAAAAATACTCTGTTACTAGCTAAGATCAAGCAACTTGAATACTGCTATTATCACTCCAACTCTGAATCTTCGTTAAAGAATCTTATCGAGACAAAATTCTCTTTTAATAAATTATCTACTGAAGCTGCTTCCTCTTACCTCTTAAAAAGTAGTGTCCGTTACTATGGAGGACAGAATAAAATGGGGAAATTACTTGCAAACTATTTAAAGATCCGTCACGAGCGGACTAAAATAGAATCGATACGTAACAATGTAGGTGATTCGCTATTTAAAGATAATGATATTTTGAATTAATTTGTTTCATTTTACAAAAAACTTTTTATGCCAGAGCAACAACCAACTTCAGATGCACTTTCTTCTTTCTTTCAATCGATTAATTCTCCATCCCCTTATGATACCGACTTTGCCGCCTTAGAATCCGACATCACTCTCTCTGAAATCACACATGCAGTTTCGGTACTGAAGAGAGGAAAGGCTCCTGGTCCGGATGGATTTACTATTGAATTTTATGCCCACTTCGCGTCTCTGTTACTCCCCCAACTCTTATTACTTTATAAGGCTTTTGTAAAGGACGGTTCCTCATCAGGAACTTTTCAGGAAGCCATAATTTGTTTAATTCCTAAAGAAAACAAAGACCCCTCTCTCTGCTAAAATTATCGTCCGATTCCCCTAGTTAATTTGGATTATAAGATCTTCGCAAAGATTCTTGCTCTCCGTATTGACCCCATTCTGCCTAACCTTATTGGCCCAGAACAATCAGGATTTGTTAAAGGCCGTTTATCTTCAGATAATTCCAGAGTCTTTTTTAACATTCTAAGTAAAGCTTCCTCTCTTGATTATCCTATCGCCGCGATAGCATTAGATGCTGAAAAAGCATTTGATAGGATCGGATGGGATTTTATGTTTCAAGCACTAAAATGGATTGGATTCCCTACTAAATTAATTTCTCTTATTTCCTTACTTTATTCTGGTCCTAAAGCCTCTATTTTTGTTAATGGCAAAACTTCTGATTACTTTTCTCTTTTTAGAGGAGTTCGTCAAGGATGCCCTCTGTCCCCTCTTTTATTTATAATAGCATTAGAACCCTTTTTAACG
This sequence comes from Calotriton arnoldi, assembly GCA_963921515.1. NCBI lineage: Eukaryota > Metazoa > Chordata > Amphibia > Caudata > Salamandridae > Calotriton > Calotriton arnoldi. Next base: position 838,331 of record CAWUFW010006478.1, read on the forward strand.
AAAATTAGGTTAGATGATAGGATTACTGGATTTCAACTTGATACCACTCATGTTAAAATGTCTGTTTATGCTGATGACATCCTCTTATATTGTTCAAATCCGTCTACATCTCTTCCAGCCTTTTTATCCCAAGTTGATATTTCTTCTCAATTATCTGGATACCGTCTCAACTCAGACAAATGTGAAGTTCTCCCCTTAAATATTTTCTGTTTAAAACAAGACTTTATTTCTACTGGTTTCTCTTGGAAAACCTCTAAAATAAAGTACTTAGGTTTGTGGTTCTCTCCAACTATTCCAGAAACTTTAAAGGTAAACTTTGATAATATTAATAAAACTTTATCTGAGTCTATTGACCGATGGCACCCGCTTTTCCTTTCTTGGTGGGGTCGGCTAGACTCTATCAAGATGATGCTTTCTCCTTTAATTCTTTATCTTCTGTCGATGATCCCAGTACATATTCCTGGTTTCTACTTTAAAAAAATTGATTCTCTGCTAAACAAATTCCTCTGGAAAAACAAATCTCCTCGAATAGCTCTCAATGCTCTAAAAGCTGACAAGAACTCTGGAGGTCTCAAATTTCCTGACTTTAAATCATATCACTATGCTTTCTCTCTAAAACAATCTTCTTGTTGGCTTTCTCTTGATCAATGTGTTTATCCTCCTATCTGGTTGAATATAGAAAAACACTTTATAGCTCCTTTCCATTTTAAAGAATCTCTTACCTTTACTAATAATATTTCTTCTTTTCGTCCTCACGTTATCTCCCATACTCGTAAAATATTAGCACCACTTCTACCGTCCTCTTATCCCTCCTTTTCCTCGTTAGATCAACAACCCATTTGGCATAATCACTTGTTACGTATTAAAGGCCGTACCTTTTATTGGAAAACCTGGAGACTCAAAGGATTACTATGGATTTCACAGTTAGTACTTAATAATACTCCTTTGTCCTTCTCAGTTCTCCAATCAAAATTTTCTTTACCCTCTTCATGTAAAGCTCAATACGACTTACTCCACTCTTCTCTCTCACAATACCTTCTTTCCTTACCCTCTAATCCCATCATTCCTACCAGATGTTCCAATCTTTTTCCTTTAGTATCTACTAACCCCTCAGCTTCTTCTCTATATAAAAATCTATTTTTCTCTTCGGACAGGGCCAAGGAGAAGGCTGAATTGGCTTGGGAAAAGGATTTAACAGAATGTTGGTCTATACCCTTTTGGGATGAATTATGGATAAAGATTCATAAGACATCGAGAGCAGCTAATACTTCTCAGACTCTATATTTTATTTACAAACGTCTTTTATTCACTCCCGCGAAGTTAGCCTCTTTTTCTGCAGATTGTTCCTCAGCCTGCTGGTCCTGCACATGTACCTCAGCTGATTTAAAACACATGCTTTTTGACTGTCCCTCCCTCTCCCGTTTTTGGCTACTAGTCTGGTCCCAAATTAATAAAAGTTTTAAAACCCAATTTTCTTTCTCTCCGTCTAATGTCTTTTTAGGCTCCTTATCACCATCCTGGACACACTCATCTTCTAGTCCCTCACTAATTGATTTATTATTAGCAATAGCCCTCCATTTAATAACTTCCAATTGGAAGCAAGCTGACAAAGTTACTTTCAGAGCATGGTGGACTGCTGTTTGCTTTCATCACAGACTTGACACTAGCAATGTTACTCCCATATCTTTATCCATTAAAAGAGATCTCTTATGGCTCCCTTTATCCACTTACTTAACTGATATAGCTTCAGCCCCCGCTATCATAGCTAATACTCCTGATGAAGTTAGAAAACCTCCATGAAACACTTGTTGTCTTTATAGTCTAGTTCTAGATATAATCCTAGTGTTACTCCTTTTCCTGTTTTTTTAAAGCTTATGATTATTTTGTACTCGCAAATGTCTTTGTATATGAATAGAGATTAAGTTACAGATATTAATTTTACTCTCATTGTTTTAATGTAATATTGTACTCCATATCCCGTCTCTTTCCCCCCAATCCCTCTCCCCCTCTATTTCTTTTTCCAATTATCATTAATGGGTATTTATTTGTTAAACTTTACCATACTCTTATATTATGATTTCTCTTATATGATGTTTTTCCCTCTGTTTGCTTCAACATTTCTTAATAAACTTTAAACTTAAAAAAAAAAGCTGATGGATCGCACAGAATAGTCTTAGACTACAGCAACTTAAACTCACATACATGTACTAACACAGTTAAAAATGCTCACAGCACAGGTCTCATGACAAACCTGGTGGAAAAATAAAAAACAACACTGGACGTTTCTGATGTGTTTTTCAGTTATAACATAGCGCTTGAAATCAATTATCTAATTGCTTCCTCCTTTAACAAATTTAATTCCTCATTTAAACAATTACCTATGGGGTACAAGAATAGTACTGGCTTATTTTCAGCACCCATTGTGGAGATCTTACAATCAATCCCAAGATGCTATCTTATATCTTTATTAAAGATGATGCTTTAAATACACACCTCACTGGGTTGGACCGGATAGTGACAGTGCTGACTTCACACGTTTACAAAGGTAACTTAGAAAATATCTAAAATTGCTCACATGTTTTTAATTTTCCTTGGATTTGAAATATCCAGCAAGGGAATTGTTTGGTATCAGACTTCCTGCAGAGGTGGTCAACTTTGCAACCTCCAAGCTGGGATGAGATTTCTTAACTTTTGAAGGACTTACTTGCCACGCTATTCTGAGTGAGTTAAGCCTATCTATGCTTTAATTTCTCCCAAGTTTTCTGAAAAACACTGGACTGAAAAACACACAGCAATCTTGCATACACTCCAAGCAGAGATGCTAGAGAGAAAATACTTACAGGCTAGGGACAAATCTAGTTATTTGAATTGTCCCTAGCACCTCTGGCTACACTCAAATAGTTTAAAATTAGGGGCAGACATTGCCTATTGCCTAGAAGTCACACTTGCATTCAGCAGCTAAAGCACTCTTTAGATCTAATTAAAGCAGCTCAGGAGGGGTTAACTTCTGTCCATGCTGGCATGAATGCCACAGTAGCCTTGCTACAGCAGAGATAATGGTGGCTGGGTTTACCTAAACAAGCTAAAAACTATGTTGACAATGTGACGTTTGCCAACAAATTAACCAATCTAAGGAGAAAAGACAAGTGCAGACTTACCTCAATCATATTAAACCAATCAAATCTGTCAACCGATATAAGTATATGTTGGGTGTGTTTGATTCATGTCCCAACTGCTAGGGATTTGGTCACAAAGTAATGCTGGTGCTCGAGTAGCCATGGACACAAGTGCAGACCTTTAATTCAGACAATGGTCCTGCGTTAGCCGCAAAGGCTCTCAGGGAGTCTATGTCTCCTCTGGGAGAATGTATCCAATAATTTGTGTGGACAGTAAAGTGTTAATAGAGCATGGCAATGGTTTGATTAATTAAGCCTTGACCACTAAAGTATTAATTTCAGGACTGAGTTAGAGCCATAATCAATATAAGGTCCAGAGAGCATTAAATAATATGCCTAGAGAGGTGTTAAGTGGTTGCCCTCCATGCAAGATGCTCTTCGGAGTATATATGTATGTAGCTGACCGAGATTATCCTGGAAATGTGGTGAAAGAAAAGGAATGTTTAAATGTTTTGCAGATAGTTCAAGAGGTTAAAGAAAAGCTATCTAGTTTGAAGCATTCCATCGCCACCACCGGCTAGGAGAAGGTTTTCAAAGCTGCTCACCTGTGGATTCTCAAAATACGCTATCTAGTTCAATAGAAAATCATCCAAAAACAATTATTTGGGCCATCTTACTGACCACCCATTCTAGTTCCTTGGATAAAAGGTCTTATTGACTGATTCTAAAACCAATATAAAGGTTTCCATCGATCATGTCAAAATACACTATCTGGCCGATTCTGTTCAGTAGACAACCTCAGACATTAAGAAGCCACCAGAGGCGAATCTCACACCCTCTCCCTGTTCTGAAGGAGCTACCCTGAGAAGAGTAATGCGATGATGAGAGCTTGAGTCCCAATCCAGAGACTACTGAGCTTGCTATGTCTTCAGCTTTACATTGCGTATCAGACTCCATAAAAGAAACTGATGCTTCAATTTCTACAATATCAACAATTCCAATTAATGCTGTTGTTTATTATGAACCCCCAACATTGCCAATATCAATTGAAATGATGCCTTTGCAAGAAATAACACTTTACGCAAATGCCCCTAACTTTGAAATAGATGATATATGAACACATTCCACAGTGACTCATGGCCACTGATTGCTTCTTTCTTATTCTTGCTTTCATTACAGGTATCTTATACCACTGTGGTCCCACTTCTGGATTGCTACTGAAGTGGTCTTATTTCTGATGTGACTCAAAATGCTAACCATTGTTTTACTATTACTTAGTGTACATTACATTACTGATAAGACTGCCACTACCCATAGTTTGAGAATTACAATCACATTGCTCTTCTTACAAAATATGACATTATAATCATTCTGTGAACATAACCGCATATCCAGTACTGGGTGAACTGAGAAGGGAAAGGTTTACATATCAAGACATGTGAACAAGATACGCTTTGCAAATACCCCTGTGAAAATTATTTTAAACTATGCAATAATCCATGTTTCTTTTTCACATGAATGGGAAACAGTTAAACATATATTATGGGACTTAGAATGGTATGCAACCTCTGATACTGAAGACTCTTATCTTAAAGGTAATAATTATGAATAAATATATTGCTACCATTATTTTGGACATTATTACATGCACAGAATTCAATTACAAACAGGTGGAATGCTGCTAGATACTGTCCTTAAACAGTCACTCAAATTTCTTGAAGAAATTCCCTTATTTCAACAGTCAATCCTTCAGCTTTCTACTATAAACAGAAGACAGAACAGCTCTAAAAGAATCTCATTACAAATAATAAAATGGTTTACTCCTGAGAGTTTAGGAAAAAACCTGCAATACAAGGCTACAAGTATTGTACAGAAAAAATTGATGAAAAAACTTTCTGGTGACCCAAATTTTGGCAGACTAATTTGGCAGACTTTGTGCACACTAGCTTCAATTAATCAAACACAATCGCATAGTGCACTTTTTAAAACCATCGGACCCGACCTGTTGATTGGTTTTAAAACTGCTGTTGGACTAATTTCTTAATTTTTCATTCTTTGTTTTCATATTTTAGCCCCAGGTCACCGTTTAGGTATTACAGCACTATATAAACAGTGATTATGTTACATTGCATTACATTTTAAATTCATTAGATGTCTCAAAATGTCTTTTAAGTCTCATAGTCATTCTTTAAAGCTCTTTTTACTTAGCTTTTTTTGCTTAAGTATTATTCATAATTTTCCCAAAAATATCTAAGCACTCGTATGTTAATCAGGAAGCACTAATTTGTAGTGCAATTAGATACATTTTTGATGAACAGGAGTTAGAAGTACTGGTATAATATGCTGTACTGTACCTTCCAAAGATGTTACAAGCATGTTTTGAAGGGCAAGGCTACCCCCTACAAGAGAGAAGTTGTCACTGTAGCATGTCATGCCACTCAAGCATATGGAGTAGGAAGAAATATTCACCAGGTCCAATATCGGGGGGAAGATATTCTTGCCCATTAAAAACATCAGTTACAACACTTGGGTATTGAAGTAAATGGGTCTTTTGGTAAGTGTTTAGATGTTATTTGTATTACATTTATAGTTTTAAATACGTAACATTAATAGAATTGTTTTCAAAATATTTCTTAAATTATTCTAAATGTATTTTTGAGAAATATATACATTTTAGATAAAACGACAAAAATATTTGAAGAAAAAGTTAATATATATATACATACAGGTAGTTTTCATCCTCCTCTCTTAATTAGGAGTATTCCATTTGAAGAGATGTACAGAGCCAACAGAGCTTGCAGCACTCTAGAGGCATATGAGAAAACTGAAAAGGGAATGTTAGACCAATTTAAACAACGAGGGTACTCTAATACTATGCTAGATGGAGCTAACAAAAGAACCCGTGAATTGGATAGGGAAAAGGCCTTGTTTAACCCCTCTAAAACTAGTCTAAAAAAAGAGACCACACAGATGCACAGATTTATAGCAACTTATAATTAAGAACATCAGAAGGTACGACAAGCTATGAAGAAACATTGGCATCATTTGAGAGAAGACCCTGTAATTGGTCGAGTGATACTGAAACGCCCTATGATAAATTATAGAAAATCAAAATCTATGAGGGATTATTTAGTCAGGAGTGATTATGATACTAGGACTGGACCTCAAACCTGGCTAACCAGATATGATGGCTTCAGGAAATGTACAAAATGTTAAGCTTGCAAAAATGGCGAGAACCGTACTATGATTGAGACTCCTTTCAAAAAGAAGATCAGAGTGCGAGGCAATTTGACATATAAAGCTGAGTTTATTGTTTATGTCCTCACATGTCCCTGAAAAAAATTGTATGAGGGGAGTATCACTTTGCCGGTACATAACAGGATATTACAACATATCAGGACCATTACCAGCAAGGGCCATAGCTATCCAATGCCCGACACTTTTGAGCAACATCACCAGGGTGACCCCTTAGAACTAAGATATAGCTGCATGGCACAAGTGTTAATTTATGTAATATACTTGTCTTTTGTGTTAATTGGTAATAGCCACTAGGCCTACAATCAATTTGTCCTGTAAATGAAGTTATATGAAACCTAAAGCAGACATAAAATCATGGTTTTGTTAGAACTTTATATATACTCTATTAGGAACAGTTGAGCATCCTGTTTTCATATCTGAACATCATTTTATGTTATCTTATTTATTATAAAACTGAGCACTTTTGAGAGATGATGAAATGGGAATCGTGTGTAGAACGTCGTTAGGCACTTGCTTTTTTCAAATATTCTAGAGTAGAAATAGAACAAGCTGAAGTATATTGAGTGCGGAGTCTAAGAATTTTTTAGTCTGCCTTTTTATACAATAACATGATATTCATTATAGTCATGCTAATAAGAGGATGTATTATATAGTGAGTTCCTATATGTATTTTTTGAACTTTAAAAAAAAAAGAAAAATATGTTTTTTATAGCGGACTTTTATAATTATCTATGTGAATTAATTAATGTAATTATTGTATTTATCCATCATAATTAGACATGAGACTAAAAGTTGATCGCGCTCAAATCGCTAATTTATGTATGTGAAATAGTGTGATATCTTTCCCCGTAACCTCAAGCTGATTTTTATGTTTATCCTGCACGTCATTATTTAATGCAACATGAGATGGCGCACCCTGTCGTGAACAAGGTTGCCGGGTGCAATCGAAACGTATCGACAGTCACTCATGAGTACTTAATAAACATCTCTGAAACTCACCAAGTGCCATCGTATCCCTTTTGTTGGCAAGTGGGTACTGTCTTTGCATTCATAAGGCTTGGTAGCAAGCTGCTATAGGACGGCACCACCGGCATTCAGGAAGCATGCCAACAAGCCACTTTTGCTGTTTTTCAAGGTGTTACAAGGCAGGCGTGCCCCCGTGAACTCGCACAATGCTGCCTGAAGTTCAGAGGAAGCAGATACGAAAATGGGGAGTCGGAGGATGCCCAAGGCTTGGATCTTTCCTTCTGTGTAAGTGGCAAGCCAGCGATAGCAGGAGCCGGGGTCAGTGCATCAAGTAGACGCCGGAAGGCGAGCTGCACACAGGAACATGCTGAACAAGGTGAATTAATCTAAAACATAGCGCGGACATGAGTGAAGATTAATGTGCTGCTAGAGAACAGGAAGCTCTGAAACTGTTCACAGACACCAATCTTGAAAGGATAACAATAGAAGGAAACGCTGTAATTCCAATTACAAATGATTTGGGTAAAAATTTGAATCTCTTCGAAAAATTGAAAAAGAGAAATTTCACATTAGTGGGAAAGTGCATCTTTAAAGCAGTAGGTACAAGTGGGACATGTACTTAGAGGCTTGAGTATTATGATTACACCAACATACGAGAATAAAAATCCTAATCTCCTTAATGGATGGGCAGAACACCATGCACATAGCTCTATGGGTATGATCTGGTTGCTAATTGAATATGGCGAAAAAGAAAGAGAGGAGGTCCTACAAAAAATTAAAGAATTAAATAACACATTGGATAAGGGCGGTAATCAATAGAGAATAAAACAATTTAAAGGAGAACTGAAAGAACAGTTACTCAAATATGAATTAAGAATCAAAGAGAGAAAAGCTACCAAATTTCTATGCAATCGCCTAGACTACCAGATAGAGCAAATATACACATTTGCTAAACGCTTTCATTACTTGAGATGACAGAGGATACAAGGTACAAATAAATCATATCAAGAACAGTCCGACAGTGAAATCAGTTCTGACACAGGATCGGAAATAGAAACGGAAGATCCAACAAGGAGGGAAGGTACGACAGCCAGATTCACTGTATCAGATGAGTTGCATTTTTACAAGAGGACCAACACAAGGATTTCAAAGAAGTAAGGGGGTGAGGACGACCCAGAGGAGGAGGAAACAAAGGAGGGGTGGCCAAGGGCAAAGAAGGAATATGAGAAGATACAACCGAGAAAGCAACACGCAATTAGAAGAAGAAAAACAGATAAATATCAACAACGACACAGTTATAAACTTGAGCTCTGTTGCTCTTACTGAAAAATACATAAAAATACTTGAATTGGGACTCTCTTACTGTCATAAAAACAGTTTTGATTATTCTGGAACCAAAATTGCCCTTTACAAATTTATAAGGAAGATAAAACTAACTAAAGTACACGCATTACGAGAATCATCTATTAACACAATGGGAGGAATAACGTAAGAGATATCAGCAGAGCCAAATAGTCTATCGATTGACTTATCAGTGGCAGACTTGAATATTTTGGAGGACCTTCTGATCCTGCAAGAAGAAGGCAGAATAGATACAGATCTAGGAGCTACACAAAGTTATTTAAGTTTGAAGGCGACTACAGTCCCTATTAAAGGAGTAGGCATTACCTCCTTTAGAGCCAGATCTAGATATACTCCTAGTATGACAAAGGACAATATAGATGTATTCTCAGAAAATCTTATTAGAGAATTGCGAAAAATCAATGAGACTATCAAGCACAATTGGGACAAATTCATTCATAGAGATAGAGACCTTTTTCAAACTGTCAAGAAATTTAAGGATATAGATAATGTGATTGTAAAGCCTTCAGGCAAAGGTGGTAATGTTGTACTGTGGGACCGAGAGATGTATGAGAACGAAGCTATGTCCCAATTGAATGACAGAAGTTGCTATATTCCAGTAACCATGGAAAATAACACATCTGTCAAGATAGACTGCAGTTTTGGAAAGACACAGGGCTACTAATTTGGGATGAGTATCGCTTTTTGAAACAGGATTTCCCGCTCATACCAACTTTTTATATAATACCAAAAGTGCATAAAGAAGAAGAGAGGACGCTGGGCAGACCAATAATAGCAGCCCAGAATTGCCTTTTAGAAAACATGTCAAAATATATTGACTATTTTTTAAATCATACCATCATATGTAAAGGACAGTTCAGATTTCTTAAAGCAAATTTATGATGTTATATGGGATTGTAATATGCTACTTATGATGCTAAATGTCTCAACATTGTACACAAGTATTCATCATAGGGATGGTTTAAGAGCAGTACAACACTTTCTACGTATGAGACCATTAGGTTATGCCATGCACAAGAATCTGCTCCTGGAAATGATTTAGTGGTGTTTCACTAAAAACATCTTTATGTTTGGGAATCAGTTATATCATCAACAAAGAGGAACTGCTATGGGCACCTGTTTTGCCCCCAGCTATGCTAATTTACACATGGGCTGGTGGGAGGAGCAGGTGCTCGGCGGTCACGCCATGGAACATTGGTTGCAACATGCCATTTTAAGGTTGCGATACATTGAAGACCTCTTTGTGCTGTGACAGGGCACAGAGAGGGAGGCCAAACAATTTTTAAAGGAACTTAATGAAAATGACCTCAACCTTAATTTTACAGCCAAAATAAGTCCCACTTCTGTAGACTTTTTAGATGTCAACATCCAAATTGGAAATGAAGGTCTGGAAATCTCTATATTTAGAAAACCTACTGCACGGAACAACATATTACATGCAGGTAGTTTTCATCCTGCTCCCTTAATTAGGAGTATTCCATTTGGAGAACTGTACAAAGTCAAAAGAGCTTGCAGCACTCCGGAGGCATATGAGAAAACTGAAAAGAGTATGTTAGACCATCATCATCAAAACTCGTTATTTTGGTATAAACCATAAAAGATACAAACATTCACAATAAACATCATCCATGCTAAAATAGAGAAATAACATACAAATAAGTATTAGAAAAGTGCATTTGTGGGATAACAGAAGGTGTCAAGAGAAAGACAAAGAGCGATGGGTGCCGGAGCACCACAGTTGACTTGCAGATAGTGACTTCCAGGCCATGTGTATGTGGGCTTACTGTGCAAAGTGACTGAATCCCTTAATAAAGTGCAAATGCGTTCAATTGAAATTTATGCAATTGTCTGGCCCTAAGGTTTACATTCGTAGACTTTACACAACATGTTTAAAATATATGTTTAAGAAATGCTGAAGTGCGCAGTTACATTTACATTCGAAGGCATTGTACAGCATAATTAAAATGCTAGTTTAAAATGCGCCAGTATTTGCGGTGAAACAAGATGTGAAAATAGATGTTTGATGATGTTCATAGACAAAGTCTAATTACATTTAAAACTGTTGGCCATTGTTACAGTTGGTCTAGGCACCACAGTTGGCTTACAGATCGTGACTTCCAGGCCATGTATAAACAAAGCTTGCTGTGCAAAGTGACAAAATCCCTGAATTAAGTGCAAATGCGTTCAATTAAAATTTGTGCAGTTATCTGACCCTAAGCTTTACATTCATAGACATTACACAACATGATTAAAATATATGTTTAAAAAATACACTAGAATGCGCAGTTATATTTACATTCTGAGGGCGTTGCAGGACATGATTAAAATACTAGTTTAAAATGCGCCAGTATGCACAAGATGTAAAAATAGAAGTTTGATGATGTTCTTGGACAAAGACTGATTGCATTTAAAACTGTTGGCCATTATTACAATTTGTCAATGTGGGGCAGGTCATCGCGCCTGTGGCTCTCGTCAGTGGGTGCGGAGGGTAACAGTGCCTTCCTTCTAATCGCCCATGAGCGGCCCAGAAATGTGGTGGTTGCACACGCCAATAGGGGTCTTGCAACTGATTTCAATATGCGCATGGCCACTCTAGAGTCTTGAGACCCAAGTTGTCTGCAAATTGGGGTAAGCCATTTGCCCCTGGGTTTTGCATATGCTGTGCAAGCAAAGAGGACGTGACCTATCGATTCGTGCAGGCATGGGCAGCAGGGGCAGCCCTTTGGCTGGTATTTATTATTCAGCGAGGTATTTGTGAATGCATTATTTGGGAGACTACCGTGCCTGAATTGAATATAGAGCCTACTGTCGGATGGCACCTTCATGATGTCAAAGTAACTTTCTAGGGAATAACAGGCTTTGAAGCTCCTAAATTCTTTGGTTAGTCTACCCTGGTTCCTATTGGAATATGCATTGTACTCAACCCACTCCCAGTATAGTAATTTAATCTGGCTTCTGGTGAGGGTCGGTGGGCTGCCGATGTCTTGACCTGATAGGCCAATGCTGGACAGAAGGCCTTTAACATGTTTGATCCAGCCTATTTTCCTCATAGTGTCTAGGGCACAAACCTCTGTAAAGGCTGCGGCGTAGGATGTCAGTTCAAGAGTGGTGACCAATCTCTGCCAAAAAAGCAAGGGGCGTAGCTTTGCTAGATCGTTAATAGGCTTAATTCCCATGTCAAGCTTTAGTGGGCAGAGAAGGGTGCTTTGTGGTAAAGATACCAGGTTTCTGAGGAACTTGTTCTCCATAGTTGTGAGGTCACTTGCTTTTGCCATGCCCCACAGCTCTGGCCCATAGAGGGCACTGCTTGCAGCCTTGCAACTATATAATTTCAGCGACAGTCTATTGGCTTGGTATAAGAGAGACAGTACTCCTTCCTCATTGCCCCGGTTACCTGTGAGAATTTGAGGTGGGCCTTGCTAAGATGGTGTTTCCAGGCCATACTTTCCGATAGTATAATTCCCAGGTAATCGAAGGAGCTCACTCTCTCTATGGGGGTGTTGTCTAGGAGCAAGTTTCCTCTAAAGGACTTGTGGGGGTTCAGCAGCATTAACTTGGTTTTAGAAGTGTTTATTTTGAGACCCCTTTCATCGCAGAAGAACTTGAAATGGTTCAATAGTCTTTGCAAACCCATGGGGGTCTTTGAGACCAAAAGGGTATCATCTGCGAATGAGAGGGTGGGAATTTTTGGTTTGCTATGGAGGGGGCGTCTGCTGCAATGGTAGATAGAAACTCAACCACTTGGTTAATGTAGAGTGAGAACAGGGTTGGAGCCAGAATGCAGCCCTGCCAAACCCCCGCTGTATTTTAATGGGATCTGTGACCTGTCCCTGGCTGCACCATCGTATTCTGGCAAAGTTCTCTTCATGCAGTCTGATTAGAAGTGTCAGGATTTCCAGGGGCAAACCCATGTCCCTAAGCACTCACCAAAGATTTTCCCTGGGGACAAGGTCAAACTCTGACTTCAGGTCGATGAACGTGATATATAAGCTACCCTTGCCCAGCAGTACCGCCTTCCAGTACAACAAGAAAAGGCGGGAAACCTGATTGACTGTGCCAGTCTTCCGTCGAAAGCCCGCTTGGAACTGGGAGAGGATGTGGTTCTCTTCCATCCAGTCCTGGACCTTTGCAAGGAGCGATCAACAAAAGACCTTTTGGACACAATCGATCAGGCTAATTGGCCGATAGTTAGAAGGCATGGTCCTGTCGCCCTTTTTAAAGATAGGATTCACTTCGGCCCTTTTCCATGATTCTGGGATCCTTCCCCCGCCGGCAATGTCGTTGGACAATGTCAGTATGTAAGTCACCCAGTTCTCCCTGTGGGAGCGGAAAAGGTCTCATGGGATGCCATCCAGGCCCGGGGCTTTAGCTGGTACAATTGCTTCCAGAGAGGCCAAAATTTCCTCTCTGGTGAACGAGAGGCCATGCGTCGGTTGGTGTGAGACAGGCGACATCAGATCCCTACCTTGGCTGTGGAAAATGGAATACAGAGCACCAAAGTTATCTTGCCACACAATTGCAGGGATGTAATTAGCAAAGGGGGGGACCTTTCGAAATTGCCCTTGCTCACTAGTGCCCAGAACACTCTAGTGTCTAGGTGCAAAATGGACTCCCCAAATTCTTCCCATCTCCTTTCGTCCCATTCTTTCCTTGCCTTTGCTTGTGCAAGTTTGTATTGCCTCCTTAGGTTAGACCAATTTAAACAACGAGGGTACTCTAATACTATACTAGATGCAGCTAGCAAAATAACCTGTGAATTGGATAGGGAAAATGCCTTGTTTAACACATCTAAAACTAGTCTAAAGAAAAAAAAGACTATAACAACTTACAACAACTCATAATCAAGAACATCAGAGGGTACGACAAGCTATGCACAAACAGTGGAATGTCTTGAAGGAAGACCCTGTAATTGATCGACTGATACCAAAAAGCCCTATGATAAGTTATAGAAAATCTAAATCTATGAGGGATTATTTAGTCAGCAGCGATTATGATACTATGACTAGACCCCAAACCTGGCTAACCAGATATGATGGCTTCAGGAAAGTACATGTTAGAAATGGGATTTCTGGTTGGCTAAGGCTTGCGCCAAAGCCAGGCAGAAACCACCACTCTAGTCAGGGCAAGGGAGTTACACACCCAAGATAACCCCTGCTCACCCCTTGGTAGCTTGGCACGAGCAGTCAGGCCTATCCCGGAGGCAATGTGTAAAGCGTTTGCGCAACACACTGCCACAGCAGCAACACACTAGGTACACCACAAAAGGAACTCCACACAAGGTTATATAAAAAATAGCCTTTGTATTATAAAAACACATTAGAATGCAATCACATACATATATATACTGTGCCCACTGGCACGGGCAATATTCACAGGGGATTATATACAGGACCAGGACTATCGGGCCCTGGTCATAACCATCAGAACAGGTAAGTAAAACACAAGTAATGAAACACCCAATAACTACTGTTATAATAATGACCTTAGGCATCACATTAGCATAACCACACTATGCATAAATCACGTTTGTCCTAGGCATCACATAAATGACATGGGGCAATAAATCACCTTAGGCCCCAAACCTAATTAGCATAGACGTGGTATGCATAACATCCTCAGCATCAATGTGTTACACATTAGGGATCACATTAGGGCCTTGCGCCCTACCACATAAAACGGCCCCCCAGGCCAACTGGCCTTCTCCAGGGCTCAAATGCCCTATGTCCAGAAATGTCAGGGCTCTACAGGGCCGTCTACCGGCCCTCTGGCTGCCAATGCAGCAAACCAAAAAGTGCGCAGGTGCATAAGCCTAAACGTGGCAGCTGCCCACTAATTGCTGGGCAGCTGTGAACATGAGCCCGGGCACCAGCGTGCCTCCTGAGCCCCTCTCTGGGACTCCTAATTAGCAAATGCCCCAACGTTGCAGCGGCCTGCAACTGCGGTGCCCCTGTGAAAATCAGCAAACCCTGGCAAGTTGGAGCCCCCTTTGGGACTCTGAGTAAAAGTATGCAAAACGTGGCAGCTGCCCACTGTCAGGTGGGGCAGATGGAAAATCAGCACGGGCACCCACGGCACCCTAGGCACGGTCACAGGGGGCAGGCACCGGCAATGTGCCCCGACACACCCCCCAACCACCGTACAATTGAGCCCCACTCACCGGGCTTTTCTGTGGCTGTGCAGGCTCCGTCTCCTCTGGGCTCCAGCCAGCTCCACAACACGCGGGGCTCTCTCCGCTCATGAGAGCCCCGCCTCTACTTGGGCACAGGCGCCGAGGATCCTCCTCAGGTCGCCCGGTCCTTCTTACCGGCTCTGCAGGCAATGCTCCCCCGGTCTCCCTGACAGACACGGGGTCGGACCACACGCGGGGCTCCCTCCGGTACACAGGGGCCCCGCCTTCCTTGGTCAGACTTCCTCTTGGGCACAGGAGCGCGGGGTAGGCTCTCGTCTGCTTCCTTTCTCCTTTTGCCACAGGAGCGCGGGGTAGGCTCCCGTCTGCTTCCAGCTTCTTGCGGAGCGCCCAGCCCACAACCAGGCCGCTCTGCCTGGCTTCTGGGTCGCCGCAGGCAGCACGGTGGCCCCTCTTGTCGATCCTCTGTGTTCTCGGCGGTGGCCTCACGCGGGGGGCCAGAACCGGCAGCGTGGGCTCCCGCTTCGGTTTTTAAAAAGTATAAATACGCGGGATGGGCTCCCGCTAGCGAAAGAACCAGGAATGCACCGATAATTAAATTCAAAGCGCGGGGTGGTCACCCTCTTTTTCATAAATGCAGGGGAATCCCCAGGCCGCAGCCCAGCGCTGCAAATTAAAAATAGAAGTGCTCTCTAAGCGCTAGGGCAAAGTCTCCAGTACTCTCCCCAATACAGGGAAAGCGCTCCCAGGGATAAAAGTCCAAAGTCCAGGGGAGCAAAGGCTGGGCCCAGGCAGGCCAGCACACAGGGCCCTCCAGCAGGGAGGCAGTCCCTCGTGGCGGTTCCTCCTGGAGCCCAGCAGCAGGCCCCCCCTCAAGTCAGCAACACAACTGAACCACTTTCATGGGGTTACAGGCCCTTCATTTATAGGACCTTTTCCTTTGTCTGTAGCACAGGGCTGGGGGGAAACCAGATGCAACTGGTTTAGGAGCACTTTCTTTTCCAAGCTCCTCTTCCCCTTTGTCAGGTGGGGGCTAGGTACTCAGACACACCACAGGGGGCGGAGCCAGCATTGTACAGCCTGGGCACAGTATTATTCAGAGTCAGGGGATTACTCCTCCCACTACCCTTAGCCCAGGTGTCCCATTCAGCCTAGCGCTGACTCACCCTGCCCCTCCTGGAGCCACACACACCTCCCAGCCTCTGTCACTCACAAAGCCAGACATGCAATTCACATCAGGCAGGCATACACATAGCACACAGAAATGCCAACTTCTAAAAGTGGCATTTCTCCACCAGTTACCATAAATCTGCGCACACCATTGCGCAGCATTTATTCACACAAATTCATACATACTAGACTTGACCACACTGCTCCTCTCATACCAGGAATTACCATGGACACACTTATCCCCCATGCATTCCTATGGGAGGGCAGGCCAATCTCACCATAAGTACACAGAGAGCGCACGCACTTTACACTGGACGTCAGTGCTAAAGTGCCTAGAGGCCTAAAACCACCAACACTACACAGGGAAAAGGCTAGGAGACAGGCAAAAAGTTTAGGGGTGAACCTGCCAAAAGGGCCAAGTCCAACAGTACAAAATGTAAAGTCTTGCAAGAATGGCAAGAACTGCACTATGATTGAGACTCCTTTCAAAAAGAAGATCAGAGTGCGAGGTAATTTGACATGTAAATCTGAATTTGTTGTTTATGTCCTCACATGTCCCTGCAAAAAATTGTATGTGGGGAGTACCACTTTGCAGGTACATAAGAGGATATTACAACATATCAGGGCTATTACCAACAAGGACCGCAGCTATCCTTTTGCCCAACACTTTGAGCAACATAACCAGGGTGACCCCTTAGAACTAAGATATAGCTGCGTGGCACAAGTCCTCAAGAGAAAAAGAGGATCGAACAGAGAGAGAGATTTACGTAAATTAGAATCATGTTTTTTTAGAATTAGACAGCAAAGAACCAATAAGTTTTAACATGGATGAAGAACTTTACACCTATCTTCTTTAAAGCTTGCTAACTAAGCTATCTCTCGTGCCCATCTTCTAGGGCCAATTGGCATACAATATATATTTTTTACATTTTTACATTTTTCATTCAACAATTTGTAGGAATGTTAACTTATGTAATATACTTGTCTTTTGTGTTAATTGGTAATAGCCACTAGGCCTACTATCAATTTGTCCTGTAAATGAAGTTATCCGAAAACTAGCAGAGACATAATATCATGGTTTCGTTAGAAATTTATATATAATTTATTTATTGAGCATCCTGTTTTCATATCTGAACATCATTTTATATTATCTTATTTATTATAGCACTGAGCACTTTTGAGAGGTGATGAAAGGGGAATTGTGTGTAGAATGTCATTAGGCACTTGTCTTTTTCAAATATTCTGTAGTAGAAATAGAACGAGCTGAAGTTTATTGAGTGCGGAGTCAAAGAATTTTTTAGTCTGCCTTTTTATACAATAACGTGATATTCATTATAGTCATGCTAATAAGAGGATGTATTATATAGTGAGTTCCTATATTTATTTTTTCATCTTTATAAAAAAAAGAAAAATATATCTTTTATAGCGGACTTTTAAAAATCTCTATGTGAATTAATTAATGTAATTATTGCATTTATCCATCATAATTAGACTTGAGACTGAAAGTTGATCACACTCAAATTGCAAATTTATGTATGTGAAATACTGTGATTATATCTTTCCCCGTAACCTAAAGATGTTTTTTATGTTTATCCTGCACGTCATTATTTAACGCAACACAAGATGGCGCACCCTGTCGTGAACAAGGTTGCCGGGTGCAATCGAAATGCTTCGACAGTCACTCATGAGCGCTTAATAAACATCTCTGAAACTCACCAAGGAGTGCTGTCATATCCCTTTTGTTGGCGAGTGCATACTGTCTTTGCATATATGTATATTCATATATATACATAACCATGTGGCAGTCGCCACTAGGTAGTTATAGTCAGGTCAGCTTTTCCATACATGAGCATTTTTTGGTAATTTGCTAATAACTTTGACCCCATTTGTCAACTCTTCAGCGCCTTCCTTGAAAGTTTTCGGGTGATCAGTCAAGCAGGGGCCCAGAAAATGGGGGGGTCCCAAAACATAAAATCTCCATGCATTTTCTATAGAGTTCTTTAGGCAATGCTACATCAAAAACTGGTGAATGGAGTTACACAAAATTTGGCAGGAAGCTTTTCGTGATTCAGTGTAAATTCATTTTGTCATTTTTGAGAAATGAATTGTAGATTTTGGCAGTTGGGCTTGCAAGAGTCCTGTGAGCCTCCCGTGAGAGTGCAAAATCAAAAATGGCCCTGTGATTGGTTGAGAGGCCCGTTTTTTCCCATGAGCCTTTATGCTCTCGTGGGAGTGAGAGGCTCCCGTAATTCCCACAAGAGTGAGCACTCTGATTGGCTGGCTGTTGGAATGGTAGAAATGAAATGGCCGCTATTACTGTTTGCTGTGAAAAATTGGAGGTGTTGTGAAAATTAAGTAAAAAAGCTGTAGAGGGAGGAAGCAGAAAGGCATGCTGTCCCTCTAGATTCAGAAAGCAGGTGTCTAAGGGACAACTACTGTGAAGAAAATGAATGTATAGTATCTTTAGCTAATTTTTACGACCTTGCAGGACTCTCAGGGGACCGTGAATAGTAAAAAGTGGTACATGAGTTCTCAATCCACTCTATTAGTAGGAATGCATATTGCAGTCCTTATTTTTGAGAAGTTTGTAACAGATAAGTACTGTGATGTAAATAGTTAATTCTTATTTTAAAAAATGTTACAATCTCGCAAGAGGCTCATGAGACCAGATCAGGAAGCATTATCCCCTCGGTCTGAAGGTGAGGGACTTTCTCCCTGGCTCTCACGAGTGCTGGTGAATCTTGTGAGAGGTTCCCAAGAGCTGTTGATTCTGGTACCCTTCTCTGGGTGGAGATTTTAAGAACAGGAAAAAAAGGGAAACAGTACAAACAACATGCATCATAAAAGTAGAGGGTAGCTCTTAAAAGAGCTGTTTTTGTTAGCAGTTTTAAGCTGTACATTTTTTTTAAAGCGTATAACAAAAATATATAACGTGAAGTGTTAAACAAACATCAACAGCATCTCCTTAACAACAAAAAGGAGAAAAACTTATGAAAAAATAAACTACTGCCTAGGGGGGCACTTGTGCTCTTGGACAAGCTTCTCCTGGGCAGACCTACTTGCCTCAGATAAAAAAAATTATTTGCTTACACATGCAGCAACATAGCGCTTTATTAAAAAAAAGCAGGGTTACTGTCCACTTGTGAACATAGAACCTGAGCAGGCACAGTATCTCCTGGAGCAAATGATGGTGAAGCCCTGTAGAGTTGTCTAGCTCCTCAGCATGAGCCAACTCTGCCTGTGCAAGCCTTTGCGGATACATGGATCTAAGGTGTCTTTGCATCCCTGTGGTACTCATGCTATATTGTTTAATTCCGTTCCCCTGGCTGAACTCTCTGCTACAAGTTTACAGGTAAAGTACTTCGCAGAAACATTCTTGGCACCTGGCCTCATTTCAAAGAAATGCCAAACCAAGGATTCCTTGGGTGGCTGACATGACTGAGCTGGTGCAGAAGCACCTGACTGTTCATCTGAATCTGATGGAGACATATTTCTGCTGAAGGGAAACAGGATAGGAGAGCAAGCCAAACATGTCTACTCTCACCAAAGTCCAATAGTAAAATAAAGCAAGAAGGATGGAATCTTCTTCTTTGAAATAAACACTTCCATATGAACCAATCATAATCCTTCCTTAGTGTGTGCTTCCTCTCCTGGACCTCTCACGATGGTCTCGTGAGACTGTAAACAATTACTTTATTTATATCTTGTATAGGAGAGTATACAATTCATTTTTCTACCTATAACAAAATGTCTAATGTTCTATTGTATTCAAAATTACAGTAAATCACTGTAATTAACTTAATTCCAAATGTACAATCTCGTGAGTGCTTTGCGAGAGCCAAACAGGAAGTACAGTACCTTCAGAGCCCATGCAGGAGATTGTATATTCAGCTGTCTTAAGCTTATTGTGAGAGCCATCTCTTAAAAAAATATTCAACCATCTTTTATTCACTATTCTATTATAGATTATCATCAACTAATTACTGAAAACATGATAAAGAACCATATGCAATAGATGACAATGAAATTTAGAACTTCACGATCTTGCGAGTGTCCCGCGAGTGGCTCGTGATCCTCTTGCTAGTGTAATTACACCTCAAAGAAAGATTGCTGATGACATGTCTTGATATCAGAGTTACAATAACTGAGCAAATAAATAATTTCTATTAAATATTTATCTATTTTATACTCACACACATCTTACAAAGATATTGCAAACTGTAAACCATATCCTGTTTTGTTACAATAGAAAAAGAAACATTCTTTTACTAGAATAATGTTTGAACACAACATATATTATAAAGTCATTCTACCATTTCTACACTCCCAAAAATATTTAATTTACTTAAACAAAACAAACCTAGAAATTCACTGAAAAAAACAAGGGTTAAAGTAGCGTTATAGTTAGGTGTAATAAAAATATCAGTTTTTGTTAAAATCCTTGAAAATTCACTGAAAAAAACTAAGATTAAAGTAACACTATAGTTAGGTGAATTTCTTAGAGACAACGTTAGCATTGTAAACTAAAAGAAAACACAAAAATTCAGCAGTTAAACTTAGTAGCACTAACTATAATTTGATCCCCTGCTATGCACTCCTTATGACCTCACATATGACATAGCTCATGACATGTTCTATAACATCAATTATGACATCACTCATGACATCTCAAATTACATCATTGATGACATCACAGAATATGCCATCCAATGAGTGTGCTAGTTTGTTTTTTAGTGTACATAGTGGCGGGTACCTGTCATATTATTTTTCTACCTAATTTTGTACAGCTTGGCTACAGCCAATACGTGTAAGGGTTTACTAATGCACGATAGCTGTGTAGAGATGTTGAACAAGTTATACTTTTTTTATTTAAGAATAACTCTGTGTGCAGGTGACAGTTAACTTGTGCTCATTATGCTCATAAAAAACTAAGATTATAGGGATGTTAGGTTCACAATTTATACATACAAAACCATGGAAGTTCATTAGGTATAGTTAGAGTTATCACAAGTAACTGTACATCGCGCCCTAAGGTAACTAAAACTCACGCCCAGCCATGAAGTTTTCTCCTAAATAATTTTAGAGCAAATGTTGAAAAGATATTATCAATGATGTCATAGCAGATGTTAGGAGTATTGTAATATGCGGGGTAATTAGCACTGTGTGGCGAGGGCGCGAGTTATAGTTACCTTAGGGCATGAGTTATAGTTACTTGAGATAACTCCAACTATAACTGCTGAATTTCTATGGTTTTTTAAATTCTATTTACTAACTATAACATCCCTGTAACCTTTGTTTTTTTTCAGTGAATTTCATAAGTTGGTTTAACGTAAAGTAATATTTAATTTAGTGGCCCTGTGACCAACCCCACTGCATGCAGCCAACCATACCCCTTGCATGGCCTTAGACAGTGCATGGTGGGGGTTTGGCAGCAGGGCCTGTGGCCACCACCCTGCAAGCAGCAAACCCCATGCTGGGGCCTGGCCTCTGGCCAGGTCCTGCAGCTGAATCCCCACATGTAGCCAACCCCATACCACACACGGCTTCCTGGTGTGTGGTGGGGTATACCACAGGTCCTGGCCTTTGGCCAGGCTGTAGCCAACCCTCCCAAAGGCAGCCAACCCAGGAGGGGGCATGCAGGCCCCCTCACTGGGCTGATATGGCTCTGGGGACTCAAACCTGCAGGCCGCTACCTTTATTTATGGGAGGGGGTACATGGCAGCGGGGACCCTATCCCTCAGGAACCATATTTTAAATTATTGGGGAAGGAGACACGCAACCCCCTCAATGGGCCAACTTCTGGCCCCGGGACCCCATCTTCTGAGGACCATCCATATTAACAAGGGGGAAGAGGGGCACCAGCCCCCCTCCCCGAGGCCCCAGGGACCCCATTCCCTGGGGCCTAGGTATTTAATAATTGGGGAAGGGGGATGGGTGGCCCCATCTCCCAGGGCACTGCCACATTAAAAATGGGAAGGGGGGCATGCAGCCCCCCTCCCTGGACCTGTATTGGCCCCAGGTACCTCATCCAATAATAAAGCGGGACGAGGGCACCAATATTGGTCCCGGCGACCCCATCTCCCAGGGCCCCTGCATATAGAAAAAGGGGAGGAGGCATGCGCCCCCTCTCCCCGGGACAATTTCGGCCCCAGGGACACCATCCCTCGAGCCTGGCCAATAAAGAGTGGGTGCCCTGGAGACCACCGAGGGCACCCACTTCACCATTGTTGGAGGCCTCAGCCTTCTGCGGGAGCCAGCTAAAAATGCTGCTTCCTGCAGTTGGGAACAATTTGTTCATCCATTTCCCTGCCTGCTTCACAGCAAGCAATGAAACAGATGAAAAGTCCACTTCCAGGGGCGGGAGCATTTTTTATGCTCCCACCCGCTGGGAGCGGATTTACTGTTTGATCTTGTGTGGCAGGAGCTTTAAATTGATCCCGCCAAGTGAGAGCAAATAAAGGTTTCCCTGCCCACACCAGTGCAGTCAGGGAAACATGATCCCAAGTCCCAAGAAGGCTGCCAACACTTCCTTGTTGAAGTGTTGGCCGCCAATCAGATCTGAGCATGAGTTCTGTTGGATCCGCAGAGGATTCGTGTCCCTAGATATACAAATTTATTTTTCCTTTAATAACTCTGAAACTACTGAACGGATTGGCACCAAATTACAAAAAGCACTTTTTCTGGACAAATATGTTTTTGCCAAATTTGGCACAATTCCATTCAGCGGTTCGGGCTGTAGTCATGTTTAAATTCCCTACGGGAAATTGCACAGGGAAAACTTGTTTTGGAACCCCCTTTTTTCATGGCCCCTGCTTGACGAATCACCCCAAAACTTTACACACAGCAGCTGAAGTGATTGGTATACTAGTTTTAAAAATGTTGTGAAGATTCATTTAAAGGCGCCAAAGTTAATAGCAAAAAAAAATGCTTTGTCTATGGGAACTAGGTCCTAATTATAACCACCTACTGGTGACTGCCAGTAGGAAATGTATGTGTATATATATATATAAAAGTATATATATATATATATAAATATATATATATATATATATATATATCAATTTAAATTAAAGTATATATATATATAAATATATATATATGAATAGAAAGAATCGATTAAAGAAACAATTGAAAAAGGAAGGAAAGAAGCAAGAAAGAAGGAAAGAAAGAAAAATGGAAGAAGGCAAAAAAGAAGGAAAGTAAAAGGAAAGAAAAATGAAATGATAACAGGAAAGAAGGAAAAAAGAAGGAACAAAGGCTCAAAGATAGACAGAAGGCAAAAAAAGAAAGGAAAGAAAGAAGTGGGTGAAGGAGAAGTTCTCCTTGATATGTGGAAAAAGCTCTACATGGAGGAAGACGTGCAGTTCGTCTGTACCTCGTCCCCCTCCAGAAGCATGCTCTTACCGCTATGCACCCTAACCTGACATACTACCTGGCAAGAACTCAACACACCTCTATTGTAACTAGTTCTTGTTTTTCCAATCACACAATTAGATCTAGTCTCCACTTGCTAAAATGGCCTCAATATGCTCTACCTTTCTAATATTCACTCCCTATAGAGAGTGTCTTGTTAGAAAAGGTTAGGGTAGCATTTCTTCGAGCTGTGTAAGGGCGATAAACTGATGCATTCAGCTGGTGATGTATCACTGTACCTGTCGCAAATATTACTAACTTATTTGTTAGAAGGTCATAGTGTTTCCATTGATCCTCCTGACTGTTCACTCCCTCCCCCTTTACAGTAGCTGGTGAGTTGCATTTGTTTAAACTATTGTTAGAATAAGCTCTTTTTTATAACTTAAAACTAATATTTAAAATACAGTTTAATATTCAAATGAAAAATAAAATGAAATTTAAAAAATAATTTGTAGGCATTTTAAAATATGTTTCTATTTATTGCCTAATTTTTTCCATATGTGATGATTGTGTTATTTCTTGCCCAAAACTGATTTCTATGATAGTGTGTTGCAGTAACAATTATTGGCCATGTGAGGTACTTGAGTTCCCTTTGATATGTGGCAAATGCTCTTCATTGAGGTGGACCTGGATCTCGTCTGTGCCTCATCCCCCTCCAAAAGCATGCTCTTACCACTATGCACCCTAACCTGGCATACTACTGTTTCAGGGAACTCCAATGTACGGAAAGGCAAGAACTTAAAACGGCTCTATTGCAACTAGGTCTTGTTTTTCCACTCACGTCATTAGATCTAGTCTCCACTTGCTAAAATGGTCTCACTAATATCCACTCCCCATTGTGAGTGTCTTGTTAGAACAGGCTAGGCATTATTACTTTCAGCTGTGTAAGGGTGATAACGTGATGCATTCAGCTGGTGATGTATCACTGTACCATTCGCAAATATTACTAGCTTACTTGTGAGAAGGTCATAGCGTCTCCACTGATCCTCTGTAAATATCCAAAGGGCAGGTAGTGGAGTGCAACCAATATTTTGACATATCTAGAAATGGTCTGGGAATCTTTTTGGTGACCAATAAGCCCTGTGTAGCGTGAATAAATGGTTTCTCCTGAGTGAAGCAGCACAAACAACATGCCACAGAGTAGACATAGATACTTGCCAGAGATTTTGTATATCCCCCGACGGAAGATCCTTCCTCCAGATCTCAATAGGAAGGGTAAAGTCCTCTTCTCCCGCAAGTACAAATGCTTAATGCCACTCTGATACCTCCTTTTTCTGTGAGGTACTTCTTAGGAATTTCTCTTCCAGTTGCTGTCAATAATGACAATCGTTCCCAGTCTATTAAGATCTTCCCGTCGAGTAGCTGGCCCCATCTCGTTATTCCCGCTACTATTAATGAGCCTGAGAGACTATCCTTCAAACACTCAGAGGTCCCTGGGGATGCCCATATTGGGGCACGACTGCTGTAATAGGGGATTCCTACCGCTCTCCTGATTTGACACCAGAGTTTACAGGCTGCTAGAAGTATCTTCAGTTTTACTTATTTGAAAAACTTCGGATGGCCGAATTTATACAGAAAGCAGTCTCCTTCTAGCTGGGTCATAGCTTGTAAATACAGTGGGTACGTTTGGTGTTCTTGAAGTAAAATTCTTATCGCTTTTAACTGAAAAGCTCTGCAATATTGGTACACATCTGGGCTGGCGATTCCTCCCTGTTGTTTCCCCCTACGGAGTTTCCTCCAAGCAATTCTGGTTGCTTTAGAAGCCCAAATAAAACTAGACAAAATACCCTGCAATTTATCAAGTCAAGCTTTCTTAAATTCCAAGGGTATTGAGGCAAACAAAAAAGTAAATGTTGGTAATATCGCCATCTCCAGAATATTCGATCTTCCCAAAAAAGAGAATGGAAGCCCTGCCCAAGATTTTAAAAGTTTCTTGGACTCACTTGCTACCCTCTCAAAGTTCACCCATGCAGTGTCTTCTAAGTTCTTTGTCACCGTGATACCCAAATGCCTAATTGATTCCTTCACCAGGGGATTGTTGCTCTGTGAGTTCCACTCCATCACATCAGTTTTTTGCCAATTTATCTGGTACCCCGAAACCTCCTCAAACTTGTCTAAGAGGCCTGAGATTTTTGGGAGTGAGAATGACAGGTCTTTTGTGAATCTCATCAGATCATCTCCGTACACAACTACCCTCTTATCCCAACCCTTATACTCAAATGGCAGGATATGTTGACTGGCCTTGATTTTAATGGCCAGAGGTTCAATGTAAAGATTGAAAAGAAGAGGGGAGAGAGGGAGGCCCTGTCTTGTACCTCTTGAGATGGCTATCCTTTGCGTGAGGTTTGCGTTTACCAGTATCCTAGCAGATGGGCTTCTATGAATCGCTTTTAGAGCCCTACCAAATGCCTCTCCCAGCCCATATATCTCTACAACTCTATGTAAGAAGGGCCAGCTTACTCTATCAAAAGTCTTTGCTGCATCGAAGGTAATTATTGGTAGAGGGAGCCCCCTTGAGTTGCTATATCTATTGCCCCCAGTAGCTCTTGTGTTAGCTTGTGAATCTGCCTACCCTTGATAAATCCTTTCTGGTCCTGATGTATCAATTTATCCGCTACCCCTCCTAATCTCCCAGCCAGAATCTGCGTGAAGATCTTATAATCGCTGTTCAACAGTGAGATGGGTCTATACGATTCACAGCACTTCAGGTCCTTCCAGGCATTTTTGCAAGAGGCAAATAGTTGCCTCCTTCCAGGACTCCGGGATAACAGACCCTCCAAGAAAAACCGGTGGTCAAGAGTTGTCCTAAGTGTGGGGAAGAAGAAGCCAATGATCTGTACATGTTCTGTGGCTGCCCGAACCTCCAGGTGTATTGGCAGGATGTAAGGGAAGTCCTCTTAACAGTATTGGGCATGAACCTGGAGGTAAGCATAAGCTTAATTATGTTTGGGGTTATGATAGAGGAGGAGATAAGGGCAATCCTGGGTAATAAACGGAGGAACCTGCTGTTTGTGTTGATACTGTTAGCAAGGCGTGATATTTGTATTAAGTGGGTATCGCAACACCCTCCATTAAGGAGGGAGTGGCTGGATTCAATACGGAGGGTCCGAATGTTGGATGGGAGTAGGGAGGGGATTAAGAAACTGGACTTTTGGGACATCTGGGATCAGAAGTTTTAGTTTTTGACATTTTCACACTGGTGTTTTAATTTTGTTAAAACTGGTTCAGAAGTCCGATGATTAAGCAATCTCGCAATAACTCCCGGGCTTCGGGGGCTAGGACTGATTTTCCCAGACCTTTTCTCCGGGCTGGCTCCTGGGGAATAGGAAGAACGGGGACCCACTCCTGACTAAATTCATTAGTTGGAGGTAGGAGTGATACCCCCTTGGTTTTCTTCCTTTCAATTTGTTTATTGCACAAATGAGGACTAAAAAAAAAAAAATGAATGGTCTTGGAGTGGACTGTAACTTAATAGACCTCCTCCTCCTAGTTTATAACGATCTCAAGGAACACATCAGGTGAGAAGTGGAATATAATAACGACTATTTCTTAGCACATTCCAAAATGTTGATTGCTTGCATGTAAATCTTCTCTTTCCTCCTCAAATAATTATCATCTAATGAGAGGCAAGGAAACAAAGATATTCATCAATAATGCAAAAACACGTTTTTTGTTTGTGCTTTGCTTTTTTATGATACCAAAGGGGATGATGGACGGAGCGTTAGAGCAAATCAAACATTCACCCCCAGTCAACTGATCTGGGTTTAATCCATCATCATTCAGGAAGACATGGCTTGGCAGTTCGGGCTGGACTGTTCCCATGAGGCACAGGGTCAGACTGATTTGCATATGGCCATGTCTGAACTGGGGTGGTGGAGTGAGCTAAAGAATGATGATGGATTACACCCAGATCAGTTGACTGGGGGTGAGTGTTTGATTTGCTCTAACGCTCCGTCCATCATCCCCTTTGGTATCGCTTTGCTTTTTTATGAGGCAGGTTCTGTGTAATTGATTGTCTGCCTGATGTGCTTTACCTATTAGTAAGTGATAGGGAGTCCTGACTGTTCACTCCCTCCCCATTTACAGTAGCAGGTGAGTTGCATTTGTTATAATATGCATTGTTTTATAACTTGAAACTAATATTTTTTATATTTAAAATACAGTTTAATATTCATTTTTTTATTAAGTCAATACAAAAAAGAGCAATAAAGCAATACATATCAGGAGCAAGCATCGTAAAAGTTACTTTACAAGTCCAAAATAAAGGAGGAATTAGAGTAGAGAAAGAGTCAAGAAGAGAAGGTAAAACATGACATTTAGGGGGAATTTATTGAACGACCAAAATACAATATTTCATTGATGACTACACTAAAAGAAATACATCGCAATAATATTATGCTTAAAAAGATCTCACATTTATTAACTGATATCCCGATTACTAAATGTTCAACCATTCAGCCAGTTTCCCCAAACTTTTTTCCCCAAGTTGGCGTTTCCTATGACCTTTAGGAGTGTAGAGACTAGACTCCAAATTATAAATTGCCAAAAGTCTAGCTCTTCACTTTTCATAAGACGGGGGCTCTATATTCACCCAATTTGAGGCAGTACATAATCAGGCCACTGCAGCTGCCTCAAAAACCAGATACAGTCCTTTCCTTAATGCACAATTAGTTTGAGTCTGATAGATTATTCCAAGCAACATAATTAGGGTGAAAAGATAACAGATGTACCAATAATATCATTCAGGAATTGTTAAATTAAATTAGAGAATCAACGTCAATTAGAAAATTCTTTGTCATCATGCTCAAGAATATCTTCTTTCTAAAGTCTCGAATCTGTAAAAACTTAAAACAAATCTGTCCTTAACAATGTAAACTTATTTTGTAATTCTAGAAAAGAGCTAATCTGAGAATCAATGTAGAAATTACCTATTTTCAGAGAGTGCACCGAGACCCCTTTAAACTGAACTTGGGGCGGAAGAAGCACAGGAAAATTTTAGTCAACTTTCTATCATATAAGATGAAGGTTATAGAAGAAAATACAAGTGTTAGAGAAATAGCTTATTTTTAATTAGAAGTCTTTATTATATGTTTTGCATGCCACTTGCTGCATCATTTCCATGTGGGATCTTCTGAAGGCTTGTGTGTGGCTCAGCTCACCCTGTGAATTTCCTAGTTTATCCAGCTTAATCACTTGCGCAGTTTGATTGTCACGGAAAAGCTGCATCACTGAAGGTGTAACACACAATGCAGATTAATAAACCAGTTTAGCGTAATGGGTGCTAATAAAGAAGCACATGGGCGCATGCCTGTTTGGCCTAAACTGGAATCTGAGGTAACTATTTGGTCTCTTTTCCTATTGGAGTCTCTGGAGCAGTCAAATACATTGTTTGTAACTCATAGAGTCTTCACTAAAGATATGGTTTTCAATTGCAGGTTTGCAGTTTGTCAGGTATTTGGATTTGAATGGCCAGGCATGAGTACCCACAAAGACAAGGTATTTCTGTTTTGATTCCTGGTTG
Source organism: Calotriton arnoldi (assembly GCA_963921515.1). Taxonomy (NCBI): domain Eukaryota; kingdom Metazoa; phylum Chordata; class Amphibia; order Caudata; family Salamandridae; genus Calotriton; species Calotriton arnoldi. The sequence continues at coordinate 867,264 of CAWUFW010006478.1, forward strand.
GATTTGGAGGTTGCTGGGTAAATATATTCACAATCTGCACCCTTTTTGAATTTGCAAGTTTGTGAGGCAGTACTACGCATACGATTGGAAAGGCAGATGTGAGTACAGGCCGAAAAATACCAGTAATTGTTTGTTAGAGTTAAACTGGGGCGCACCTGGTATGGTGTAATATAACTTAATATGCTTTAGTCATCTTTTCTTCTGTTGCATGTTTTGCAAACAGTACCACATACACACATTTGAATGGGCATATGTGAGTACAAGCACGGCAACAGGTAACTGTCAGAGTTCAACTGTAATGCACAGGTACGTTATGATATTACTACAAGCTTTAGCCATGTTTTCTTCTTTTGCAGGTTTCGCAAACCGTACCGCACACACACACATTTGAAAGGCCAGAAGAGAGTACAAGCAGAAAAAAAACAGGTAATTGTTTGGTAGAGTTCCCTTGTGGTGCACATGGTATATTGCTATATCACAATGTGCTGTAAAAATCTTTACTTTTATTGTAGGCTTTACTGACAGTACTAGATATAAATTTAGACTGGCAGGTGGAAGAACACAAAATCCACGTAATTACTCGCTAAATTTTGCTAGCGATGCCTCAGTACTGTGTGACAGATTGCATTCATGAGCATATGCACCAACCTTAACCATTTTTCTTTTTTTGCAGGCTTTGTAGCGTAGCAGGCTAAAACTGGTTATCACGAAAATGTTCAAGCTCAAAGCTGCAACTTCTGCAGAGTGCGGTGCTTTACCGCAAAGGAAAGCATGTTACCTTGTATTCAAGGGAGAGTGAATGAAGGAAATTGTGGAGGCTGGGACACAGAAATTATGAAGCAAGGTTTGCTATTTCAATACAGTCCAGATGTGGGCGTGATTTTCAAAGTATGTGCCAAAGCAAAGATTGTTGGGGGCTTTTCTACAGGGAAGAAATGGAGTGATGACTGGAAACTGGATTACCTGAAATGCCATCTAATTAGCAAAGTTCATGAGTCTGCTTTGGTGATACTGAGAAACAAAAGTGCTGCTGCCAGGTTTGGGTGGGGAGTGCAGGCAATGCTAACAGAAACTGCCACTGACAAAGCAAGCAGACTAGAAGTGGTTGAACAGCAAAGATCCCTGCCTGAGGATATAAAGATTCTCATCAACGTGTTGCTGGCGGTCAAGATGAATACTTCAATGTTGTCTGTCCAAGACATCCATGACCACATAGCTTTGTATGTTAAGATACCAGACACCTGGAGGAGCAAGAACAATGCCTTTGAGTTTCTTGAGTCCATCAACAGCGTGATAAACTCTGCAGCTATGGCAGAACTTCGCAATGCTCTGTATCAAACATTGATAATTGATGAGAGCACAGATATTTCTGTTACAAAAATGTTCATCCTGTACTTCAAGTTCCGACCTCTAACATCAACAGATCACAAAACACTGTTTGGGGGAATAGTGAAGCTGACTAGTTTTAATGCTGTGAAATAATTCTATGCTGCAAATGAAGTGGAGTTTATGAAAATGGTGCTGCTGACATCACATGTTGCGGCTGCTATGCTGGGCACGAATAATGGTGTTGCTACTCACCTTAAATATTCCATTCCTCATCTGGTTGAGCAGCATTGTGTCACCCATTGAGAGGATTTTGGGAGATGATGATTCTTGGAAGAGGGTTCCAATGATTAAAGAGATGGAGACATTACTGAGGACAGTGTTCTCCAAATCTCCTGCAAGGAAGTAAATTCTGAATAAAATGACATTGGTCACTGAATGTTAAGTGGTCTCCTTTCGGCCACTGAATGACGTGCAGTGGCTTTTCAAGGCCTTTTGCATTTTTTGCACTAATGTGTAATTATGAGGCTGTTCTTAAGTACTGTGAGCTTGAGAAAGTTAAGGAGAATGATCCAGTTGCCAAATATTGTTACAAAAAGCTATCAAACTCAAACTACCATCCTCCTCTTACAGTACTTAACAACATTCTGGGTGACTTTGCATCTTTGTTCCAAAAACTTCTTTGACCACTGTTGAAGCTGTACAGTATTCAAGAGCAAAGATTGGCCAATTTAAGGAACAGTAGTTGGGGGAAACTGTCTTTTGGAGCAGCACGGTAAGAGATCTGATGGTGTTGTACAGGGAAGAATAAGAGTTTGACAGTGGCCTATTTTGTCTGTTGTTCCCCTTCTTTGTGAGCACATGCAAAAAAAGTTCCCTGAAGATGAACTGAAAGAATGGGCAAGTTCTGAATTCCATACAATAGCAACACAATCACATATTGATTTTAGGACTGAGAATGTAGAAAGACGCGTTAAAAAGTATAAGAAAGTCTTGGTCCTGGGTGATTGTGAAACACCAGATGATGTTGTACAACAATACAGAGAATATATATATGTGGTAGCAGAACATGCAATGGGTGGGTTATTTACCACCTTTCAAGACATGATGAATTTCACTATACACGATACTGCTCAGTATAGTGTGGTGTCTCAGCTTGTCAATGTCTGTGCAACATTTCAGGCATCTAGTGCGGATTGCAAATGAGGATTCTGCCTCATGAACACTATCAAGAGAAAATTGAGAAATCGACTAGAGGAGAAGCATTTGGATATGCTGATGAGGACAAAAGCCTACCTCCTGAATGGGAAGGTTGACATTAATAGAGTTTATTGGCACTGGAAAAATGGCAAGGACTAAGGTGAGAAGCAAACATGTCACCCATCGAGTGATGGCACTTGACTTGTCTGAATGGCCCCCTCCCACAGTCCATGGTTGTCTGGATGTCACACATTTAAAAAAATGTCTCTCAGAGGGGATATCCTGACATTACTCAGTAGCTTGCACATCAAATTGTAAATATCTTATGTAATTGTGCAATTTATTGTGTGTATGTGATCTTGTATAGGCTCCCAACATCTCCTCAATCTAAGAACCCTGCTCCAATTGAGAATCTTTAGTAAAATCTTATATTGGTACAACCGTTGGAGTCCTGTGCTTTCCTAAATCTGAATTGTACTTGCCTGTGTAACCAATTCATGTCATGGCGTGTGTATCTACATTGCAAACCTGTCTTAAGACCCCTCACATGGTGCTGTATGTGTGGAAATGTGTGGAAATGCACCTTCTTTTCATTTTTTTAAGCAAAGTTTAGAGTGGTGTTTCCACTGATATTTGTCACTGCACTTGCATGCATGGTCGGGTTATTGGCGAACACAGTCTTGGCGGCAGGGCATAGAGACCTTATACTGCCACACATAGAGGAAAAAATTAGAGGGAACATTGGTCCTTACCCTTCTCCCCATGGGACCAGTCCAGCCCGAACTGCCAGGCCAGGAACTCCCAGGACCAGGAACAAGACCCTGGGGCCAGTTTCGGGGTATCACACAGGCTAGCCTGAATCTGGTGGCATAGCAAGCACGGGCTCCATGTCTGGGCATAACCTTCCCACTTTGGGTGACAAATGCAAAAAGATCAGATGATGGACGGAATGCTAAACAAATCAAACATTCACCCCCAGTCACAGATCTGGTTTAAATCCATCATTGTTTTGCTAGCCACTTCATTTCAGAGGGCCTGGCTTGGCAGTTCGGGCTGAACTGTTCCCATGGGGAGCAGGGTCAAGACTGATTTGCATATGGCTGGGTCCAAACTGGCGTGGTCTTGTGAGCAGAAAATGATGGATTAAACACAGATCTGTGACTGAGGATGAATGTTTTATTTGTTCAGCATTCCGTCCAACATCTGTTCTGTTTGTACAAATAGCAGTAGGAAGTATGGAGGTGAAATAAAGATATTTCTCCTTGTCGCTTCACACCTGAGAAAGCGTATCTTTTTAGTGCATTCCCAGTTCTATCAGTTCTGGTAGATTGGGGGAATACATCAAAAACCATGGGAGTTGTGTGAGAACATCCATGGAACGCCTTCCCAGGGCAGAGTAAGGCAACACTTTGATTTGCACTCCGTTGCCTTATTCCAGATTTTTAGAGCCACTCATTGCCATGAAAAGTGGCCTTGCGTGGCTTCATAAATCACAAGTAAATTTTTCCGTTGCCCTTGCACCCCGTTGTGTGGTGCAAGAGTGACGTAAACCGGATCATAAATAGACCTCTAAGTCTCTTTTTTAGAAGTCAAAAATCAACAGTGAAACGAAGCAGAGGGCTGTAGCTGGAGGCAGTTCCAAGAGGCCATATACCCCTTGCTGAAGGACTGCTGAACAGGATTTGCTGCTGTGGAGAAGAATGTAGTGGGTGAAACCACAAAGTCAATCAAACCGGTGATGCATATTGGGCTCATAAGCGAATAGGTTGGTCCCGGTCTCCTCCTGATTCTCAGAGCAGTTTTCAGCCAAAAATCTTCTAAGTCCTCAGTTTTGTGATTTGACCAAATGGGCACATTTAGCACCACAGCCAAAGGTCCAGGACTGGACAGCACGACTTATGACTACTCATATTACATCACTCATGACATAGTCTATGACATCATTTGTGACATCAATGATGACATCTCAAATGACATCATTAATGATATCACTGATGACATCATCCAAGCTTCTTTTGCACACATTACCCTGTTAAAGAGAATGGCATTAGTGGTCTGAAAGTAAGTACAAAAGTGCTCAGAACAATATGATGCATTGTTAATGCCACCACAGATACGACTCCATTAAGTGTCGCAAGTTTGTGTAATGTGCAACATTCACCCTATACCATACAATTCAGGGGTAGCCTAGTTCATATTAACAATTAACCACAGATGTATGGGAAACCCTTACTGCACACTGTATTCAGTCTGTATACAACTGTTCAGAGAAAACCAAGTTCCTCAAGATACTCAACATCTGCTCCAAAACTAATGCCCTACTATGCGCAGTTTTTATCTGTATCAAACCCCTCCTCACAGTCCCCAAACCTACATTGAGAAATGAAGTTGATATGAGTAGAAAAGTTGGTACTGTAAACAGTGTTTACTCTATGGCGAGAGTTTACTCTTTACCACAGACAGTTTGCAGACAGCGAAACTCTCATGAGGAATATACCACAGAGTATTAAAAAGTATCTACTAAGAACAATGTTCACTCTATGCAAACTTGACCAAAGCAACATTTTATAAAGAAAAAAACAAGATCTAAAGCTGCTAAAGGTCATACTACCTGCAGCCTTCATACTGTGGTGTAAACCTTAAAGATAGCCAATCTTCTGAAGCTAAACACGCACATGCACAAGGGTTAGTACCTGATGCACACAGCCTTCTATGTTATGTAGAAATTGTTATGCTATGAGGAGTCTGTCTAAAAACTCAAGGCTGCTTACAATACTTAGAATCTACTTTGTAGAATATTTGCCCTGTTGGAACCTTTTTCTGCAGAACAAAAAATCTTGTGTGGAACACATTGGACACAAGTCATCCTCTGTCATCTGCACACAGAGTTACTTCTCAATATGAAGATATTTAACATGTGTAATACCTCTACACACCTATGATGCAATAGGAGGACATGCATTTTGTAAATACTCACACCCATTAGCTGGGCACAGACTGTACAAAAGTTGGTAGAGTAGTTATATGGTAGTTACACCCCACTATGCTAACTATAACACAAACTAACAACTTCATTGTATGATGTCATCAGTGATGTCATCAATGATGTAATTTGAGATGTCATGATTGATGTCATAAGTGATGTCATATAACATGGCTAGAGTGATGTAATTTGTGAGTTCATAAACAGTGCATGGCAGGGGTACAAGTTATAGTTAGCTCTGCTAACTATAACTGGTAGATTTCTGTGTTTTATTGAGTTCAAAACATTAATGTTGCCACTGACATATTCACCTAACTATAAAGTCACTTTAGCCTTCATTTTAAACAAAAAAAAAAGATATTTTTAATACACCTAACTATAATGTTAGTTTTTTTTCAGTGAATTTCTAAGTTTTTAAAAAAATGTAAAGTAATATTTTATTACCATATGCAAAGCCAACCCCTGCCATGCACGGCCTTTGTGATGCACTGCAGGGGGTTGTTGGCAACAGGGCCTGGCCTGCAGCAAGGCATTATGGCGAATCTACACGGAGGTAGCCACACCCCCCGAAAGGGCAGACAACGCCACACTACCCAAGGCCTTTCATAGTGGGGTTGCTTGCAGCCGGGTCCTGTGTCTCAGTCCCTGCGGGAAGCCCCTCGGAGGCAGCCAAACCCAGGATGTGGCTAGCTACATACTAGCCCTCAGGAACCAGATGGCACAGTTTGGAAGAATGCATCTGAGAACTTGGATGCTAGCCAGGAGGCAATGAAGCAAGGGTATGACCTCACACATCCACAAGTAGTTGAATTGTTCCATCCCAGCAGGAAGGGCAAGCCGCCGGCCCAGCTGATGCTGGAAGTAGCCCACTACTGCTACCGCCGCAGTCTGCGTATCACGCGCAGCGTGATCCCATATGCACCGTCCCTCCCCATAGCGGGCACACCCAGGAAATCACCTGAGCCTCCTGCAGAAAAGGCATGGTTCCAATTGCTGCTCTGCTGGGCACAGGCGGAGAGTATAGCACTGCGTTGTGAAGATGCAATAGGCATTCGTAAGCAACCTCTCGCGATAAGCTGGGATGCGATCCTGTCGGATTTCCGTGCAATCTGGCAGAGACAAACTGAGAAACCTAATACTACTCCTGGTTGACATGTAAGTCAGACCCCAGCGGTATACCTGTATCACAGGGCTTAACCCAGTGCCTTTGTCAGCAACGCGCAGTGGGCGTTGTGTTCCCCACTGACAACTATCCAAACCAAACAGCACAGCAAACAGCAGATATTCGTTGTGGCATGGGTACCCGTGAGGTAGCACATGATTTGATCAATACACAACCAAACGCTGCATGCAGACAAACAAATAGTCCCTGTAGTAAGGTGTAATATGATGTGCATCGTGTTGCTTTGTTTTAATGTTACTATTTCGTGCATAGGAGTCAGTGTGTTATTTTATTTGTTATATCAATGTTATGTTGCAAATAACTTTGTCCTGCATTCACTAGGCCAGGGAATCCATCATAAAAGTATTAAGTAAGATTTGTGATGCTTAATTTAGATATGATTCGCTAGAAACCTGACTCAGGCGAAATAATTGAATCAAAATGTAAATGTGATGCAACTGTATTACCTGAGGTGAATTGCAATAATGAAAATCAAAATCAATAAACACATTTAAACAAAGAAAATGAAGCAATGGTATGACCAAGAGACTAACACTGGGTGGTAAAATCCGCTCTGCTTGCGGAGTTTGCAGATATTTGGCCCCTCCGCATTCCGCGGAGAACGCGGAGTTACCGAAAACTCCGTGCTCCACAGCGGAGTGGAGTTTTTTTCTTCTTTGCGCTTTCAAATGCGTTTTCGTGCGCGCGGTAGCGACTTACCAGGATCCCTGCATTTGCCGACGAGATTTCCTATCCGTTCACGTGCGCCACGAGATTTGGTAGCCGGCCGCACGGTCCCACGAGAGTGTGCGATCGCGAACACGTCATTCGGACGCGCCATCGGACATCCGGCGGAAGTTCCGTGAAGATCGCGATGCCGAACATGCAGAATTTGCAATCTGAAGAAGAATATCTCTCGAGCAGCATAAAACCTTCTAAAAAATTATGATTTGGATTAAAAAAACTCCTCAGATTGACATTTGGCTGTACTTTTTTGTGCAAGGAGTCCTTTTTCTTTTTTTACTTTTTTTTTAAGAGGAAGGAAGTGCCCCAGAGTCTCCAACGTCCTGTTCCTGTCATGCAGGCTCCTCCCAGTGCTTTGTCCATGTCCTGTTCACTTTTCATTTGGATTTGGAGCTGGAAGGATCACTCTTTGTGCCTGCTGCATCATATATCATTGGATTTGAGGACTTTTGGATTTGAGATTTTACAAGTAAGTTGGAGAATTGGTGTTGTTTGTTTGATTGGGGCATTGCACCTACATTTTTTTGTACTTTTCATCGTTTTTTTAAATTTATTGTTGTGGGTGGCCTGTAGTTTCAGTAGGGGCCTAGTTGTTTTTCTTTGTATGTAATTTTTCTACTAGTTTTGTTTTATAAAGGAAACATGTTGCAAAGTTCACTACATTTTCTCCAACTTTTGCAATCAATTTGCAATATTTATTTAATTTACTAGCCCAGTAGTCTGGCCCAATAGGCCTTTCAGCCAGTAGGCCCTGAGCTACTCATGGGTGCATGAAACAACAGTTTCTGTGTTATCTGTTGAATTTAAACATCATTTAGGGCATGGATGGCATTGGATTGAATTGCAAAATGTGTTTTTTTTGGGGTATTTCACTTTTTGGGTGTGTGTTAAATAAATGCCTTTGTTGGATGTGTGTGTGTGGTGTGGTTGTTGTATAACTTGCAAACCTTTTTAGCCCTGTGGATTTTCGTTTTTGCATTAAAGCTGTGTTGTTTAGCATGCCTCCTTTGTCTGGCCATATAGGCCTGCTTGAGTTCATTGTTTTCCAGGCCTCCTGCTTGTTGTGACTGTGAGTGACCATGTGGCTGGTGGCCATTTTGTGGTGGTAGTTTAGTAGTGTGCTGTTTTTGCCATATAGGCCTGCTTGTCTTTCCTTTGTTCCTCTTGGCTTATGCTTCTTGTTGTGGCCTGGCCATGTGGCTGGCGGCCATTTTGTGAAGCCAGGCAGTGTGCTTTTACCATAGGCCTGCATTGTCTGTCTTCCCTTTCTTGTTGCGCCTGGCCATGTGGCTGGCGGCCATTTTGTGAAGCCAGGCAGTGTGCTTTTGCCATAGGCCTGCATTGTCTGCCTTCCCTTTCTTGTTGTTGTGGTGGCCTGGCCATGTGGCTGGCGGCCATTTTGTGAAGCCAGGCAGTGTGCTTTTGCCATAGGCCTGCATTGTTCTGTCTTCCCTTTCTTGTTGTTGTGGGTGGCCTGGCCATGTGGCTGGCGGCCATTTTGTGGAGCCAGCCAGTGTGCTTTTGCCATAGGCCTGCAAGCTTGTGGCCTAGTCTGCCAATAGGCCTTTCAGCCAGTAGGCCCAGAGCTACTCATGGGTGCATGAAACAACTGTTTCTGTGGTGTCTGTTGAATTTAAACATCATTTAGGGCATGGATGGCATTGGATTGAATTGCAAAATGTGTTTTTTTGGGGTATTTCACTTTTTTGGGTGTGTGTTAAATGCTTTTGTTGGATGTGTGTGTGGTGTGGTTGTACTTGTGTTGTGTAACTTTCCATCCTTTTTTAGCCCTGTGGATTTTCGTTTTTGCATTTTTGCATTAAAGCTGTGTTGTTTAGCATGCCTCCTTTGTCTCGCCATATTATAGGCCTGCTTGAGTTCATTGTTTACCAGGCCTCCTGCTTGTTGTGACTGTGAGTGACCATGTGGCTGGTGGCCATTTTGTGGTGGTAGTTTAGTAGTGTGCTGCTTTTGCCATATAGGCCTGCATGTCTTTCCTTTGTTCCTCTTGGCTTTCTGCTTCCATCCCCTTTGCCAGCTGCAGCTCCCTGAATGACGTGATGTGCAAATTAATGCCAAACAGGTTCCACTTCCATTACATTTGTATTTTTGTTTTTGTTCTTCTTCTTTCCTATCCTTCCTGAGTGTACACAGTATACCATGAAAGCCCTTGTTGTCAAAGTCTCACAAATGGCTACACTGTTTTCATGTTTTTTTAATAACTGAGTTAATAAAATTTAATAATATAACACTAACAAGTGTGACCACCACACACTAAGTTATATATTATATTTGTATGTTTGTACTAGTAGTAATTCAACCACAACAACAAATGCCACATTTCACTGATGTTCTTCTGGCTTCTTTGCTTTTAGGTGCTCAAAAGACTGAGGAGGAGGTGTCATCATCACCCGTTGTACTGCCAGACAGAAGTCCTGCTGCGCACAACCTTCCTGGTTGCAGCGGAGCGGGTAGGTCTGCCACGAGGCTCCGAGCGGGAGCAGAGACACTACATTCTGTGTCTTAACACTTCGCTGCTACTGATGAGGCACAACTAGATACCTTGAATAGGTTGGCTTCCTTCCCTTCGGGTACTGTCCTGTGGGAACAATAAGTGGTAGGTAGCGTTGCACCTTGCCACCCATTGTAGATAGTTTTTATCATTCACTCGGTCCTGAAGAATCGCCATTGATCACTTTTGACAACCTGAGGCGAGAAACATGTTGACCATCTGGGGGATGAGCGCAATTTTTGTCACATTATAACAAAACAGCTGCCCCCCCTTCTCCTTTTAACCAGGTTGGGACCCTCTCAGAATAAAGTTTACCAGAGAGGACTCCCTCACCTGTTTTAATACTCACTTTTCACATCTACACTCACTTAGGTCCCTCACACCCACGGCACCTATACGGCAAGGAACAGAAGATCTCCGATAAAGAGCCCCTTTATGGGTGCCCGTCGGGCATTGCAGCGCCGGCCTGATGAGGAGCAGGCCCATATGATGAAGCATGACACCTAGCTTGCTGGGTGTGTGAGGGCCCTAGTTCCGATAGGAGGAATTCCCCACCTCCTCACTACCTAGAGTACATATACAGGGTGGTTAGTATACCACCAAGGAACTTCGTACCCTTCTCTTTTGACTTAACTTAGGGCATGTATGTTGGACCTTTGTAAGCCCTATTCGTCCCCTCTCTTGTTGACATACTGCTGCGCACAACGTCACGTGACGTGTGACCACAGACATCTCTGCAACTTGTGCAACTGCGTCCTGCTGACATCTGAAGAAGATGGCCCCAAAGAAAGGTACCAGGTCCTCCAGTACCAAGAAAGTTGCCAGTGAGAAGAAGGAACAGAAGAAGGAAGTGGCACTTACCAAGTCTGGTGAGCGCCCAAGATGTTTTTTGGGAAACAAAAAATTAAGCCTACAGCAGCGGTGTCCGGGGAGCAAGTTGGGAGCAGCACCTCCGCATCAGTGGGCCCACCCCTCCAACCTAGGCCCAAGCCCATGAGTGTCGCAGAGGCACCCAGTCTAATTGCGAAAACGCCAACGAGCAGTGATGTTGAAATTGACTTATCGTTATCGCAAAGTAGTACCCAATCAATGCAGGAGGAAACTCAGCAGATAAGTGGGCAACAACAGCCGCAACTACAGCCGCACCAACAGCCGCAACCACCGCCCACAATAGTAGTTGTTTCTCCCGAAGTAGGGGCAGTTCAGGAAATCGAGCTTCCTGCAGAGGAAGAAGAAGAGCAAGCCACTCTTTCAGAAGATCCATTGTCTTCCAGATCCCCAGCAAGGAAAAGGAGGGTTAGTCCATCAACTTCTTCTTCAAGCCCCCCTTCTGATGATCTAGATGGCACTTGGAAGCCACCAGCTCAGTTTGAAAGTGAGACACGCCACGAGACAAGGCTAAGGAAATGGAAGGTTCCAGAAAGCCTTAGAGTTATGGAGGTAGATGAAGAAGAGGAGGATGATGACGAGCCAGTCATCATAAACATCACTCCCGCCCCAGTGGAGATGGAGACCAACATTACCCCATCCCAAATTGCTGTGAGGGATTTGGCACAGAGACCACCAACACAGGTAACACCAACACCACCTCCAGCTTCCATATTTGCATTTGCAAAGGCCCGGAAGGGACCAACATCCAGCACAACCACTACCTCAGTAGGTAGTGGTACTGCACAGAGTCAAATTCCACGCACACCCTCCAGTTTATCCGGCATTGCAAGTGGCACCTCCAGCAGTGCAAGAAAGTTCACCTCCCCAGTTTGGGACTTCTTTTCGGTTAGCAGTAAGGAGGAGAACGTTGCTATATGCTCAATTTGTGGACAAGGTGTTAGTCGGGGTATGCTTGGTACAAACTATGGTACCGGAGGCCAAACAACCCATCTGAAAAAACACCACTTGATCCAGTGGGAGGCGCACCTTAGCAGCCAAAAAACTGCACCTATTGGTGTTGGTGGGGATGATGAAGTAGAAGAAGATACGATTGCGGTGGAAGGTGAACAAGAGGGAGGCATTTTCTCTGGTACACAAAGTAGCCCTGTCCCCAGCAGTGCAGTGGTACCACTACCGCCCACATCGGATTCGTCATCAGCCTCAGCAACATCTGAGTGGCACCGTAGTAAGAGTCAGGCTGAGACACTAAGGCAACAGAGTACCGCAATGAAAAAAAGTGCGGCGTTGAGCCTAACAACATCTGGGTTCAAGAAGTCACCTGCATCAGCGGCACCAGAAAGGAAAAAAATCCAACCTACCATTCTCAGCATGCTTAGGTCAGAGGGGCAGTACGATCGCAACCACCCAACGGCATTTTTGTACAATGCGAAGCTGGCTAAAATGTTAGCGCTGGACCTTCTCCCTTTTTCTTTTGTGGAAGTGGTGGGTTTTCTGGAATTTGTGACAGCCATCTGCCCAAAATGGAAGGTTCCCAGCCGGTCCTATTTCGCCAGAGTTGCTGTTCTAGAACTACATCACGACGTGCTGGAATTGCTTGGACAAGCTTTGCAGCAGAGTGCTGTTCACAATATCCACCTGACAACAGACATGTGGACCAGTTGCCAAGCCACTGATTACATGTGCATCACTGCACTCTGGATCTCTTTTGTGGGAGTTAGAGAAAATATATCTACAGGTGTTGACACTGCTCAGATTTTTAATGCCACTCGTAAACATGCAACTGTAGCCATGTTCGCCATGGAGAAATCTCATACTGCTGCAAACATTTTGGAAGAGTTTAACAGCAAGGTCTTTGAATGGCTGCTCCCAAGAGGGCTTAACATTGGTTTTGTTGCCACGGACAATGGCAGTAACATAGTTAAGGCCATGGGCACTGGTGGCTATTTCAAGGGTCCTGTGTTTGGCGCACTGCATTAACATCATTGTTCAAGACTTTATGAAAAAAGAAGACCGAGTCAGCAACTTACTGACCACCTGCAGAAGAATATGCACACATTTCAGCCATTCTTTTAAAGCCCGGAAGCAGCTGAGGATCATTCAACGTCAGCATAGACTGCCAGTCAAAACACTCATCCAGGAGGTTCCAACACTTTGGAACTCAACTTATTACATGCTTGATCGTCTGTTTGATCAGTACAGGCCAATCAATGACTAAGTCTATGCAAAGACTAGGGGATGCTACTGTGAAAGGCATGACCGTTGAGATGGACCAATGGGGCCTAGTTAAATGCCTGACAGAGATGCTACTTCCTTTCGAGCTCTTCACACGTGAAGTCAGCAAGGAGGACTGTACTATGGGCCAAGCTATCCCATTGTTGCACATGCTAGAGCAACAGCTGAAGGCGGTGTCTGAAAAGTATGCAGGTGTGGAGGAAACAAAAGAATCATATGAGTTGGTGGAGAGCTTAGCCCTTCGCTTAGCTGAAAATACGAGGGTGCAAACTAAGATTGTGTCAGACAAACATTATATTTCTGCCACAATTCTGGATCCACGGTACAAATCAGTACTGAACACTAAGACATTAATTCCTTTTTCAGAAGTGGATGTTGCCAAGTACAAAACTTGGATAGCTGAGGTAGCCATTGACTTTGAAAAAGAACGGCTGGTAATTAAAGGCCCGCTACTCCAGCCCACAACAAGTACTGCAGGGCATCTGGCATCAAGTTCAACTTCAGAGCCTGAGGGCAGTGCGTTTGGCTCACAGCAGTCACCAACACTATCAACAACAGCAAGAACAGGATCATCAGCCCCAGTAAAATCGGCACAGGATTGGTATCTACAGCATGGGCTTGTTAGGTCCAGTGCTGATGCAAAGGCAAAAGAGGCCCAGCAAAGCGGAGCACCCCTGAGCATTGAGCGGATGGTCCAGGCCTATCTGGATGACTCAACAGAGGTCTACATTGATCAAAACCCATTGGTGTATTGGTATGGGAAAAGGCACCAATGGCCAGTCCTCAGCATGCTGGCGATAAACTATCTGGCTTGCCTTGTCGCAAGTGTCTCTTCTGAGCATGTTTTCAGTGCTGCTGGTGCCATTGTAACAGTAAAAAGGACCAGTCTCTTGCCCAAAAAAGTGGAGAGGTTAACCATGATCAAAATGAATCAGCACTTTATACCACCGGATTACAAAATACGTGAATCACAGCAGGAAGATGAGGACAGCGACTTAGGTGACGGAAGTAGTGTGTTAGATTACCTACTTCTGGTTGAACCACCAGAGTTTGAGCATGAGCTCTACTTCCCTGACAACTAGGCTTTCAACTTGTTACTTTCTTTCTTCCTTATTTACTTTTATTATTTGTGTGTGTCTCTGTCTTTCTGGTTCAAATCACAACAAATCCATCACCACCGTCTTCTCTTTTATTGCCATATTGGAGTTGCAGCTGTGTGCATTTATTAAAGAAGTCCACTCCTCCAAGTCCTGCTCCATCCTCCTGACTCGCCCTAAATCCATTTCCCTCAAGCCAGACATTGGATGGAGAATAGTACAAGAAATGTTGCCTCGTCGAGGCCCTCTAAAAGAAGTGGAACATGATGACTATAGCTATCCTTGTTTCCGAGTCGAGAGGGACTGCCCCTTAACTTAAGATGAGAAGGAACAGGTAATGATGGCATGCATTGGACGCTGACTCTGAGTGATTGGTGTTTGTGTTGTTGTTGTTGTTGTGCATGAAGTCGAAGTGTACTAGTATTTAATCTACACACTAAAAGTGACTGAAGTCAATGTTTTCCTTCTTGTTGTTTAATAACAAAATTGTACTTCTACTACAGGCCGATCCATTGCATTTTTAATATGGAATCTGGACTCACTCGGTACACTACAGACTGAGTTGGACAACACCATAATGATGACCACATAGTATTTTCGCAGTCAGTCAGTTGGATCGGAGATGATTGATGGAATAACTCAGGGCGTTTCACAAAGTGGCATAAAAGGTAAACAAGTCAACAACAACCACAGCAGACCTACATGTCTGCGTAGTGGTGGAGTCGAGTCACGAGTGTAGTAGTGGTATGACTGACAGCTGTGCATTGATTTAGTTACTTACTTTGGAAAATGAGATGTTGCTATATATGTGTGCTCTGTCTGGCTCAGTCAAAATCTAAGCTAAGTGGAGGTTGGGTGGGCGCCGTGGGCCTGCTCTGTCCTGTTGCTGTTGTAGGTTAATAATGCTGGAAACAGACAACAGAGTAGACATGATTTAGCCATGCCGCCTCTGAAAGTGTTTGCACTCCTCCGTAATTTATGCTTTTTTTTTCTCCTTGATTTTTCAATATCCCTTTTGTTTTTCCATCTACACTTACAGGCCGACCTTTACCCTGTGCTAAACAGAGAAAAACAACTCACACTCACCTACCAATCCACATCCGCCAGGCAGGCAGTGGCACCCAAGATTGACGGACGCAGTGTCCATGAAAGGGAGGACCAAGAGGAATGCCGAGATGCAACTCCCCAATTTGACCAGGATAACATACAGTAACTTTAGTATCATTCATCATCTTTTAAATAATTTGATTTATTTTTTCTCTCCAATCATTACGACTGTGTTGTTGTTAATATGTTTGCTCTTTGCTTATAATTGATCCCTACAGCTATTTTTTTAATTTTCTTTGCTAGCTTTAAAAGGAAGCCCGGTACAACAGAACACAAAATGTATGTAATTTGGGTCTCTGTGAGGGCAGACAGGCAAGGCAAATTACATAATAATAATTAATAATATACTGCTGCCCTGTACTGTCTACTAGTCTAGTTAGTAAGTACTACTTATCATCATTAACCATCAAGTCATCATCATGCATGCATTTCCTTTTTCTCCCTTAACAGATATATGATGGTTGTCTGCCAAGATTGTGTGTGTTCAGTTGTTGTTGTCCATGTGTAGTGTTTGTCTTTGTCAAACCTTTCGCTCAAATACCCCTTCCCAACCATTCATCAAACCCTAACCCTCTTCCCCCGGGCTGTGTGATTTATATTGAGGTGTGACTAAATTAAATTTACACCAATAATTGATCACAGACTTGCTGGGGCGAATGTGGTGAAAGCAACACTAATTCAATTTCAAGGCAGGGCGAGGATCTTCTTCTGCTTGCCCACCCATGCTCAGTATATTTGCAAGTCAATTCCAAAGGAACATAATCCATCATAATTAATTGCCGGCATCAATTGGATTCATCATCCTCTTCCTTACAGCACTAAAGATTACGCTTGTGTCGAGTGACTCGAGTCAACTATAGTTTGTAACTTGTTGTACTAGGCTATCCCCGCCACCATTATGTTTTATTTTACTTTAGCATTGCTAATCATCATTATTATGGTTTCTTGTTTGGCAGTCTTCTTGTGTACTGTACTGTACTTCGTTCTACTACTCCTTCCAGAGTCTCTCTCAGGCAACTGACTGTCTCATTTTCTTTTTTTGCAAATGCTACTGCCAGTGTTTACTACTACCACCACAACCATGGCATCTTGGGAAACCAAACCATCATCACCATGCAGCCATCGCTGTGCCTAAGTTTAAACATCAATCACAGGTAAGAGAAGAAGTTTGGGGGAGGCATAATTAATAATGGAAATTAATTCATTAATTCACACACCCACACCCTTGAGTCCAGTTGCAGACTGCATAGACTAGGAGGAGAGACTGACAGTACTAGTAGGACAAGTCACTCAGTGAGGGTACCGCATCTATCTGTTCGTGTGTTACAAAATCGGCAGATTATTTAACTCAAAAACTGGCTGCGGCCCTGCAGCAGCAAAGGAAGGAAACCGTGTGACGTAAAAGAGTAACCCCCCCACAAAACATTCACATTGTATGTAAAGTTTAAGTATAAATATAATTTAATCCCCTAACAAAATAAACTAATGTAAAAAATCCCACAACACCTGACCCACCCCTCTCCCTAACCCCAACCAATGTCCAAAAAGATAAAGAAAGAGTCCAACCAATGTCCGTTAAATTCAAAAATAAAATTGTCCATAAATATATAAACCCCAACTTTTCCCCAACGTACGCCCAATGCCCACCCACCAAAAAAAGGAATAAAAAAGGGGCAATCCAACGGGATCTCTATCGGCGGGCTTGCAGTCGCCGGTTAATTGCCAGGATCTCCTTTACCAGCTCCTCTAGGCGCGCCATTCGGAGGAGCTTGCGGCGCTTGAAAGCTCGACAATTGCATCCACGGGGGGCAGCAGTGTTGGATGAAGTGCGGCGGGTGGCTGCCAGACCGCGGCCCCGTACCACTCGAGGGGCCTGGCTGGGGCCCGGGGCATTGGAGAAGGCTGCAGCTGCTGCCGCCTCCTCCTCCTCCGCCAGAGCCACCAGCCAACGATATTCCATGCAGATGGCCTCCAGCTTCTGGCGCCAGGCCATGGCTGCCAACTCCTTCCTGTCTGGTTTTGCTTTTTTGGGTTGGGAAGGAGTAGCTATATCAAAAAAGACTATTGTAACCAATACTGTTAGCAAAACAGTAACACAAAATGAATTCTACTCATAGTGGCACAGTAGCACTAGCAAGCACAGTACATAACATTTGTGGTATCTATCCTCCCACTTCCTCGGCCTCTAACATTTGTGGGAGTTTCAGGCATTATACTAGCACTATGGACTCGAGTACACCAGTCTTCTTCTTCTCTTTTGTTTAGCTAAATTAAGTAACCTTGTTGTAGATGGCATGCCAGCTCAGTAAGCTTGCGCCCAAGACAAACATACTCGTGATGCAGACTCACGCTATTTTTATTTACTACTGTCTGCAGGTGGGGAAGCTGACTACACAATCATCTTATTTTTCTATTATGGGTGGCACTGGCCATACTCTATTACATCAAAGGCAACTGCTCAATTTCACTTTCACCCTGCCCTGACTACTACAACAAAGCAGATGATATCTGATCCAAATGATCATTGCTTATATATGGGACGTCATGAGGTACTTTGTTTTGATTGATTGTGTAACCATGCAGCTGATAGGCCCCCCCATGGCAGGCTGACACAGTCGAAAATAAATTAACATAGGTAGGGAGTGGGCCTCGGAGTCGGAGGGAGGCGCTTGATAACAACATACATACACAATATATATGCTGTGCTTGCAAACTACTGTGAGTCAAGGGAGTATTCTGAAAATACAACTTCTAGTCTCCTTGACTTTGCTACTCTGGCGCGGTTTATTTTCTTTTACATTCTCTTCAAAGACTCTTCATCCAGTGACAGTCTCCACCTATGCTATGATGAATACCATCCAGGCATCCATCCATTCAAAGTAAACATGTCTATCATTCTTCTTAATCTCTCAACAAACCTTAGTTTGTTTCACCAACAACAAACATTTTTTTTTTAAACCACCACCCAATTGTCCTTCTTTCCTTGCTTGCCTTTGAATTTGACCCATAAAACACCCCGGAGGATTCTTGCTATCACCCATACAGTTTCACCCACCCAGGCAGGCATCTTTTCTTTCACCTTCCACCCATCCTTCAACCACCCATGCATCTGATTCCTATGAGCCACCTATGCATGCATCCCACGTATCCTTCTCTGCCAGTCATATATATTACATCTCGCCCGTCCTTCCTCCTTCCATCCTTCTTTCCATTTTCGTTCAACCCATCCATCAAGGTCTTCTGATGTGACTCTTAGTCTTCTCCATAAAACTTTCCCAGCTGAGTTGAAGTCAGATAGAAGAGGCCATTAGTTACTCAACTACTAGTCCCGCCGCTAATGCTATTGCTCTAATGCTAAGTAAAGGGTATCTTCTTCAACCGTTGCTCACAACAACTTAGTCTCTCTCAACATACAGTGTACACCCTTGCAGCGAGTGTGTAACTATTGTCAATAAGTAAGGAATACAAGTATAACTTACCACCGCCCGCCACTGCTGCTGGCTCACCCACCCCCGTGGCAGCTGCCGCATCCACTGCTCCCTCCTGGCTGGCGTCACCTGCCCCGCCGCTGGCCCCGGCACTGGTGGTCGGTACGCCTAGAAAAAACATTACACATTTTTTAGATGCCATATACACCTCCTCCTATTTATTCTTTTTCACTAGCAAGATTGAAAAAAAAGTTAAAATACATACATATACCACATACATCACTAGTACAAATCGGGTACTAGAGTTGAGTAGACACTAGTAGTAGTATGTCCTATCCTATCAAAAATAGTAAAATATCTGGTTGGGCATTTTGTTGGTGGGAATTGTCGAAAAGCCTCTCAAGATTAAGAAGACAAGAAGAGGACAATCCAAAGGACTGGACTCAGTGGCTAGAGCTATTGGTGAATCTGAGTTTTAAAACCTTTTAAATAAAAATAAAGAGTGGCCAACTGGGCAAGCTTAGCTACAGACAGACTAATATAGTTGTACTACAGAGAGTCAGAGCAGAGGCAGTTATAGGCAGGGATAACAAGAATTTAGAAACAGATAGTCTAGATCGAAGAAGATTTGGTAAAAAATAGAATTAGGAAACAGAAATAATAGTTTGGAAAAAATAAGGTGCAGTAAAAGTTAGGGAAATATAATTATTAATATTAACAACTGGAGGACTTACTGGGGCCAGCAGCAGAGCCCTCGGTAGAGGAGCGGTCCTGGCCCTGGGAGGCATCTTGTCCAGCTCCCGCCGATTCTGACCCCGTCTTCTTGCCCCTGGGTGCTGATCATGTAAGATATAATAAGGAAAGAGACAAACTTTGATGATTGGTGTCAAACAAATAAAATATTTTAAAAAACGCTCAAAAAAACATTTTTGGAAACAACAATTGCAATAAAATTGACCTATCTAATCTGATCGACTAGTAGTATCGCGGGATTCGAGGACCGTCTAGTTATTATTTATGAACACTAATCCAGTGTTCCATTCTGATTCCAGAATCCTAAGCCTAAGTGTCACCTGACCTAGCCCACCTATTCCAGACGGGCCAATTGTTCACTAAGTGTGCATTTCCATTTATTTTAGTCCTCAAAATGCATAGATGGATGACGCATGCATACATTTTTGCATAAACCAAATTGTTGGTTGGTTGCTGCTGATGTTCTGCTAAGCCTATTACTCACTCACTAACAAACTACAAAGAGTTCTACTAAGGACTGGAGTAAGCAGCACTCAGCAGCACGTGACGTGACAGAGGATGCGTCACGCAGACCGCTAAAAAATTACCAACTAATACTAAGTAACTAAACTACCTATCAATCCACCACTATCTTAGTGACAGGAGGACAAAGGAAGGACTAGAGTCTCTCTAGCACTACCTAACTTAAGTTCTCTAAAGTAAACTCTCTTACATAATCAGCCCAAGCGAGCGCAAAGTTGCAAACAAGTAAGATTAGTAGTGCTGAGCACCTGTGTCTAGAAGAATAACAATCACAGAAGATTTTTAAACGTAATTTACCTGCAATGTAAGCAACAGCATTCTTGCTATTCAGAAACAAATTATATTTGCAAGAACAGTAACACAGTCTACAGAACACACAATACTACTAGTATTAGCTACTCACCAAGCCCCACGACCTCAACACCTAGCAGGTCCAGCAGGTCCTTCTCCCAGTCCAAGATGTCTGACCACCGGTGGGTCAGCTAGTTATGGGTGCGCCGGACCCCAGAGCAGCGAAACACTGCCCGGCGCACCCTCGCCCACCGGCAGTGACGCTCCTGGGTAGCGTACCTGGAGCCAGGCCTGCCACCTGCCGCCAAGGTCAAGGGGAGGTGGCACTGCACAAAAAAACAAAGGCGGCCACCTCCGCCTCGCTAAAAAGGGACCGGGCCTGCACCCCTTCCGGGTGCAGTCTGCCGCAAGGAAGGCGGCTCTTCTTCTTGGGCGCAGGCGCCTTCCCCTTGGAGCCGGTACCCTTAGCCATGGTTCTGGGGTGGGCGGGGGGCAGAAAAGAAAATGTAGGAGTAAAAAATAAAGTCAGGAGGAGAAGTAGGAGAGTAAAAAAGGAAGTAATATAAAACAGTAGAAAAAAGTTTTAAAAACGCAGTAAAAGTAGAAATAAAATGCAAAATATAGACTTAGGGACAGAGAGGGATAGATAATAAATAAAAAAAATCAGAAAAACAGTGTAAAAAACAAAGGATTGAAAATATTAGAGAGGGATTGAAAAACAGGCCCCAGAACCATGCAAAGAATAGGAAAACAAGATGGCCGTGCCCATTGGCGACCGCGTGGTGAAGTTCGCGCGATATTTCCCCCGAACACGCAATCTGCGTTGCCGAACGTCAAAAACATCTCGCGAGCATACGCGAGCACACGTGAGCATGCGGAAACAAGCAACTCCACATGCTCGCGTAACTCCGCGTAGCGTTGCAGAGTTTTTGTGCCGCTTCGCGTAGCCTCGCGTAGCGCGGCTACGCGAACTTCGCCCAGGGTTACAAGTGACTACCATGGTGAAATTCTTGCCTGGACAGAAAGTGTGGGTGATGAAGCCAATGGAGCCAAGGGCTCTCCAGGACCACTGGTCTAGGCCCTATGAGGTAATTAGGAGGAAGGGGGAGTCCATCTACCTGGTGGACCTCAAGACCCCAAAAAAACCCTTAAGGGTACTTTAATCACCATGCTGATGGTGACACATGATGGGGAGGAGAGTCACCCTCCCCTTGATCTCCCATCATCCAAAGAGAATGATGGGTAAGTCGAAGGTGTCAACCTCTTCCCTACCCTGATGCCAGAGCAGCAGAGTGACTGTTGCTAGTTACTGGCACAGTTTGTTTCTCTATTTTCCCTCACTCCTGGGCTTACATACCTGTGTACCCAAGACATTGACACTGGGGACAGCCTGTCTGTCAACAACACAATGCCCAGCTGTACAACAAAGTGAGGGTCAGCATCAAAGTAGAAGTCTCTAGGATTCCAGAATTGGAGGTCATTGAGCCCTCAGGTAGTCCCTGGTCCAGCCAAGTGGTGCTGGTACCAAAAGCGGCCCATTGGACACTGCCCCAGAACTCAGGTTCTGTATTGACAACTGAGGACTCAACTCAGTCACCAAGACTTCAGGGTACTGGCAGATTGCCCTGACTGAGGGGACTAAAGAGCAGTAAACCCTCTCTACCTCAGAGGGCAACTTTCAATTTAAAGTGATGCCCTTCGGACTGAAGAACGCCCTGCCACCTTCCAGAGGCTAGTAAACCGGGTCTTGCCTGGGATGGAGGCCTTCAGTGCTGCCTATTGAAATGACAAGACCCCTCATTTCACCTACAGGAAGCGCTTCAGGCTCTATAACAGGCAGGCCTGACTATCAAGGCCAGTAACTGCCAGATAGGGCAGTGGTCTGTGTTTTACCTGGTGGGCGGTGGCAAGGTGCAGCCATTCCAGGCCAAAATAGAGACTATTCAGACCTGGGAGTCCCCAAAAACTCAAACAGAAGTGAGGGTCCTCCTGGGCCTCACTGGGTACTACAGGCGGTTTGTCAAGGGGTGTGGCACTGTTGCTGCCCCCTTGACTGAGGTGACTTCCAAAAAGCAGCACAGAGCCCTATCAGAAAGCCTTAGACTTCCTAAAACAGAGTATGGTAATGAGGCAGTCCTATCACAGCTATATGATGAGGGCCTGTATCAACTTGTAGCATTCGTCTCTAGGAAACTCTGTCTCAGTGAACAGAGGTGGAGTGCTGTTAAGAGAGAAGCCTTTGCTATGGTCTGGGTACTGAAGATGCTTAGCCCATACTTGTTTGGGACTCACTTCTGGGTACAGACAGACCACAGGCCTCTCTGGTGGCTAATGCAAATGAGGGGTGAAAATCCAAAACTTTTGATTTGGTCCATTACCCTAAAAAGACTGGACTACACAGTGGAATACTGCCGTGGGTCAGACACACCAATGCTGATGGTCTCTCCAGGTGTTTCTGCCTTACTGAAGAGAACTCCCAAGGGATAGGGTAGGTCTCCCCACTTTCAGCTGGGGGGTCACATGTAAAAGGACTCGGTGAGTTAAATTTCTTTATTGAATACTTCAAGTATTACATCGACAGCAGGACCACAGCTCCGACTCCTCATCTCTCGTCCAAACGCCTCCACATTGAACCCTGCCCCCGCATTCTCCTACCATGGAAACCTCCGCACTCTAGAGAATGTGAAGACCCAACACATCCCTCCCCTTATTAACATATTAATATTTTAACACAAAGCATTACACCCTGCCCACAGAGGTTGCTTGGGCCTACCTTGGGGTGACTCACATGTAGTAAAAGGAAAGGTTAGGGCCTGGCAAGTGGGTGCACTTGTCGGGTCAACATAGCAGTCACAACTGCGTGCAGACACTGCAGTGGCAGGTCTGAGAACTCTTTGAAAGGCAGCTTGTGTGGGTGGCACAATCAGTGCTGCAGGCCCACTAGCAGCATTCGATTTACAGGCCCTGGACACACACCTTGCACTATACTAGGGACTTAGTAGTAAACTAAATAAGCCAAACATGGAAACAGTAATCCGTTTACATAATTTATCAGGAGAGCAAATGCACTTTAGCACTGAATAGCAGTAGTAATGTGCCCAGAGTCCTAAAACCAACAAAAAAAGGGGCAAGTCTAACAGTTATGAATAGGAATCTTGCGATAAAGCTATGATACCTTGTGGTAATGTTCCGACACCACATCTCCAAAAAATGGTTTCAAAGCTGTTTCTATGAAGAGCCCAAAAGATCTTTGCCTGGGAATGCTCATTTCCACTTCCATGATAAACTATAAGAGGAGCCTACACCCATATTTATGGGGTTGCAGTGATATGGTAGTATAATAGAAAACATATCTTACATTTGATTTCAAGGATAAGAGAGTAATGGCATATGTATTGAGCAGCCTTCAAGTTATAATTCTGAAAAAACATACACTTTCCATGCATACATGTAATACATTATGAATTCTTTTGAAGCAATTGGATTTCAGATGTACAGAATTTTTAGGCCACTTTATGACTTTATTTTATGAAATAGGAATAGGCATTTGATATAAACCAGCATAAACCTAGTATTGAAGTAATACAACCTGCTCATCTATATTCGTGGTACTTTAGATTCAAAGATTACAAAGCAAATGTTTGCATTCACAGAAGACCGTCATGTTGAAACCTCTCCGTCTCTCATCGTTAACACAACCAGTTGCAACAAGCTATCTGTGCACATATTAAGGTAAATCCACACTAGTGTACATTTGCTTGTCTTGATTCTAATAGAAAGTCACTTTGGAATGTGCGCCACTCTTGAATTTCAGATAAAAAGAATGTGTAAGGCATGCGAATGTCTTAATTTTAAACAGTCAATTTGTCTGCAGCGATTTTGAAACAATCAATGGTGCATCCAATTTGTGTGCCTTGCTCTCAATTTGGCATACATCTGTGTCTATCTTCTCGAAAATTCCGAACACCATTGCTGCGACAGGCTGACAGAAATGTTACCATTTCAAGTAAGAATGTGACTGCATGTTCAACCGTATTGAATTCCATTTACTTTAACTAGATTAATGGGTGTTAAGATGTGACTTTTTTTACTTGAAACTTCGAGCTTTTACTATGAAACATTATTATAATTTAGGCCATTCCAATCAATCAAAAGAAGCTTGCTTGATAAGAAACTTATTATAATTTTTACCATATTAAAAGGGTATTTTTAAAGAAGATACACTTGTTGGAGAAAAACATGGAGAAGAGGCAATTTATAGCATAAGAATAATTTTGAACTCTATAATGTTACATTTTATCAGGTGCGAAAAAAGTTGAATACCCTTCCAACAGTACTCGTAATGAGAGCCCATGTGAGCCCTTGCACAGTGTTAGGAAAATATATGCATACCCCAAGAATTATTTAAGCATATGCTTAGTGTGTTCTAAACAAGCATGCATTACAATATCCATGTCTATATGCACCTGTGTACAATAAACAAGATGCAATTAAATAGGAACAGAAAAGACACTGGGGGGCATATTCACATGGACTTATCGCCGAGTTATCGGCACTTTAGCGCATCAAAAGTGGAGATAGATTTATCGCCCCATTCACAAGCGGGTGCAAACTGCAGACATCGCCAGAATTCCCGCGATAACAGCCGCAAAATCTATCTCCACGGGTGACACCACCAACTAACCCTAATGAGATGCAGAGTAGGCATTCCCGTACAAAAACACACGAAAACACCACTTCGCCACATTCACAACGAACTGCCAGATCCATGATGCAAGTCAAAACCACGCGATAAGCCGCGGTAGCAGCAGGGATTTAACACCTGCCTATTGCTGGTGTTAAGCAGGATGACTACCTGCAGCAGGTAACGGAGCCCCACCCACAGCCACACCCGAAGAACAACCAACGCCATGGAGCTACTCATCATGCAGCTTGGAGCCCCAACAGGGCCACAACACCCACCACCACCACCCCCAGGACCGCCACCACCCCCAGGACCCGGACCGGCACCCCCCCTCCCCCCAGACTACCACAGAGGCATCGCAGAGTAAGACAGCGGACCTACCGAAAACGCACTAGTCTCACAGACCTAACGCTCAAGGAAGTCATTGCTCACTACAGGCTCAAAAGGACAACCATCCTCCGCATCATGACCCACATCGGCCACAGGCTGACGGTCCCAACACAGCGGACAACCAACATCCCTCTGCAGACAAAGCTGCTGGCTTTGCTGCACATGTTGGCCTCTGGTACCTTCCAACCAACAACTGCCAGAGTCGGATGAGTCTCACAGCCAGCCCTATCAAAGTCCATCACACCTGTCCTGGATGCCATCATCAGCTTCATACCCCAGTACCTTCACTTCCCCCACACTGTGCAAGAACAGCTGGAGACCAAGCAAGGCTTCTACGCCATAGCTGGATTCCCTCACGTGTTGGGGGCTATTGACTGCACACATGTCCTACTTGTGCCCCCTGCGGACACTGCACACATCTACTGCAACAGAAAGCACACGCATTCCATCAATGTGCAGGCAATAGTGGACCACTGGGGAATGTTCACCAATGTCGTCGCAAACTACCCAGGCAGTGTGCACGATTCCTACATCTTCCGACAGTCCATCATCAACCAGCGCTTCCAGGATGGCATCTGTGGAAATGCACTGCTCGTTGGTAAGTACCAAATCAACACACCACACACCTCAAATCCACCATCACACAACGCACAACTGTGGGAATGCACACGTGACAAAACCACATACAACATGTCAATCAACATGCCCACCTACCAGACACGACAACACAACTCCATTGGGATCCTGGGCTTCCCATGTACACAAGCCAGCTATATCATGGCACCACAGCCACACAACAGCTGAATGTGTGGAGAGGCAGAAAGCAGGCATGTGCGAAGGAGGCAAGTGACCCATGAATGGTAATGTACACAAGTGTGGCGTGATTGTGCCGGACAGACTTGGGTATGCAAACCACAGATATGTCCATGCAGACATTAACTGCTGGTGTCTGGAGAGTAGTGGACAGTGGACGCAACCATGTCACCTCAGGCTGTGGGGTAGATCGTGGAAATGTCGCTTGCTGCATCCCCCCCGTGTGCGTGAGCGTAGTGGGTTGGCCCGGCGTACGCCAGGCCTGCGCAGGGGTGTGGGTAAAAGCACCGTGGCGCTGAGCGTGGTGTTCTCCTGGAATGGCCAACGTGACTGCCAGGGTGGCGCCTCTCAGCCCGCCATGAGGCCGACGCCGTGAGCAGCAGGGCCTGCGACCCTGTGCACCTGCTGCACCCCAGGCCGCTGATCCCCAGACCCGGCTTGCCCGCCCCAGCGCACCCAGGCCGCACTGCTCACCTCCTTACACCGGCATGTGTCAAAGAGGGCCCACCACATGCCGGTGCAAGCTCCAAGCCCCATGCCTGCGACCTTGGCAGCCTCCTCAGACCATCGCTGTCCTCCGTGACACAGGCCCCCAGAAGTCCTTATTCGTTGACATACTCCACCGCTGCAGCCGGCCTACACTGCAGTCCAGTAGGTCCCACATCTAGAACTGAGTCTTGATTAATCAATGGCAGAGTTCATGCCAGTGAAAGCAGGGAGAGGAGTGAGAGGAAGATGCGGTTCAGTCCGGTGGAAAAACAGAGCTCCGTTACGGAGGAGGTCGACCACTAGCAAGGACTGACCTGGTGCCACTAACCATGTGCGCCGTGAGTCACCGTCAGCCTCCGGCAGAACATTGTTGGTGTCTGAGCCTGTGGCCTGGGGGTTCTCATCAGCAACTGGCAGGTACGGACTTGGAGTTTGGCATGAGTCTGTGGCATTCATTTCCGCCATGGTACTGGACACAGCTGGTATGTGCCCTCTGCATCATGCCCTAGGGGTACACCTTCCACTCTCCCCCGAGACACTCCGCGACAACCACCTTTGATACCTACGAGACCCTGCTCTGCTCTCATGACCCTACCCCAGTGCCCCGCAAGTCAGCGTCCCGTGGCGGTACTCCCGTGTCGGCCGTTGTGCATCCGGGGCCACTAACTCTGTGCAACTCAAGTCATGGGCCCTTGCTGGTCGAACATTGCATTTCTGAGTGCCTGATGACTGTTGTAATTGTTGCCAGCACCAACCACTCCCTGAGGGCTGGCTTACACTCACCCCACACACAGCCAGCACAGGCGTCACTGGACTAGTGGGCCTGCCAACACATCATGCCGAACCAAGTATTGACTCTTTTCTCTCTGCACTGTCACAGGTGATCAAGGATATGCACTCTGCCCTTGGATGATGACACCCCTTCGAGACCCGAACACACCCACCCAGAGGCAATACAATGCAGCCCACATACGCACCAGGGGCATTGTGGAACGCACATTTGGCGTGTTGAAGTCACGTTTCAGGTGCCTGGACATCACAGGTGGAAGGCTCCTGTACAGGCCAGACATTGTGCGCAAGATGATCGTTGCATGTTGTGTGTTGCACAACATCTGTGTATGCACAAATGCCCCATGGATCCAAGTGCCAGAAGCACCGGACGATAATGAGGACGATGGGGCAGGTGGCCCACATCCAACTGCAGCTGCAGCAGGAATAGCCCGTAGGAACACCCTCATTGCCAATTTCTTCACATGAGCACGTCACATTGTGACCGTCCCTGGCAATGATGGGACAGTACAAAATGTCCACAGGCACGCATGTGTGAATAAAAAATAATTGCAGGTTACAAGTTGTACTCGTACATTGTCATGTCACAGTTTCCTGCTATGCCAGATGTGATTGGCCATGTTGTGCACATATGCGGCACCAGTTGTGTCCTGTGTTCTGTTGTGGAGGTGTTGCTGTTTGTACCACGATGTTGTCAATGTCGAGGTGCCCTTATTCTTATGTGCGTATGCTGGCACGGTGGGTGAGTCGCTCCTGCAGCTCTGATTTGGCTGCCACTTATCCCTTTCATGCGGTGTGCCTTTCAGTTCTGTGCTTCTACAGTGTTGAGATGTTGCAGACTTGGGTAACTTGTGCTCTTTGTCGAGTTGTGACTCTTGGGCATGGTTTGTCCGCAGATGTGTTGTTGACGTCAGGGGTTGTTTGTGCAGGTGGATGTGTCCGAGTGTGACCTGCTCCTTTCCGGTTGTGGTCCGCACTCAGCCACCTCAGTGTCGTGGCGTGCACATTGTCATGATGATTGGACTGCAGCCATGCTACTCGTCATGTGGTGTCTCTTGCATTGTCAGTGTGGCTGACGTATATGCATGTTTGCTGTGTTTCGCACGTGTGCATGTGTTGGTTGTGTGATTGGTAAGGTATTGGGTGGGGGCCCCTTTGGGCACATGGTGGACGTGGGACTACTTGGTGTTTGTGTGTGTGCTGAAGTCGTCCCGTGGGATCAGGGACATGATCCAGAGTCATTGTGGGTGTGCAGTGTGCTCTGCTTAATTGTGCATGTGTGCCATTGTGCCCATCTCCCCCCGTACCCCACTCCCTGGTCGGTACGCACCCTGTTGATGTAGTGTCGGGTCATGTTGAGCAGTGTCCGTATCCCCAACTCCTGTCACCGTCTCCCGACTGATGACTGTGGCCACCATTTTCTCCATGTCATTCAGCTCCTGGTGTTCTGCTGGCCCCCCTCCTCCGAAGTGCTGTGCTGCTTTCATGTTGACAGCGAGTTTCTGCTTGGTTTTGCCATTCACATCAATCCAGCGCCTCTTGTCCTCTTCCATTGTCCTCCTCGGCGCTGCGACGGCATTCACATGGTCCAAGATGGTGTGCCATCTTTGCCTCTTTGTTGCCAATGACACGTTGGAGGTGACGTACAGTTGGTGGTGGTGTTCTATCTCATCCGTGATGATAATAGGGTTTTCCTGCAGACTGTACCCAGTCTTCCTCTTCCTCTTCTCATTGCCCTTCCACGACCCCTGGATTCCTGGCTGTTCCTCCGTGGGGCTTGTGGGGTTCATGTTGTCCTCTGCAGTCGGTCAGGGTGCATCCGTGGTACTCCGCAGTTCATTTCCCTTTTAGTGGCATTTTCCGTATGCTGTTCTTGTGCTTTTTCCCGCATTACGCGTGGGTATTGCTGGCCTCTCGCTGGTTATCACTGTTTTCTTATCGCGTTTGGGCCCAATGCTACTTTTTACGCGTTGGGGTTTGTGTTTTTATCTCCGTCGTGGTGGTTGTATCGCAGACATTGGCCGCGTTTTCGGGAGACTATCGCATGGTACCGCCGTGTTGTGAATTCCACATTAACACAGGGTTATTTTCCCGCAATAGACTGCGATGTGTAAAGTTGCGTTAACCTTTTTTGGCGATGTTTAGCACACGTTCTTGTGAATATGCCCCTGAGAATGATTTAGAAAGGAAATTCTACATGCTCCCTGCAGTAGAGTTCCAACTCTCCCCTGAGGTGCTATTCACCAATTCTGGCTAGAAATGTCTGAGAGGTAGTTTGAGTTTCTCGTCTTCAGCCCCTCACATGTGAGAATGGAGCCGACTACAATGGACATTACGGCTATAAAGTTACTTCTCTGAACTTAAGACCAGATTTCAACCACACTCCTGTTAGGGAAGGGACCTGCCTCAGGAATGGAGGTCCCAACCACTGGGGCGGAGAACTCTATCGCCAAGAAGGAGAACAACGTATCAAATGGAATAAAGAAACACTTGGACCATGCACATGACCCATATCTCATACACCTGACACATTAACCTTGTAATCACATCAGTGTACCCCATACCCTAGACTCTTCCCTGTTCCGCTTGGACTATTTTACTAACAGGATGCCACGCAACAGCTCCTAAATGCAACCAGCCCCACTCAGGAGGAAGAGGAACTTCACTGAGGAGGAGACGTACCTTGTAGATTCATTTTTATTTGATAACACCAAGGAACTACATGGTAAGTCTCCTGTGTAGCACATAAGGTGGATATGTGGCAGGAGATGACAGGCTTTGTCAATGTATTGGTGGTGTAGGCAAGAAAAGAGGCAGAATGAAAGAAAGTGGGAGAAGGAGAGGTTTTCCTTAATACAAGTGGCAAATAATCTTCATGGAGGTGGACCTGGATCTTGTCTGTGTCTCATCCTCCATTAGAAGCATGCTCCTACCACTATGCATGCTGCCCTGCTATACTGCCTGTTACAAGAAACCCCAATGTAGGGACAGGCAAGAACTCAAAACCCCTCTATTGCAACTAATTCTTGTTTTTCCATTCATGCCATTATATCCAGTCTCCACTTGTTAAAAATGTTCTCAACATACCCTACCTTTCTAACACCCACTCCCCATAGATAGTGCTTTGTTAGAAACGACTAGAGCAGTATTACTCCCAGCTGTTTAAGTGAGATAAACTGATGCATTCAGCTGGTGATGTATCACTGTACCTATCGCAAATATTGTGACTAGCCTACCTGTGACCAGGTCATAGTGTCTTCACTGATCCTCTAGAAATATCAAATTGCCAGGTAGTGGAGTGCAGCCATTTTTTTTTACATATATAGTAATGGTATTGGAATGGGCTGCAAGTGAAGAGAGCTCCTCCTCCCAGTGTCTAACGATGTCAAGGAACACTTTAAGTGAGAAGTGGTATATAACAATGACTACTTCTTAGCACATTCCAAAATGTTGATCACCTGCTTGGAAATCCTCTCTTTCCTCCTCATATAATTAATCATCTAAAGGAGAGGCAAGGCAACACGTTTTTGTCTTTGTTTTGCTTTCTTATGAGCCAGGATCTTTGTAATTGGTTGATGGTGTGATGGGCTTAACCTATTGATGAGTCCTGACTGTTCACTCCCTCCCCTTTTACCGTAGCAGGTGTGTTGCACTTGTTTGAAACCTTGCTAGAATATGGGTTTTATAACTAGAAAGTAATATTAATGTAGTTTTTATATTTAAAATACAGTTTAATAAATAAAGGAACAATAACATTTAATTAAAAAAAATTGTAGACAGTTTTAAATATGTTTCCATTTATTTTCTTATTTTTCCGTATGTGATGATAGCGCTATTTCTTGCCTCTATTGATTTCTATGAGAGTGTGTTGCATACCAATAGTTGGCAGTGTGTGGTACTTGAGTTACTCCAAGGTTTGGCTGTAGGAAGTTTGAGCCTGTTTTGTTAGTAGTCTGGGGTGGACTGGGATGTAAAATAGGCTTGGGTGCCAAAATGTAAATTGGCCCCAATTAGTGAATAATACAGCTGAAAAATGGCCCACATTTGCCATTCAGGGAAGTTTTTGCATTTGTGCTTACTGCGGGCAATGTTAGTGGTCAGTGCTGGAAGTATAGAACATTTTTCTCAGGGAACCCATAAATTGGGGCTCAAAGTGGGGTAACTTAAAGTCATGAAGAGCTGAGTGACAGTCAAAGTGCACATTTATTTTTTTTAAACTTTGCAGCAATGAAATTGGCAACAATGACAACAGTGACAGTAAATCTGCTCAGGCTTATTACATTGGTCACAAAGGGTTGCATTTTGAAATATCTTTTTATGCCTAGCAATTTTCAAGGGATAAATAATAATGGTGTGAAACTCTGGTGGTTACTGGACAGATATGTGTCTTGTGGTAATATTACTATTCCTAACTCCACATCTATGTACCTTGAAGATATATATATATATACATATATATATATGTATTTATATACATACATACATACATACATACATATATATATATATATATATATATATATGTATATATATATATATATATATATATGTATCAATTTTCCAGCTTTGCAATCCTATTTTTCTCAGGAACTCGCAAAAAGAGAAACGGACTCCAATTTCTTCGTGCCAGTTTATTTTAAGTGCGTAAATGTTGCCATGACGCGTTTCGGGCTCTGAAGCCCTTGATCACATGACATGTCAGTGCATTATTCCCTCATTTAAAGTGACAGTGCAATAGACGACAGTGAAAACAGACTTTCGTTTTGTTTTCTCATTCACTTTTGTCCTTTTAGCAGCAAGATGCATATAGTTTTCATTTATAAATAACACAATAATATCTGTTTAAATACATGATGAAAATATTGAATAAAATATTGCTTTGGGCCTATAAATACAATTAAGATAAAAGGCTCTAGTTGATCTTTGGTAAAAACATATCTATACAATATAAATATAAATATAAACATTGAGTACGCTTTGCACATACTATGCAGCTAAGGCATCTTCCCTTGTTATTTTACTGCAATCTCCACATTTTACTCGTTATTAGAGACCAATACTTTTCAACTACCAACAGTAATATCTTATCTCTTATGTCTTGCTGCTGTACTTAAACATCCCAAACAGTCGTCTAAAATATTTACATACCAATAGTGTTAAAAAATACTAAATATAAAGTGCCAAAGTGCTGAACTAAAATAACACCATTTGTAGTGAACATATAATAGTGATTATTTGTAAAAACATTAAAAATGATTTTTTTATATTTTTATCTTATTTCTTTTACGGGAAATGATGGAGGTTGCGCGTGATTTAATAAAAAGGTTAGCTTGCTAAAATTTGATTAGGCTTAATCCTACAAGCTTTTCTATATTGACAGTTACCTTTCAATTGATAAACTGAAAAAATTATAAATTTATTTATACACTTTTTATTTCTTATTTTACAATGGTACCAAGTGTGATTCTAGACCGAGTTTCTCAACCTGAGCTTTTAGAGCCACGTATAAAGGTCCTCAGTGGTGTTTAAACCATTAGGACTCTTACTATCAAACTCTAAAATGTAGTGAGTTTCAAATTTTCTCAGGTTAGCCTCTCTATTGCCACCCCTTCTTAATGGTGGTATGGAATCCACAACAAAATATTTTAGATCTTGCATTTGATTCTTGTGGACTTCCCTGAAGTGGCGAGCAACTGGGTAATTTGGATCGAAATTAGTAATGGCTCTCATGTGTTGGAGGATTCTCCTGTGGACTGGCAGTTTAGTACTACCAATGTACTTAAGTCCACAGGAGCACTCCAACACATAGATAGCATATTCAGTTTTGCAAGTCAAAACCTTGGAAATGTTGGTAGGTGTGGTCCTAAAGGGGTACAGTATGAATTTTTGTTAACGCCTAACTTGCAAGCTTTGCAAGTCAAACATTTTCTGAACCCCTTTTGTCCTGAGAGCCAATTCTTATTGAAAACAATCTCTGGGCTGCTTTTCACTAAATAATCACTAGTTGAAGTTGCCCTTCTGTACGTAACAGTAGGATTTTTGGGGATTAAATCTCCCATTGTGGAATCATTGCGTATTATATGCCAAGTTTTCCTTATAATACGGCATATGTCCTCCCTCTGTCTGCTGTATGTCAGAATAAGTCTGGGATTGCTGGTTTCAGGAGTAGACTTAGAGTCAGGTTTTACAGTGGTTTTAGATAGAAGGTCTTCCCTACATAGTTGGTTTGTTTTTCTAATAGCTGCATCTATGGTTGAGGCCGAGTATCCTCTGGCTAGGAAACGTTTTTTGCATTGATTTTGTGCCTGCCTAAGATCTTCCTCTCTACTGCATAGCCTACGCATCCGAAGCATTTCCCCGTAGGGGATACTGTTTATTGTGTGTTTGGGATGAAAACTATATATATATATGCTTAAATGAAGGTATCCCACCTGTGAGGATGAACTTGGAAAAACAGGCGAACTCTGCCTTTTAAAGCAGTGTTACTTTTATTTTTGAAAAACCGGACATCCCAGCACTCGTCAATTTCACAGCCCTACGCGTTTCGGAGCTCCTGCTCCTTGCTCACGGGCTCATGGTAATGTCAGCAGGCAGATAGGTGTGGTAAACAGAGTCCGGTCATCAGTTCCATTTAACCTCCTTCTGGTAGGTTACGCCCTTTGGTGGGTTGTTTAATTAAGACTTCTGGGACTCGTAGTATTTCCACATCGTGATTCATTTTCCTTCAGTGGATTCTGCCTTTAAAAACATTAAATTGCACCAAATTATGCTCTCCAGTGAGCTGCAAGTCCTGGCTCCCGGTTCACTCGTTTTATTTCCTGTTTTAGCCTGCTAAATGCAACACAGACAATCTATGCGCAGCAGCCCACTTTCCATTTCTTTCGTGGTAGTTCAATCCTCTCGACCGGGACTGGCCGAATTAAATGCTTAAATGAAGGTATCCCACCTGTGAGGATGAACTTGGAAAAACAGGCAAACTCTGCCTTTTAAAGCAGTGTTACTTTTATTTTTGAAAAGCCGGACATCCCAGCACTCGTCAATTTCAGAGCCCTACGCGTTTCGGAGCTCCTGCTCCTTGCTCACGGGCTCATGGTAATGTCAGCAGGCAGATAGGTGTGGCTTCCAACAAGCAAAGCAATGCCGGCTCCTGCAGGAGGTGGGGAGCCGGCTGGGACCGTGGGGGAATTGGGGCTCCCCCCACGGTCCCCAACTTGAGGGCCGGCCCTGGGGGATGGGGTCCCTGGGGCCAGAAGTGGCCCGGGAGGGGGGCCACTTGGCCCCCTCCCTTCAAAATATATATATATATATTTTTTAAATGGAAGGCCGGCCCCGGGGAATTAGGTCCCCGGGGCCATAATTGGCCTTAGGAGGGGGTCCACGCGGTCCCCCTCCTTAAAAAAAACCAGGCTGGCCAGGCCCCGGGGGATGGGGTCCCCGGGGCCAGAAGTGGCCAAGGGAAGGGGGGCCACGTGGCCCCCCTCCCCTACTATTTTATAATAATAAAAAAAATCAAACGAGGCAATGCCCCGGGGGATGGGTTCCCCAGGGCCATTATAGGCCTCAGGAGGGGGGCCACGCGGCCTCCCTCCAAAATAACAATAAAAGAAAATGCTGACTAGGCCCCAGGGGATGGGGGCCCCGGGGCCAATAGCGGCCCAGGGAAGGGAGGCCACGCGGCCCCCTTCCCATTTTTTTTTTAAATGCTCAGGCCCTGGGGGATGGGGTCCCCAGGGCCCAAAAAATACTAAAAGAAGGGGGCCACACAACCCCCTTCTAAAAATATTTTTTAAAAAGAAAAGCCGGCATCTCACCGGAGGCCCCGCCCCCTCCCTGCACCACTCTGCAAACGCGCCCCCTGGCGTGTTCTAAGTTGGGGGATTAAGTCCCCTTCATTCCTGAGAGTCCCTGGGGGCCAACTAGCCCACCAGGTAAATCCAGTAAGCCCCACACAGTGGGATTGCTGAGAGGTGGTCCGAGGCCACGCCCCTTTTTACACCACTCTGCAAACGCACCTCTTGGCGCACTGCTGGTGGTGCGATGAGGTCCTCTTGTGTCCTGAGGACCTCAGGACACAAGTGGACTTAATCCCTCGAGCAGCAGTGCACCAGGCGGCACGTTTGCAGAGTGGTGTAAAAAGGGGGTGTGGCCTCGGACCACTCTCAGCAATCCAGCTGTGTGGGGCTTACTGGAGGTACCTGGTGGGCTAGTTGGCCCCCAGGGACCCTCAAGAGGCAAGGGGACTTCATCCCCCAACAAAGAGCGCGCCAGGAGGCGCGTTTGCAGAGTGGTAGAGAAAGGGGGCATGGCCTGTGTCCACCTCTCAGCAATCCCACTGTGTGGGGCTTACTAGAGGTAAGAGGTAGGCTTGTTGGCCCCAAAGGGCCCCCAGCAGCGAAGGTGACTTCACTGCCCATCCAAGAGCGCACCAGGGAGCGCGTTTGCAGAGTGGTGGGCAAAGGGGGCGTCGCCTGCTATGAGAACTTAGCAATCCTGCTGTGTGGGACTTACTGGAGGTAATAGGAGGGGTAGTTGGCCCCCAAGGATATCCTTGGGGGCCAATTACCCCTCTTGTTACCTTCAGTAAATCCCACACAGTGGGATTGCTAAGACGTCTTCGGAGGCCAAGCACCCTTTCTCCACCACTCTGCAAACGCGCCTCCTGGCAGACTACGGGATCACTTTACTCCTGAGGGACTTTGGGGGCCAAGAAGCCCTCCTGGTACCTCCTATAAGTCCTACGCAGAGGAACTCCTGAGCGCTGGTTAGAGGCCCAGCAACCCTTTCTCCACCACTCTGCAAACGCGCCTACTAGTTAAAGAAGCATTTGCAATGTAAGAGGTTTCGCATTTGCGAGAGTTAGAGCTATTGGCGTTGTAAATGTAAATGTTTTTTACTAATGTTTTTTGGTGTAGAGTGGATGTACGTTGTGTGTAGTGGAATTATGTGGTATGTTGTGCAGTGAAATTATGTGAATGGAAAGTATGTGGTATTTAGTGTATAGGAATTATGTGGAGTGGGATTATGTGTTTTGGAGAGTAATTATGTGGTATTGTAGTCTGTGTTGTGTAGTGGTAACCTCAGGTTTAGTCTTCCTCGTTTCCATAGAAGCTAAACTATAAACTCAATGAGACACAAAAAAAGAGGGAACCACTGAGGAGCACTTCTGGACCTAGTTGGAGGTATGAGCAAGGTACTGGAATTATGTGACTGTTCGGCTGCACCAAATTTCACATAATTAAACATTTTCCGCATTTGCCAAATATTCCATCATCTGCTGCCTAATCTGCAGATTTGAACAAAAAGCCTTGTTTCTAGCTCAAACAGCTCAAATGTTCCCAAAAATGCAGCGTCACGTGTTACAGCGTGGTGGAAGGCCCTTTGCAAAGCTGGAATGGTCGCGTGTTACTTATTGCATAATATGGGTGTTAAACTGGTACTATTGGTGCACAAACCTCTCTTCTTTCTGTGCCTCTCTTGCCTCTTTCTGTATTTCTCTTGCTTCTTTCTGCACCCTTCTACCCTTTTTTGCATTCCTCTTCCCTCTTTCTGCTGTTCTCTTTCCATTTTCTGCACCTCTCTTGCCTCTTTCTGCACCTCTCTTGCCTCTTTCTGCACCTCACTTGCCTCTTTCTGCACTTCTCTTGCTTCTTTTCACACCTTTGTTCCTTCTTTCAGCAATTCGCTTGCCTCTTTCTGCACTTCTCTTGCTTGTTTCTGCACCTCTCTTGCATCTTTCTGCACCCCTGGTCCCTCTTTCTGCACCTTTCCTGCCTGTTTCTGCACCTCTGTTGCCTCTTTCTGTACCTCTGTTGCTTCTTTCTGCACTTCTCTTGCCTGTTTCTGCACCATTTGCACCTCTTTCAGCACCTCTGTTGCTTCTTTCCGCATTTCTCTTCCTTCTTTCTGCACCCCTCCTGCGTCTTTCTGTACCTCTCTTGCCAATTTGTACATCTCTCTTACCTCTTTCTGCACCCCTCTTGCCTCTTTTTGCACCTCTGTTAGTTCTTTCTGCACTGCTCTTGCTTCTTTCTGCACCTCTTTTGCAAATGTCTGCATCCCTCATGCCTCTTTCTGCACCCTCTTCCCTATTTATCCACCTCTCTTGCTTCTTTCTGAACTTCTCCTGCTTCTTTCTGCACTGCTCTTGCTTCTTTCCTGCACCTCTCTTGCAAATTTCTGTATCCCTCTTACCTCTTTCTGCACACCTGTTCCCTCTTTCTGTACCTTTCTTGCCTGTTTCTGTACCTCTCTTGCCTGTTTCTGCACCTCTCTTGCCTCTTCCGGCACCTCTGTTGCTTCTTTCTGCACTGCTCTTGCCTCTTTCTGTACCCCTCTTGCCTCTTTAAGCACCTATGTTGCTTCTTTCTACACCTCTCTTGCTTCTTTCAGCACCCCTCTTGCCTCTTTCTGTACCCTTTTACCTCTTTGTGCACCTCTCCTGCCTCTTCCTGCTCCTCTCTTGCCTTTTTCTGCAGTTCTCTTGCCTCTTTTTGCACCTCTTTTGCTTCTTTCTGCACTTTTCTTGCCTCTTTCTGTACCCCTCTTGCCTCTTTCTGCACCTCTGTTGGTTCTTTCTGCACTGCTCTTGCTTCTTTCTGTACTTCTCTTGCTTCTTTCTACACCTCTCTTGCCTCTTTCTGCTCCTCTCTTGCCTCTTTGTGCATTTCTCTTGCCTGTTTCTGCAGTTCCCTTGCCTTTTTCTGTACCTCTCTTGCCTCTTTCTGTACCTCACTTGCCTCTTTCTGCACCTCACTCTCATCCTTCTGCACCTCTCTTGCCACTTTCTGCACTTCTCTTGCCTCTATCTGCACTTGTCGAGCCTCTTTCTGTACCTCGCTTGCCTCTTTATGCACCTCAAGTGCCTCTTTCTGCACTTCTCTTGCCTCTTTCTACACTTATCTTGCCTCTTTCTACACCTCTCTTGCCTCTTTCTGCACCTCACTTGCCACTTTCTGCTCTTCTCTTGCCTATTTCTGAACCTCACTCTCTTCTTTCTGCCCCTCTCTTGCCTCTTTCTGCACCTCTCTTGCTTCTTTCTGCATGTCTCTTGCCTCTTTCTGCACTTCTCTTGCCTCTTTCAGCACCCTTCTTGTCTCTTTCAGCACCTCTGTTGCTTCTGTCTGCACTTCTCTTCCTTCTTTCTGCACCACTCTTGCCTCTTTCTGTACCCCTCTTGCCTCTTTGTGCACCTCTCCTACCTCTTTCTGCATCCCTCTTGCCTCTTTCTGCACCTCTGTTGGTTCTGTCTGCACTGCTCTTGCTTCTTTCTGCACCTCTTTTCAAATTTCTGCATCCCTCTTGCCTCTTTCTGTACCCCTCTTCCCTCTTTCTGTACCTCTCTTGTCTCTGTCTGCACACCTGTTCCCTCTTTCTGCACCCCTTTTGCCTGTTTCTGTAACTCTCTTGCCTCTTTCTGCAGTTCTCTTGCCTCCTTCTGCACCCCACTTTTCCTCTTTCTGCACTTCTAATGCCTCTTTCGGCACCTCTCTTGCTTTTTTCTGCACCACTGTTGTCTCTTTCTGTACCCCTGTTTTCTTTCTGCACTCATCTTCCCTGTTTCTGCACCTCTCTTGCTTCTTTCTGCACTTCTCTTGCATCTTTCTGCACCTCTGTTGCCTCTTTCTGCAGCTCAATTGCTTCTTTCTGCACCCCTCTTGCCTCTTTCTGCACCCCTCTTCCCTCTTTCTGCAGCTCTCTTGCCGCTTTTTGCACCCTTGTTCCCTTTCTGCACCTTTCCTTCCTGTTTCTGCACCTCTCTTGCCTCTTTCTGTACCTCTGTTGCTTCTTTCTGTACTTCTCTTGCTCTTTCTGCACCCTTCACGCCTCTTTATACACCTTTGTTGCTTCTTTCTGCACTTCTCTTCCTTCTTTCTGCACCCCTCCTGCCTCTTTCTGTACTTGTCTTGCCTCTTTGTGCACCTCACTTGCCTCTTTCTGCACTTCTATTGCCTATTTCTGCACCTCTCTTGCTCCTTTCTGCACCCCTGTTGTCTCTTTGTGCACCCCTGTTGTCTCTTTCTGCACTCGTCTTCCCTCTTTCTGCACCTCTCTTGCTTCTTTCTGCACTTCTCTTGCTTCTTTCTGCACTGTTCTTCCCTTTTTTGCATCCCTCTTGCCTCTTTCTGCTGTTTTCTTGCCATTTTCTGCACCTCTGTTGCTTCTTTCAGCACTTCTCTTGCTTCTTTCCACACCTCTGTTGCTTCTTTCAGCAATTCTCTTGCCTCTTTCTGCACTTCTCTTGCTTGTTTCTGCACCTCTCTTGCATCTTTCTGCACCTCTGTTGCCTCTTTATGCACCTCACTAGCTTCTTTCTGCACCCCTCTTGCCTCTTTTTGCACCCCTGTTTCTCTTTCTGCACCTCTCTTGCATCTTTCTGCACCCCTGTTCACTCTTTCTGCACCTTTCCTGCCTGTTTCTGCACCTTCCTTGTCTCTTTTTGTACCCCTCTTCCCTCTTTTTGCACCTCTGTTGGTTCTTTCTGCACTGCTCTTGCTTCTTTCTGCACCTCTTTTGCAAATTTCTGCATCCCACTTACCTCTTTCTGTACCCCTCCTCCCTCTTTCTGCACCTCTCTTGCCTCTGTCTGCACACCTGTCATGAATGATGTAATATATGACGTCATCAGCAGTGCATTGCGGGGGCGCGAGTTATAGTTAGCTCAACTAACTATAACGGCTGAATTTCTCTGGTTTTGTAAAAGTGAAATGTCCAACTAACTATAACGTCCCTGAAACCTGTGGTTTTTTCAGTGAATTTCTAAGGTTTTTTAAATGCTAATTTCTAACTATAACATCCCTGAAACCTACGGTTTTTTCAGTGAATATATATATATTGAGAAAGGCAGTCTCCGAAACGCGTCTTTTTTGTTCGTGTTTTATGTGCCAATAAACTTGGTCACACAGTCCCCCGTGAGTGCTGTACTTTGTACTATGGAGCAGTGATATATATATATATATATATATATATATGATACTGAATCGCCACTTGCTCACTCCATATGGAAAGGACGATGCGAACCCAGGATTTAGTGCAATTCTATTTTATTTTGTGCCCTGCACCGCCGCCATTACGCGTTTCAGCCCTCCAGGGGCCTTGATCACATGACATGTTAAGGGAGCGGTCTCAGCCTTTTTAAAGTGACAGTGCTAAATAACGTGACTCATAAAAAACATAGACATGGAAAACATTGTAGTTCCTGTTAACACTCTACGAAAGTTCTTTCCGACATTGTAAAGCAAGTATGTCAAAGCTAATGCTATGCAAAATGAGCAATAATGATAAAATAACATTAAATATGCAATTCATTATTTACATATAACGCTCATAAGGATTGCCAAACAATTGTATCAAAACTGGTACTGTGTGTGCAAAAATGAGAAATAACGATATAAATATCATTAAGTATGCAATTCAATAAATAAATATTTAAAAAATGTACACTTAATACTCAAAAAAGTTGCCAGGTTAAAAAGGCATGAGCGCCTACTAAATTGGATAAAAGTGCATGCTAGAAAGTAAAAGAATGTATACTTTTTCTCTATGTGTAGCAGCAAAAATCCAATCCTGACTGATGTATATCAATCACAGTTTGTTACCAGTTTATCTTAAAAACTAAGAGTGGAAAAATACAGCCCCAGTGGGCTTTGAACTCACATTTCATGCCATAAAATGAAGTACCAGTGCAGTGTAAAAGTGTCACCAAGAAACTATTAAATTCCAATGTGCAAAAAGTGCAAATACATACGATACATAAAATTTGTAAAAACCTTAGTAAGGCAGCAGCAAGCTATAAACATTATATATAGGGACACAAACACCTGATTATTAAAGATACGTATAAAAATCCTCACTGGAATTAAGACCATGAGGTGTTTTGCAGTCCATCTCCAATATGTATTTGGTCTATAGTTTCCTTAAAAGTCCTTCGCGGTCACCACCCCTTCTCAGAGGGGGACTGAGTCCACAACATAATATTTAAGCTCTTGTGACATTTTAGCATGTAGATCCCAAAAGTGCCGAGCAACGGGGTATGACATATCTCCGTTGTTGATTGCCCTTATGTGCTGGAGTATCCTCTTGTGAACCTGCAGCTTAGTGCTTCCCACATAGCACAGGCCACAAGGACACTCCAGCACATAGACTGCATACTCTGTCTTGCAGGTCAGTTTTTTATTGATACGGATTGGTTTGTTGCTAAAGGGTGTAACATATTCCGTTTTGCTAACCCCATGCTTACACGCTTTACATACCGCACATTTAATGAACCCTTTACTAACATTAAGCCATGATGTGTTGATTCTCACCTCGGGGCTACTTGTAGTTAGGGAATTGCTCATTGAGCGTGCCTTTCTAAATGTGATGTTGGGTGATCGAGTCATTTTGGAACCTAAAACTGGGTCATTTTTGACCAAAGCCCAATTCTTATTGACAATCCTGCGTACTATTTGATGCTGGTTGCTGTAGGTAAGAATCAGTCTAGATGGTTGAACTGATTCAGACGTCGGCTTCTGATCAATTTTAAGCTTTTGAGCCAACGCATGAGATCTACCCTGTTCATTTGCTTTAATCATGGCTTTGTTGATTACTTTGAGGGAATAGCCTCTTCTGAGAAACCTGTCTCGGCATTCATTTTGTGCTTTATGGCAATCCAAATCAGTACTGCAAATTCTTCTTATCCGCAGCATTTCCCCAAAGGGAATGCTGCGGATCAGATGTGCAGGATGGTGACTTGCCGCATGCAATATAGCATTTCCAGCCGTCGGTTTTCTATGCAATCTTGTGTGTAACTGATTATTCTGGACTACAATTTCCACATCAAGGAAGCAAATGGACTCATTGCTGATCTGGCCTGTAAATTTAAAATTTAAGTTATTATTGTTGATTTGCTTGATAAATTGTAGAGCTCCATCCTCCGAGCCCTTCCAAATTATCAGCAGGTCATCAATGTATCTATACCACCTCATTACATGGGTAGAAATTGTTTCTCCATAGGTGGGCTTGAGGACCTGTTCTTCCCACAGTCCCATATGCAAGCAGGCATAGCTGGGGGAAAAACAGGCCCCCATAGCCACGCCCCTAACCTGTTGGAACACCTGGTTTTGGAAAAGGAAAAAATTATTCTCCAGACACATTGTGATCATAGTCAATAACATTTTGTTATGCTTGAAAAAACAAATTGGTCTAGTATTTAAAAAATATTCAATCGCTTTCAAGCCATCCCTATGGTTAATACTCGTGTATAGAGACGAGACATCCAATGAGATGAGCAAGTAGTCAGAGTTCCAAACCACATCATCCAGTTTTCGCAATAAGTCTCCTG
The DNA here is from genome assembly GCA_963921515.1 of Calotriton arnoldi. Classification (NCBI taxonomy): domain Eukaryota; kingdom Metazoa; phylum Chordata; class Amphibia; order Caudata; family Salamandridae; genus Calotriton; species Calotriton arnoldi. The sequence goes on from CAWUFW010006478.1 coordinate 909,996, forward strand.
TATCTAAAATGAAGGATGGTAGTCCCCTCACGTGCTCCTGTAAGTAAAAGTCCACATATTTACTAGCATTTTCCATAAGGCTGTTGCAGGCTGAAATTATAGGCCTTCCTGGTGGTTTCAATGTATCTTTGTGTATCTTGGGTATGAGATACATGACTGGTATTACAGGGAAGTCCTTTTTGAGAAATTTAAATTCATCTACTGTCAGCAACCCAGCACTTTTCCATGCCAGTAAACTCGAATAGAAGATACTCCACGTGGCTTTCACAGCTAGCATTGTGCTGCGTCTGTAGCAGTCCCTGTCGTTGAGTTGACTCATTGCTTCATTCATGTACATATCCCTCGGCCATAGCACGACATTGCCGCCTTTATCCGACTGACGGATGATTACATTGTCGTTAGTCTGCAGCTTTTTCATCAGCTGATAATATGTGTTGTTTTGTCCGGTATAACACTTTTTTATACATCCTTGTTTTCTGTATAGGCATTTCAGTTCGATATTGTCCCGTAACATAACTGGACAAAATGTTGATTTGGGCTTAAAGTTGGTTGATGTAACACCACCCTGTGATGCCAAATCTTGGCTAAGAGACAAATCGATATTGTCATTTTCATTCTGCAATTGTTGTAGATCTTGTAACAATCCCATATCACCAGCAGTTAAAATCGAAGGACTCGTGTTTTGATAAGAGCAGCAAATTGTTTGTTTGTAGGTGGCCCTTGTAACAGATGGAATTTGCGCAGTTTAAGTTTGCGCACAAATTTGTACATGTCGACGCGGGTTTGCGCATAATTAAAATCGCTTCTGGGACTAAAAGATAATCCAAGTGACAGTATGTTTAGTTCACTCTCAGTTAAGGTTATGTTCGTCAGGTTGATGATTGTTTGTGAATCATAGTTGTGAATAGTCGATCCTATTTGCGCCTCCATTGTTTCTTTGGTTTTCTGTTGGTTTGCTTTGTACTTGCGTTTATTACCTCATTGTCGTCTCTCCCATCTTTTCCTGTTGCGGTGCTGCTGGTATTTGCACCTGGAGCACGAGGACGAAGTGTCTGCCTTCTGTCCTGGCGCAAGCAATCGACTTCCTGGGCCAGGGAGAATTTGCGAAACCCCAAGCCATGGACCCTTAGTTGTTCGTTGTCGGACTCACTGTCAATTGCAGAGCTGAGGTCCGAAGCCGATGTGACTGCTGGTGTACTGTTGCTTACATCATTTGAAGCAGCTAGAGGAGCAAACATCTTTCTAGATACCTTGACGTTATCATACTTTTTTGAAAAGGTGAACACTTGGCCATGTTCATAATCCAACTTATCCCGTTGGAACTTAAAGGTCTTTCTTTTTTTGATAATCTCCTCTTCACGGTGCAAGCGCGCCAACATTTCCTCTCGGTATTTAGTAGTTACTTCTGTGACTGCTAATTTCTCTATGTCGGCATTTATGGCGTCGATTTTCAATTGCAGTGCTTCGCGATCAGTTTTAGCGTACTTTACAAGAATTTCGACTAATCTACGTGAAGACTCCAAATTACAGTCCGCCCATTCTGCTAGCATTCGAGGGTCAGGGTTTTCATAGCTCGGGGCAAGCATTATCCGTAACCCCCTTGGTATCCTTCCTACTTCCAGATATCGAGAGAGGGACCTGGACTCCCACCATTTGGATTGCTCCGCTTTCATGAGTTTCTCTAGATTTTTAAACAAGTCTCTAACGTTGGAATTGGGATTGAGTGGACTGCTAGTAGGTAAGTTCGTTGTACCCTCCCCACTTGGGGAATTGTCAAACATGTTGCTTGCCGCCGCCTCACGACTCCTTAACGTGTCTGCGGACATGGTGCTAAGTATCATGGGCTGAATGAAAACACAGAACACAGACGCCCGGTTGAATACCGACGTCCTGTTCAAGCACACTCCTTCACCGGACAATTAACGACCTCCTACCTCTGCAAGACGTGAGATGCTGATCGGGTCCTCCGACACACGCTCTGCCCTTCCGCTTCGCTGTAGGAGCTGTTCCGCCGTCCGGGGGCAACCACAGCTACTCCTTACAGGAGAAACTGGATACTCCGACAACCTCCGGAATAATCGCTTCCTGCCGCACGGCCCATGAATCGAAGGAGGGGTTACGCTGGTACCGAGGAAGCCAACTCGGTAAAATATGATACTGAATCGCCACTTGCTCACTCCATATGGAAAGGACGATGCGAACCCAGGATTTAGTGCAATTCTATTTTATTTTGTGCCCTGCACCGCCGCCATTACGCGTTTCAGCCCTCCAGGGGCCTTGATCACATGACATGTTAAGGGAGCGGTCTCAGCCTTTTTAAAGTGACAGTGCTAAATAACGTGACTCATAAAAAACATACACATGGAAAACATTGTAGTTCCTGTTAACACTCTACGAAAGTTCTTTCCGACATTGTAAAGCAAGTATGTCAAAGCTAATGCTATGCAAAATGAGCAATAATGATAAAATAACATTAAATATGCAATTCATTATTTACATATAACGCTCATAAGGATTGCCAAACAATTGTATCAAAACTGGTACTGTGTGTGCAAAAATGAGAAATAACGATATAAATATCATTAAGTATGCAATTCAATAAATAAATATTTAAAAAATGTACACTTAATACTCAAAAAAGTTGCCAGGTTAAAAGGCATGAGCGCCTACTAAATTGGATAAAAGTGCATGCTAGAAAGTAAAAGAATGTATACTTTTTCTCTATGTGTAGCAGCAAAAATCCAATCCTGACTGATGTATATCAATCACAGTTTGTTACCAGTTTATCTTAAAAACTAAGAGTGGAAAAATACAGCCCCAGTGGGCTTTGAACTCACATTTCATGCCATAAAATGAAGTACCAGTGCAGTGTAAAAGTGTCACCAAGAAACTATTAAATTCCAATGTGCAAAAAGTGCAAATACATACGATACATAAAATTTGTAAAAACCTTAGTAAGGCAGCAGCAAGCTATAAACATTATATATAGGGACACAAACACCTGATTATTAAAGATACGTATAAAAATCCTCACTGGAATTAAGACCATGAGGTGTTTTGCAGTCCATCTCCAATATGTATTTGGTCTCTAGTTTCCTTAAAAGTCCTTCGCGGTCACCACCCCTTCTCAGAGGGGGGACTGAGTCCACAACATAATATTTAAGCTCTTGGGACATTTTAGCATGTAGATCCCAAAAGTGCCGAGCAACGGGGTATGACATATCTCCGTTGTTGATTGCCCTTATGTGCTGGAGTATCCTCTTGTGAACCTGCAGCTTAGTGCTTCCCACATAGCGCAGGCCACAAGGACACTCCAGCACATAGACTGCATACTCTGTCTTGCAGGTCAGTTTTTTATTGATACGGATTGGTTTGTTGCTAAAGGGTGTAACATATTCCGTTTTGCTAACCCCATGCTTACACGCTTTACATACCGCACATTTAATGAACCCTTTACTAACATTAAGCCATGATGTGTTGATTCTCACCTCGTGTTTTATGTGCCAATAAACTTGGTCACACAGTCCCCCGTGAGTGCTGTACTTTGTACTATGGAGCAGTGATATATATATATATATATATATATATATATATATATATATATATAACTGAAAAACCATGGGTTTCAGGGACGTTATAGTTACAAATTAGCATTTAAAAAACCTTTGAAATTCACTGAAAAAACCATAGGTTTTAGGGACAGTTATAGTTAGTTGGACATTGCACTCGTACAAAACCCGTGAAATTCCCCCGTTATAGTTAGTCCAGCTAACTATAACTCGCGCCCCGCAATGCACTGCTGATGACGTCACATATTACATCACTCATGACATGGTCAGTGACATCACTGATGACATCACTGATGACATCTCAAATGACATCACTGATGACATCACTGATGACATCATCCAGTGACTGTGTGTTTCTGTAAAGTTTAAATATTTTTAATATATATAGGAAAAGACGTATTGAAGAATGAATGGGTGTGTAAGTGTCTGTATGGATGATTTAGTAGGTGCGTGACTGACTGTATAAGTGAGTGATTTAAGGTATCTTACTGAATGCATGGGTTAGTGACTAAACAGGGTGAAAGTCTGTATCCGTCTGTCTGTTGCTGTGTAAGTGGCTGCATGTGTTTGTGAATAGCTACATGAGTGTCTATATGAGTTATAGAATGCTTGTGTGAGTATCTGTATGGGTGCCTGAGTGTTTGTGTGGGAGGGGTGTGTGCGACTCTGTGCATAGATGTGTGAGTGGGTGATTCACTGGGTGGATGGTTTCAAGAGTGCATCTGTGATAGACTGTATGGGTGGGTAAGTGTGTGTAAGAGTGTGTTAGTGACTGAATGTATGTCCCAGTGGTACATGTGTGAGTAACTACATATGTGAAAGGCAGTATATATGTGTGTTGGAGTATATAAATAGCTATAAGCAAGAGTGAGTGATTGTGATAGTGGCTGTATGGATGAGTGTGTGCTTGTATCAGTGATTGTATAAGAGCGTAAGAATGTGCTAGTATTTGTATGAGTAAGTGAGCTGGTGTGTGTATAACTGTATAGGTGAGTAAATGGTAGTGTGTTAAATTATTTGCATGACTGACTAGGTGTGTGAGTACCTCTATGGATGAGTGGCGGTGTTTGAGTGTCTATATAGGAGTATGAGTGCATATGATAGTCCTGTACTGAGTGACCGTAAGTATGAGTGACTGTACGGGTGAGTGAGTGGATGTGTGCGTAGACCTAAGAATCAGTGAGTGGGTATGTAGTTATTTGTGTTGGAGTGTTTATGGTTTTGTGAATGGCAGTCTGTAATTTAGAGTGGGTGTATCAAAGGTTATATTAGGGTGTGAGAAGATGCATGAAATTATCACGTGGCTTGTATTGGCCCCGGGGACCCCATCCCCCGGGGCATGGCCTCTTTTTTTTTTATTTGGAGGGGGGCTGCGTGGCCCCCCTCCTCAGGCCATTTAAGGCCCCGGGGACCCCATCCCCGGGGCCGGCCTTGCACTTTTTTTTTTTTCTTCTTTTTTTTCCTTTGGGGAGGGGGCTGCGTGGCCCCCTCCGTGGCCACTTATGGCCCCGGTGACCCCATCCCCGGGGCCTGGCCTCTCGTTGGGGACTGTGGGGGTCCCCAAACCCCCCACAGTCCCGTCGGCTCCCGTGTCCTACGGGAGCCGGCATTAGCTTTACACATGGGGAGCAGCTAACATGCTGCTCCCCATGTGGAAAAGCAATCAGCTTTGGATATTGGAAGAGAGAGCTCTCTCTTCCAATATCCAAAGCAGTTTGCAATGACAGGACGGGAGCCGCGAGGCTCCCGTCCTGTCATTGCAACAGCAGTGTCCCGGGGTAGGCACCCCGGGACACTGCAGGAGCCGGCCCTGGGGGTGGCGGTCCCCAGGGCCACCACAGGCTCCAGGAGGGGGCCGCGCGGCCCCCTCCTTACATTTTGAAAGCCCCGGGGAGGTGGTGGTCTCCGGGGCTTGGGGTCCAAAACGGACCCCCATTGTAATTTTCTTAGTGCCCCGGGAGGTGGTGGTCCCGGGGTGTGTCGGGGACTGGAGCCCCCCACACAGGTTTTTCAAAAATAAAAAAGAAGCCCCGGGAGGTGGCGGTCCCGGGGCTGCGGGAGGGCTCAGAGCCCTCCCGCACCATATACATAAAGCCCCGGGGGTGGTGGTCCCCGGGGCTTGGGGGCCCTTAGAGGCCCCCACACATAAAATTAACCCCCCAGCATGCCCCCGGGACTTGGCCCACCCGGGGCCATTAGCTATCGAGCGCGGGAAACCGCGCTTCGATTTTTTCGGCAGGATCCGCGCACCCTGAGCGCATCCTGCCGATTTTTTAAAACATTTTTTTTTTTTGCCCAGGGGTCCTTGTGGGACCCCTGAGCAAACCTAGGGGTCAGGGTGTTTCTACCCTGCTCCCTTTGTGCGCTTTGCGCACTTGTTTCTGTCCCTCGGTTCTACCGAGGGACAAAATGGCTGCCAACATTTCCTGAATCGGAATGTTGACAGCCAGCTGACAGCCAATTAACATGCAGCTCGTGATCGGGACGGTGCGCGCAGGGTGCGCTGAGGGTACGCGGACCCTACTCGGCCATAGATATCACTATCTTTTTACTTTTGATTTTCTCAGCAACTACTGAACGGATTTACACCATTTAACAAAAGGGTTCTTTCTGAACCAAGAACTACCTCTTTGCCAAATTTGGTGTAATTCCGTTCAGCAGTTCGGGCTGTAGCCGTGTCTAAAGTTTCCTATGGAAAATTGCATGGGGAAAACGCGTTTTGGGACCCCCTTTTTCTCGGCCCCCGCTGACGAATCCCCCGAGACTTTCAGGGTAGGAGCGGACCGGAGCGCCCCACAAAGTTTGAAAATTTTGCGAAGATACGTCAACCGGCAAGAGAGTTATTTCAAATAGAATGTCGCGGATTTTCTATGGATAATAGGTTGTAACTATAACTATCTACTGGCGACCGCCAGTAGATAATATATATATATATATATATATTGCAGGCTTCGTCTCCAAACATCCACTGCACTCGGACAGACGAACGCGGACCCAAAGTTCCTTGTGCATATATATATATTTCATATGCCCTGCATCTCCGCCATGACGCGTTTCAGCCCCACCTGGGCCTTGATCACATGACACGTTGCCATTTGTTTAACCCTTATTTAAAGTGCAAGTGCAAGAACGTGACAGTCAGGTGACCGCTAGTAAACATGGAAAAAATACTACATAGTATTCATATCACTGTAAGCGCTGACACAGCGAGATCACCTCGTGCAAAATGAGCATACATTTGATCTAATAAATACATTAATGTAAAATATGTTCATAAATATATGTAATATAATAAAATGAAAATTCATTCAAATGTAAACAAGAGACATAGTAATTGGTATTTAAAATCTTATAAAAGCATTCAACTAATCAGAATTGCATTAAAAGATAATTTTAAAATACCATCAATCATAACCACCTTATTCTGGTCATTGATTAATATCAGTCTCATTAGCACATAGAGGCATACCCATGTAAAAACGATCTTTAACCCTTTGGGGCTCACAAAAAGATGTAATTATAAAAGCGCAGTTTTACACATTTAATGACTGTAATAAAATCATACGCTACATGGTTGCCAGTTATTATGATCTTTGTGTCTGTTGCGCTTAGTCTGATAAAGCCCCAGTGGGCCAATCCTCACTCCATGTGTAAGCAGTCTGTATGTGTATTGTGCAAAATGAGAGAAAATTATTTGTGTCACCACTAAAACCAATAGGTTCTAAAAAAGTGCTTTGTGCCATAAAATACAGATTAATTAGCAGATTCTTGTAGCTATAGGGTTTTGAAATGTTGTGGCAGACCAAGGGAAGTGTTAAGGGAAGTATTGATTACCAACTGTGCATGTGCACATCTCATTGTATGGAATCAAACTGGCGCTGCTACAGTACGTATAGTGCAGGTGTCTAGACATAGTAGGCTCACCTACTGTAAACAAGTAAAGAAGTCCTCACTCGCATTCAGCCCTGCAGGTGTCTTTGTGTCTAATTCCAATATGTAACGAGTTTCTAACAGACGAAGTTGGGCCTCACGGTTTCCTCCCCTTCTTAGAGGGGGGATAGAGTCAATCACAAAGTATACTAAGTGTGCTGGATCGCTATCATGACTCTCCTCAAAATGCCTCGCCACTGGATAGGCTTGATCCTTATTGGTGATTGCCCTTATATGCTGGAGTATCCTTTTATGTGCTGGCAGTTTGGTACTGCCTATGTACCTTAAGCCGTACGGACACTCCAGCACATAAACCGCAAACTCTGTTTTACACGTTAGTCTTTTGCCGATTGGTATGGGGTCTGACTTGAACGGGCTGATGTAACTTGTCCTGTTCTGTGCAAATTTGCAAGCTTTACATATCGGGCATTTGATAAAGCCTTTGTGTGAAGTGAGCCAATTGGTAGGTTGTCTAAGCTCTGGGCTGTTCCTGACTAGACTGTCGCTCATTGACCTTGCTTTTCTGAATGTCAGTTCTGGTTTTTTGGGCAAGTATTTACCCACCACGGGATCACTGCGCACCAAGTTCCAATTTTTGTTTAATATCTTCCTGAGCGCTTGGTGCTGCTTATTGTAGATTAAAATTATTCTACAGGGTTGTTCTGAGTGATCTGGACCAGAAACCTCTCTATTGGTTTTGATTGTCAATGCCTGTGTTCTGGTGATTGACCTAGTTTTGTTGATGGCCCTTTCAATGGTCTTAGGAGAATATCCTCTTTCTAGGAATCTCTGCCTACTGGCTTGCTGTGCTGTTTGACAATCATTTTCATTGCTGCAAATACGCTTTACCCGTAGCATCTCCCCATACGGGATGCTCTCTATCAAATGGCGCGGGTGATGGCTCGCGGCGTGCAGCAGTGTGTTACCAGCAGTAGGCTTGCGGTATAATCTAGTTGCAATGTTATCATCCTTGATATATACCTCCACATCTAAGAAGTAAATGGAACATTTACTGATGTTTGCAGTGAACTGGAGGTTCAGCTGGTTGTCATTGATCTGTTCAATGAACTCAAGAGCATGCAGCTCTGAGCCCCTCCAGATTAGGAACACATCATCAATGTATCGCAAGTATAGGGGCACATACTGGTCAATTGTATTCTTGAATTTACCCATGAGGACCTGCTCCTCCCACAGCCCCATATGCAAACAGGCATAGCTGGGAGAGAAGCAGGCCCCCATAGCTACTCCCCTAGTCTGCTGGTATAGATGATTGTCAAAGAAAAAGAAATTCTGTTCTAGGCATGTTGTCACCATATCGACCAACATCTTATTATGCAAGTACAAATATGCTGGTCGGCGATTCAGGTAGTGCTTGATCGCTTTGATGTCATCCTGATGGCGAATAGATGTGTACAGTGAAGTTACATCCATAGTTATTAGGAGTAAATCTGAACTCCACGTAATTTCATTAATTTTCCTAAGGAAATCTGAGGTGTCTTGCAGGAAGGAAGGCAAACTCCTAACCCAATCTTGTAAAAAATAGTCTATATATCTTGACGTATTTTCCATCAAGCTATTGATGGCCAAAATAATAGGCCTACCAGGGGGTTTGTTTTCATTTTTGTGAATTTTTGGGATGAAGTACAGAGCAGGAATAACAGGATGCTCCTTCTTTAAAAAGCGATATTCATCCTCACTCAGAAGCCCCCACTATTCCATGCCAATAGTTTAAGATAATAGTCATTCCATGAAGACTTTACAATATGGATATTACTTTTTTGTAACATTCAATATCATTTAATTGAAGGAGTGCCTCCTCTATGTACAGTTTATGAGGCCACAAAACAACATTTCCCCCTTGTCTGATTGTCTTACTATAAGGTTGTCATTGTTTTGTAGTTTTTTCAATAGTTGTATGTAGCAATGGTTTGGTCGGCTACTTTTATGACTTGCATTGTTAATTAATTTGTACAAATGCTTCAATTCCATTGTGACCTAGTCATGGTAGACATCTAAATTATCATGGAGCATAATGGGTTGAAAGACAGACTTGGGTTTAAATGGTGTTTTCACGGTTCCACTGAGGTCAAGTGTCTCCAAAACAATGGTTGTAGTGTCAGCAAATTGTTCATTTTGTAATGCCACGAGATCCTGAAATAGGCTTACATCTCCTGCTGAGAATAGGGATGGACTCTTAGTCGTTGGCTCCACGGAGTCTGAGTCTTTTGTTGCCCGCATTAGATGAAATTTACGTAGTTTTAATTTTCTGATGAATCTAAAAACGTCCATCCTGGTTTCCGTATAGTTAAAACTACTTTCTGGGCTAAAAGACAGTCCCAATGCCAGAATTTGTTTCTCTGCCATGGTTAAGTTGCTCTCTGTAAGATTAACCACCGTATTGGGATTGAAATTTTGTTTTACTTTTGTTTCCGATTCCATCTGCCTCTTGTTGGTTTTTTGATGGTTTGTCTTTCGTTGCTGGCTGCGCATTCGTCTTTCGCTGCACTTTTGATTTGCTCTTTTGTTTTTTGGCCAGGTTGTGCTCGGGGTCTTAGTGTGTCTCTCCTGGCATAGGCAATCGATCTCCTGCGCCAGGGATAGCTTTGTAAACCCCAGACCTGAGGTATTTGGCCTTTCCCCCTCCGGTTCGCTCTCTGGTGCAGAGCTCAAGTCAGATGCCGAAGTTGATACCAAGGCTGCTTCACCAGTGCCCACCTGATTTCTTGGCAGGCGGCTAGTGCTCACTTGTTTTTTCACGGCGTCGTACTTGCGAGCAAAAGTGAATACCTGACCATTTAAATAGTCCATTTTGTCACGCTGAAATTTGTATGTTTTGCGCCTCTTAATTATATCCTCATCCTTTTGTAGGCGTACATGCATTTCTTCCCTTAATTGTTTGATGTGTTCTGTTACTTCCAATTTTCCTATTACCTCATTTAGTTCCTCTATTTGGGCTTGTAACTTCACTCGATTGCTTTCTGCGTATTTAACTAAAATCCGGACGAGTCTGCTGGAGGACTCTAGGTTACAAGCTGCCCACTCAGCCAGCATGTCCGGGTCCGGATTCTCGTAGCTCGGTGCCAGAGTTACACGTAAGCCTCTAGGGATCCTGCCAACCTCCAGATAGCGGGATAGAGACTTGTGCTCCCACCATTTCGCCTGCTCGGAGCGCATGAGTTTTTCCAACTTCTTGAATAGATCCCTTGTGTTTGCACTTCCCATAGGTGCAGTACTAGGTTGCATCGCCATAGTCGATCCCCCAGCCGGGGAATCGCTAAACATTTCATCTGCCGCTTCTTCGCGGTTGCGCAACGCCTCTGCGGACATGATGCACAGTTGTGGGCAATTACAATAATAAGCAAAGTTCAGACGCTGAGATAAGTATCTGCGTCTGAAAAGCGCACACTCCTCAACTGGACAGTCTGGTCTTTCCTACCTTCACGAGATGACTCGCCGTGATCCAGTCCTCAAAATCCGGTCACGTTCACCTCAACAACCTGGTAGGAAGCTTTTCAGCGTCCAGGGGCTTCCGCGGCTCTCTCCACACTGGAGCCTCCGATTCTAGTTCCGGTGCAACCGAAACCAACTGCTTCCTGCCGCTGCGCCCAACGTGGAGGAGGGGTTACCGCTGGTACCGATGAAGCCTCTCGGTACTGTTAAATTGCAGGCTTCGTCTCCAAACATCCACTGCACTCAGACAGACGAACGCGGACCCAAAGTTCCTTGTGCAAATATATTTATTTCATATGCCCTGCATCTCCGCCATGACGCGTTTCAGCTCCACCTGGGCCTTGATCACATGACGCTTTGCCATTTGTTTAACCCTTATTTAAAGTGCAAGTGCAAGAACGTGACAGTCAGGTGACCGCTAGTAAACATGGAAAAAATACTACATAGTATTCATATCACTGTGAGCGCTGACACAGCGAGATCACCTTGTGAAAAATGAGCATACATTTGATATAATAAATACATCAATGTAAAATATGTTCATAAATATATGTAATATTATAAAATGAAAATTCATTCAAATGTAAACAAGAGACATAGTAATTGGTATTTAAAATCTTATAAAAGCATTCAAATAATCAGAATTGCATTAAAAGATAATTTTAAAATACCATCAATCATAACCACCTTATTCTGGTAATTGATTAATATCAGTCTCATTAGCACATAGAGGCATACCCATGTAAAAACGATCTTTAACCCTTTGGGGCTCACAAAAAGATGTAATTATAAAAGCGCAGTTTTACACATTTAATGACTGTAATAAAATCATACGCTACATGGTTGCCAGTTATTATGATCTTTGTGTCTGTTGCGCTTAGTCTGATATATATATATCATGTAGGGACATATACGCGGAGTTAGGTATAGAAAATCTATACTTGCTTAACTGGCAGTATTTTGGATTCAATATTTTGGCCTCCATATTTTGTGCCATCAATATTCTGGTTTCAATATTTAAGGTGCACACAGTATTTTGCTGAGTCACAGCAGCATAGTGTTAATGTGCCTACTGCAAAACACATTGAATAACATGCAGAAGACAGATTTACATGCTATGTAGATAGCTCAGTGGCCTTCTTCTGTTGTCACAGAAATCCTTTTGTTGCTTGCAGTTCATAAGATGCAGCCTTCTAATATAGGTCAGTGAACATTTTGAAGATGGTGTGCTGTAAACTACTGGTCACAGAATGCATCTTAACAGCCCATCACAATGACTCTCACGAAGAGCAAGATGGACACTATGCAAATTTAGTGTGGCACGTTTGAATTGCTTACCAGATCCCTGTAATCAAGGACTTGATTAGTCTGAAATGCGTTAGTCTGTAAATTAGCCTATCCTGACTGCTATCTATTAAAAAGACACTTTGAAGGAGGAGTGCATCTCTGTTCTATGTGGCAGAGGTGTGAGCTTTGAATATTATGGTGTTGCAGCCGGGAGAAAGCACCACCACAAAATACTTATGCGAGTCCGTGAGGCTTCATGCAGTTGCTTCATGGCGGAACTTTCAGTGTGGCAAAATATTATTTCACAAACAGGAATATGGACATTGATTGTGGTTGGCTAAATATTTACCTATTTGAGGAATCATGTGAAGATGGTGTGCTGTAAACTACTGGTCACAGAATGCATCTTATCAATCAATCAATCAGATAATTTTAAAGCGCCCTACTCACCCGAGAGGGTCTCAAGGCGCTGGGGGGGGGGAATCTCCGAGTCAGCCGAAAATTCAGGTCTTGAGGCATTTCCTGAAGGTGTGCAGAGTAGGGGAGCGTCTGATGTTGACTGGGAGTTCGTTCCAGGCCTTGGCCGCGATGTAGGATAAGGCTCTTCCACCCGCTCTGGTTCTGCAGAAGCGCGGGGTCTCTACTAGGGAGAGGTCGGCGGAGCGAAGGTTTCTTTTGGGTATCTGCAAGGAGACTCTTTCATTGAGGTATTTGGGTCCGGTGTTGTGGAGGGATTTGTAGGCATGGGTGAGTAGTTTGAAGGTTACTCTCTTCTCAACAGGGAGCCAGTGGAGGTGTCTTATCAGCTCGTCACAATGACGTAAGTGCAGCACATTTGAATTGCTAACCGGATGCCTGTGATCAAGGACTTGATTAGTCCAAAACACATAAGGATTTAAATTAACCTATTAGTTTTCTACATGTTAATTTCCATAGAAAACTTTAGACAAGGCTACAGCCCGAACTGCTGAACGGAATTACACCATATTTGGCAAAAAGGTAGCTCTTGGTTCAGAAAGCGTTCTTTTTGTTAAATGGTGTAAATCCGTTCTGTAGTTTTTGAGAAATTTAAATATTTACGGATATTTATATATGGACGCAAAGGATCCGCATACCCTCCCGATCTCGAGTCTGAGTTCTGATTGGCTGCCAACATTTCAAACCAGGCAGTGTTGGCAGCCATCTTGTGACTCGGTTGAACTGAGTCACAAGAAAAAAGGTTAAAAAAATAAAAGGGGGCAGGGTAGAACCACCCTGACCCTCTAGGCCTGCTCAAGGGGTCACACAGGGACCCTGAGGGCCAAAAAAAGCATTTTTTTAAAAAACATTTCAGCAGAATCCTGCTGAATTAATTTTTTTAAAAACAAAGTGCGGTCTCCCACGCTTTGTTTCTATTAAGCCCCCGGGTGGGTCAGGTCCCGGGGACAATGGGTAGTTGTAGTGCGGGGGCCCGTGGGGGCCCCCGCTGCCCTGGGGACAGCCACCTCCCCAGGGCAATACTCATTTAAATGTGGGGGACATGCCCCTGCAGCCCCAGGGACCGCCAACCCCCCACGGCTAAGTTTTATAAATGAAGTGTGTGGGGGCTCCTGCCCCCCCACACTGCCCTGGGGACCACCACCTCCCTGGGGCTCAAGCCCCCCACACTGTCTCAGGGACCACCACCTGCCTGGTGCACTACTTATTTAAATGTGGGGGTCCTTTGCGGACCCCAGGCACCGGGGACCACCACCTCCCTGGGGCTTTAAACATGATGGGAGGGGGGCCATGAAGCCCCCCTCCAGGAGCCCTCCATGGCCCTGGGGACCGCCACCCCCCAGGGGTGGCTCCAGCAATGTCTCGAGGTGCCCAACCCGGGACTTTGCAGTTTGCTATGGCATGGCGGAGCACTGCTCCCGCCATGCCACAGCAAACTTCTGCTTTGCTTCATGGAAGCGAGAGCAGGAAAACTGCTCTTGCTTCAATGAAGTGAAGCAGAATTGCTTTTGGGCAAAGGGAGCTGCATGTTTGCAGCTCCCTTTGTCCAAAACTAATGCCGGCCCCCCAGGAGGCGGGGAGCTGGCAGGGACCGCGGGGGCCTTGGGGCTACCCCGTGGTCCCCAACATGTGGCCAAGCCCATGGGGAGGGGTCTCCGGGCCCTTAAATGGCCCAGCTAAGGGGGGCGCGCAGGCCCCATAACCATTTTACAAAAAATAATAATAAAGAATTGGCTATGCACCGGGGGATGGGGTCCCTTGGGCTATATCGGCCTCAGGAAGGGGGACGTGCGGCCCCCTCCAAAATGTATTTAAAAAAAAAATAGAGGGCAGGCCCGAGGGATGGGATCCCCGGGGCCAAAACTGGCCCAGGGAAGGGGGACCAGGCAGCCCCCCTTCCTTGAAAAATGTTTAAAAAAATAAAAAAAAGTCTGGGCCCCAGGGGATCAAATCAAATCAATCAATCAAGCATTTGTATAGCGCGTTACTCACCCGGAGGGTCTCAAGGCGCTTGGGGGAGGGGGTCCGCTACTGTTCGAACAGCCAGGTCTTGAGTTGCTTCCTGAAGGAGAGGTGGTCTTGGGTAAGGCGGAGGTGGATGGGTAGGGAGTTCCACGTCTTGGCAGCCAGGTAGGAGAAGGATCTTCCTCCCGTTGTGGCTCTTCGGATGCGGGGGACGGCGGCGAGGGCGTGGTTGGTCGATCGTAGCTGGCGGGTGGGAGTGTAGAAGGTCAGACGGTCGTTGAGGTATCTGGGGCCTTGGTTGTGGAGAGCTTTGTGTGCGTGGGTGAGGAGTCGGAACGTGATTCTCTTGCTGACGGGGAGCCAGTGCAGGTCTCTCAGGTGTCCGGCGATGTGGCTGTGTCGAGGGATGTCCAGGATGAGTCGAGCTGAGGCGTTCTGGATGCGTTGGAGTCTTTTTTGAAGTTTGGCTGTGGTTCCGGCGTAGAGGGAGTTGCCGTAGTCCAGTCGGCTGGTGACGAGGGCCTGGGTGACCGTCTTCCTGGTTTCGGTGGGGATCCACCGGAAGATCTTGCGCAGCATGCGTAGGATGTTGAAGCAAGACGAGGAGACGGCGTTGATTTGTCGGGTCATTGAGAGGGAGGAGTCCAGGATGAAGCCCAGGTTGCGTGCGTGGTCCATTGGTTTGGGTGCGTTGCCCAGGGCAGGGGGCCACCAGGAGTCGTCCCAGGCGGAGGGTGATGATCCTAGGATGAGGACTTCCGTTTTATCTGAGTTCAGTTTCAGGCGGCTGTTCCTCATCCACTCGGCTACGTCCTTCATCCCTTCATGTAGGTTGGTTCTGGCGGTTGTGGGGTCGTTGGTGAGGGAGAGGATCAGCTGGGTGTCGTCGGCGTAGGAGATGATGTTGAGGTTGTGTTGGCGTGCGATGGCTGCGAGGGGGCTCATGTAGATGTTGAAGAGGGTGGGGCTGAGTGATGATCCTTGTGGTACGCCGCAGATGACTTCGGTCCCCGGGTCCGAAATTGGAATTGAGAGGTAGGCAGCACGGCCCCCTTCCCCTTTAAAAAAAATTAAACAAAGACCTAACCCCAGGGGATGGGATCCCCAGGCCATAATCGGCCTCAGGAGGGGGGCCGCATGCCCCCTCACTTCCATTTTTTTTTTAAATGGCTCATGCCCCAGTGGATGGGGTCCCCGGGGCCCAAAAGGGTCAAGGGATGGGGGGCTACACAACCCCCTTCCTAAAAAAAAAAAAAAGAAACCAGCAACTCGCTGGAGGCCCCCCTCCCTGCAAAACTCTGCAAATGCACCTCCTGGATCACTCTGGGTTGGGGAATGAAGTCCCCTTCACTGGTGAGGGTCCTAAGGGGCAAACTAGCCCAACAGGTACCTCCAGTAAACCCCACACAGTGGGATTGCTGAGAGGTGGTCCGAGGCCAAGCCTCTTTTTACAACACTCTGCAAACGCACCTCTTGGTGCACTGCTGGTTGGGCGATGAGGTCCCCTTGTGTCCTGAGGACTTCAGGACTTAAGTGGACTTCATCCTCTAAGCAGCAGTGCACCAGGAGGCACGTTTGCAGAGTGCTGTAAAAAGGGGGCATGGCCTCTGACCACCTATCAGCAATCAAGCTCTGTGGGACATACTGGAGGTGATAGGAGGGGTAGTTGGCCCCAAAGGATTTTCTTGAGGGCCAACTACCCCATCTGTTACCTCCAGTAAGTCCCACACAGTGGGATTGCTAAGTGGTCTTTGGAGGCCACGCCGCCCTTTGTCCATCACTGTGCAAACACACCTCCTGGCACACTACTGGTTGGGGGATGAAGTCCACTTTACTCTTGAGGGACTATGGGGGCCAAGAAGCCCTCCTGGTGCCTCCTGTAAGTCCTAGGCAGTGGAATTCCTGAGCACTGGTCTGAGCCCCCTCCCCCTTTCTCCAACACTCTGCAAACGCGACTACTAGTTAAAGAAGAATTTGCAATGCAATAGGTCTTGCATTTGCGAGAGTTAGAGCTATTGGCGTTGTAAATGTAAAAGTATTTTACTAATGTTTTTTGGAGTGGAGTGGATGTACATTGTGTGTACTGGAGTTATGTGGTATGTTGTGCAGTGAAATTATGTGGATAGCAAGTATGTGGTATTTAGTGTATAGGAATTATATAGAGTGGGATTATATGTTATGGAGAGTAATTATGTGGTATGATAATCTGTATTGTGGAGTGGTAACCTCAGGTTTAGTCTTCCTCGTTTCCATAGAAGCTAAACTATAAACTCAATGAGACACAAAAAAAGAAGGAACCATTGAGGAGCACTTCTGGACCTAGTCAGAGGTATGAGCAGGGCCACTGGAATTATGCGACTGTTCGGCTGTAGCGATTTTCACATAATTATACATTTTCTGCATTGGCCACATAATCCATCATCTGCTGCATAATTAGCAGATTTGAAGAAAAAAAAACCTTGTTTCTACCTCAAACGTTACCAAAAATGCAGCAACAAGTGTTACAGTGTGGTGGAAGGCCCTTGGCAAAGCAGGAATGGTCACCTGCTACTTATTGCTAAATGTGGTTGTTAAATTGGTACTAATGGTGCGTAGACCACTTTAGCTTCTTTCTCTGCCTCTCTTGCCTCTTTCTGCATTTCTATTACTTCTTTCTGTACCTTTCTTCCTCTTTCTGCACTTCTCTTGCCTCTTTCTGCACATCTCTTCTGCTTTCTGCACCTCTCTTGCCTCTTTCTGCACCTCTCTTGCTTCTTTCTTCTGCAGCTATCCTGCCTCTTTCTGCACACTCTTCCCTCTTTCTGTACCTCTCTTGCCTTTTTTTGCATCCCTCTTGCCTCTTTCTGCACTTCTCTTGCCTCTTTCTGTACCGCGCTTGCTTCTTTCTGCACTTCCCTTGCTTCTTTCTGCACCTCTCCTGCTTCTTTCTGCATCCCTCTTGCGTCTTTCTGCACCTCACTTGCCTCTTTCTGCACCTCTCTTGCTTCTTTCTGCACTTCTCTTGCCTCTTTCTGTACCCCTGTTGCTTCTTTCTGTACTTCTCCTGCCTCTTTCTGCGCCCCTCTTGCCTCTTTGTGCACCTCTGTTGCTTCTTTCTGCACTTCTCTTGCTCCTTTCTGCACCCCTCTTGCCTCTTTCTGCACCTCTGTTGCTTCTTTCTGCACTTTTCTTGCCTCTTTCAGCACTTCTCTTCCCTCTTTCTGCACCTGTCTTGCATCTTTCTGCACCTCTCTTGCCTCATTCTGCAGTTATCGTGCCTCTTTCTGCACCTCTATTGCTTCTTTCTGTACTTCTCTTGCCTCTTTCTGTACCCCACTTGCCTCTTTCTGCACCTCTGTTGGTTCTCTCTGCACTTTTCTTGCTTCTTTCTGTACCTCTCTTGCTTCCCTCTGCACCCCTCTTGCCGCTTTTTCTGTACCCCTCTTCCCTCTTTCTGTACCTCTCTTGCCTTTTCCTGCAGTTCTCTTGCCTCTTTCCTCACCTCTGTTGCTTCTTTCTGCACTTCTCTTGCTTCTTTCTGCACCTCTGATATGTCATTCTGCACCCCTCTTGCCTCTTTCTGTACCCCTCTTCCCTCTTTTTGCACATATCCTGCCACTTTCTGCACCTCTCTTGCATCTTTCTGCAGTTCTCTTGCCTCTTTCTGCACCTCTGTTGCTTTTTTCTGCACTTCTCTTGCCTTTTTCTGCATTCCTCTTCCCTCTTTCTGCACATGTGTTGCCTCTTTCTGCACCTCTCTTGCCTCATTCTGCAGTTCTCATGCCTCCTTTTGCACCTGTGTTGCTTCTTTCTGCATTTCTCCTGCCTCTTTCTGCACCCCTCTTCCCTCTTTCTGCACCAGTCTTGCCTCGTTCTGCACCCCTCTTGCCTCATTCTGCAGTTCTCTTGCCTCTTTCTGCACCTCTAGTGCTTCTTTCTGCACCTTTCTTGCCTGTTTCTGCCCCCTCTTGCCTCTTTCTGCACATCTGTTGGTTCTCTCGTCAGTTCTCTTACTTCTTTCTGCACCTCTCTTGCTTCTCTCAGCACCCTCTTGCCTCTTTCTGCACCCCTCTTCCCTCTTTCTGCACCTGTCCTGTCTCTTTCTGTGCCTCTCTTCTATCTTTCTGCAGTTCTCTTGCTTCTTTCTGCACCTCTGTTGCTTCTTTCTGCACTTCTCTTGTCTCTTTTTGCACCCCACTTCCCTCTTTCTGCAACTCTGTTGCTTTTTTATGCGCTTCTGTTGCTTCTTTCTGCGCCTCTCTTTCTTCATGCTGCACCCCTCGTCCCTTTTTCTGCACCCCTCTTCCCTCTTTCTGCACCTGTCCTGCCTCTTTCTACACCTCTCTTTCCTCTTTCTGCAGTTCTCTTGCCGCTTTCTGCACCTCTGTTGCTTCTTACTACACTACTGTTGCCTCTTTCTGTACCTCTCTTCCCTCTTTCTGCACCTCTGTTGCTTCTTTCAGCACTTCTCTTGCTTTTTTCTGCACCTCTCTTGCTTCTTTCTGCACCCCTCTTGCCTCTTTATGCACTTCTCTTCCCTCTTTATGTACCTGTCTTGCCTCTTTCTGCACCTCTCTTACCTCATTCTGCAGTTCTCTTGCCTCCTTCTGCACCTTTGTTGCTTCTTTCTGCACCTCTCTTTCCTCATTCTGCAGTTCTCTTGCTTCTTTCTGTACCTCTCTTGCTTCTCTCTGCACCCCTCTTGCCTCTGTCTGCACCTCTGTTGCTTCTTTCTACACTTCTCTTGCCTCTTTCTGCACCTCTCTTCCCTCTTTCTGCACCTCTGTTGCTTCTTTCTGCACTTCTCTTGCTTCTTTCTGCACCTCTCTTGCTTCTTTCTGCACCCCTCTTGCCTCTTTCTGCACTTCTCTTCCCTCTTTCTGCACCTGTCCTGCCTCTTTCTACACCTCTCTTGCCTCTTTCTGTAGTTCTCTTGCCTCTTTATACACCTCTGTTGCTTCTTTCTGCACATATGTTGCTTCTTTCTGCACCTCTCTTACTTCATTCTGCACCCCTCTCGCCACTTTCTGTACCCCTCTTCCCTCTTTCTGCACCTGTCCTGCCACTTCCTGCACCTCTCTTGCATCTTTCTGCAGTTCTCTTGCCTCTTTCTGCACCTCTGTTGCTTTTTTCTGCACATCTCTTGCCTCTTTCTGCACCCCTCTTCCTTCTTTCTGCACATGTTCCCTCTTTCTGCACCTCTCTTGCTTCATTCTGCAGTTCTTTTGCCTCTTTCTGCACCTCTGTTGCTTCTTTCTGCAGTTCTCTTGCCTCTTTCTGCACTTCTGCTGCTTCTTTCTGCACTTCTCTTGACTCTTTCTGCACCCCTCTTCTCTCTTTCTGCACTCCTGTTGCTTCTTTCGGCACCCCTCTTGCTTTTTCTGTACTTCTCTTGCTTCTTTCTGTACCTTTCTTCCTCTTTCTGTACCTCTCTAGGCCTCTTTCTGCACTTCTCTTACTTCTTTCTGCGCCTTTCTTCCTCTTTGTGCACATGTCTGACCTATGTAGGCATAGTTAGAAATCTGCATTAAAAAAACCTTAGAAATTCTCTGAAAAAAACACAGGTATCAGGGATGTTATAGTTAGAAATTAGCATTTAAAAAACCTTAGAAATTCACTGAAAAAACAGAGGTTTCAGGGACGCTATAGGTAGGAATTTGCATTTTAAAAACCTTAGAAATTCACTGAAAAAAACACAGGTTTCAGGGACGTTATAGTTAGGCTGACATTTCACTCGTATAAAATCAGAGAAATTCAGCCGTTATAGTTAGCTTAGCTAACTATAACTCGCACCCCGGCAATGCACTTCTGATGACGTCACATATTACGTCACTCATTACATGGTCAGTGACATCACTCATGACATCACTGATGACATCTCAAATGACATCACTGATGACATCATCCACATAATCTCTGAAGCACCTACTCACACCCTAATATAAACTATCATACACCCACTCCAAATTTCAGACTACCATTCTCGAAACCATTGACACACCAATACCAATACGTACATATCCACTAACTGATTCATTGGTCTACATACACATCCACTCACTCACCCGTCAGTCACCCATAGAGCTACTCACACACCTACTCACTCACCCAAACACTCAATCACACAGCCACTTACTCACTCATACAGAAACACACACACACTCACTACTCATACAGATACTAACAAATACTTACTCTCCATACAGTCACTGACACAAGCACGCACTCACCCATACAGCCACTTTTACAATCACTCACTCAACCATATAGTCACTTATATACTCCAACACTCACATATACTACCTTTCACATATGCAGTTATTCACCCATATACCACTGAGACATCCATCCACTCACCGACACAGCCATATGCACACTCACTCGCCCATACAGTCCCTCACAGACGCCCTCATGAACCCATACACCCAGGGATTCACCCACTCATATATCCGTGCAGGGAGTCACACCCCCCCTCACCCACCCACACAGACACTCAGGCACCGATACAGGTGCTCAGATAACTAATCAATAACCCATATAGACACTCATGTATCTACTCACCAACCCATGCAGCCACTTACACACCAACTGACAAACTGATGCACATATTCACACAGATTAGTCACTCACCCATACATTCACAAAGACACGTTTAATCACTCACTTATAGAGTCAGTCACGCACCCACTAAATCATCCATACAGACACTAATACACCCACTCATTCTTCAATACACATTGGCGTGTATATATATATATATATATATATATATATATATATCCAAGCTCCAAGTACCTAACGTACAAGGAGCACTCGAGCTGCAAATGCTCCTAAAGAGCCTTTATGGTATACAATCCACTCGTACAACTATAACTTTAAGCAGTTCAATGTGCCATGGATACCTGACGCATTTCAAGTGTCCCCACTTCTCTTCAGAGGCTTTGGCAATTGTAGGCGTCCCATTCATGGAGCATTTAAATAATGAGGGCGGTGTCCTATGCGCCTTCAATTGCCAAAGCCTCTGAAGAGAAGTGGGGACACTTCGAAACGCGTCAGGCATCCATGGCACATTGAACTGCTTAAAGTTATCGTTGTACGAGTGGATTGTATACCATAAAGGTTCTTTAGGAGCACTTGCTGCTCAAGTGCTCCTTGTAGTTGGGTACTTGGAGCTTGGATATATATATATATATATATATTTATATATATATATATATATATATCACATTCTTAAACATTTTAGAAACACTCAGTCACTGGATGATGTCATCAGTCATGTCATCAATGATGTCATTTGAGATGTCATCAGTGATGTCATCAGTGATGTCACTGACCATGTCATGAGTGATGTAATATGTGACGTCATCAGCAGTGCATTGCAGGGGTGCTAGTTATAGTTAGCTCAGCTACCTATAACGGCTGAACTTCTCTGGTTTTGTACGAGTGAAATGTCAGCCTTACTATAACGTCCCTGAAACCTGTGGTTTTTTCAGTGAATATGTATATATAATTCATTGGATGCTGTCAGCATGAAAGTGAATAAAATTAGGTCCTGTGTTTGATGCCTTAGGAAGAAGTCTTGAAGTCTTATTATTTGCTGTTGTTTAAAAAAGAAATGTAATACAAACATGGATATGCTTTTGAATCTGTGGAGTAAACCACATCTGCTGTATCCCATTGGAAGTAGCATGTTCCTTCTAGAATGTGCTGTGAACTTGTGACCTATTGGTTCCACTGGGTTGTTAGGTACACTGAGCTAAGAGTGTATTAGGGGGGAAGGGTGTTAAAGAGACAGAACATTTTTTAAAACTTTGAGGAGTGATGACAGAATTTAAGTAATGGCAAGCTTTAATTCCCAACTCAGGACAATGTAATAAACTGCTGTGGAGTATCTAAATATTAACCCCTTCTGTGCTCATGACGGCCGGGAGCCGTCATGACACAAAGTGGGCGTGTGCTCATGACGGCTCCTGGCCGTCATGGCACCCACTCACGGGGGAAGCGCTGGCGCTCCCCCCGTGGGACGCCGATGTTAGCGATTCCACCAGGGAAGGCAGGGGAAGCCCTTCCCTGCCTCCCCCACCCCCTCCACGTCATCAATGATGTCATTGGAGGTTTCCTTTGTTTCCGACGCGCAGGAAGCCATTTGCTTCCAGCGCGTCGGGGAACAAACAGGTAAGTTTTGTCTCTGGGGAGGGGGGATTTCACCAAAATAGGCATCGGGGAAAGGAAAGGGTTTTCCTTTCCCCTGATGCTTCTTTTGTGCATTCCTGCTGCACGATCATGCGATCGTGCAGCAGGAATGCCCAATAGAGCCAGGGATTTGTTTTTAGTTTATAAACTGCATTTGATTTACTGTTTGGGGGAGCGGCCCCTTAGGCAAGGGTCGCTCCCCTTATTGGGGGCATGAGCAATTGGCTTTGTCTGCCCCCCTGGAGGGGCAGATTTATTAATATTATTTTAAAAAATTGGCCCACTGGACCACAAGTCCATTTTTTGTGGGGAGTGGCCCCTTGGGCAAGGGTCACTCCCTTTGGGGGTATGTTTATGGCTGTCTGCCCCCATGGGGGGGCAGATCTTGCCTTTTTTTGTTATCTAGGGCCCACTAGGCCACCAGGGATTTTTTGGGGGGAGAGTGACCCCTTGGGCAAGGGCCGCTCTCCCTTGGGGGCTGTCTGTCCCCATATTTGGCCCACTAGACCACCAGGGATTTGTTTGTGGGGAGTGGCCCCTTGGGCAAGGGTCACTTCCATTATAGGGGCAATGTTTTTTGGCTTTGTCTGCCCCTCTGGGGGCAGATTTCGCCATTTTTTTTTAAAGTGGCCCACTGGACCACCAGGGAATACTTTGTGGGGAGTGGCCCCTTGGGCAGGGGTCACTCCTTCGGGGCTATGTTTTTGGCTGTCTTCCCCCATGGGGGGGCAGATCTAGCCATTTTTTTAATCTATGGCCCACTAGGCAACCAGGGAATTGTTTTTGGGAGAGTGACCCCTTGGGCAAGGGTCGCTCTCCTTTGGGGGCTGTGTCTCCCCATGTTTGGCCCACTAGACCACCAGGGATTTGTTTGTGGGGAGTGGCCCCTTGGGCAAGGGTCGCTCCCCTTATGGGGGCAATGTTTTTTGGCATTGTCTGTCCCCCCGGGGGGCAGATTTCGCCATTTTTTTTTAAAGTGGCCCACTGGACCACCAGGGAATACTTTGTGGGGAGTGGCCCCTTGGGCAAGGGTCACTCCCCTTCGGGGGCTATGTTTGTGGCTGTCTGCCACCATTGGGGGGGCAGATCTTGCCTTTTTTTTTATCTAGGGCCCACTAGGCCACCAGGGATTTTTTGGGGGGAGAGTGACCCCTTGGGCAAGGGTCGCTCTCCTTTGGGGGCTGGGGCTTGTCATGTTTGGGCCCACTAGACCACCAGGGATTTGTTTGTGGGGAGTGGCCCCTTGGGCAAGGGTCGCTCCTCTTTACGGGAGGATGATTGTGGCCATTTCTGTCCTCTTTGGGTGGCAGATCAGCAGTATGTTTTTAAGGCCCGGGCAGAAGCCACTAGACAACAGGGTTTTTTTTTATTTTTGTGTTGGTGAGTGGCCTCAAGGGCAAGGGTTGCTCCCCTTTTACAGGGGTGAATATTTTATTTATACTGTTAGGCCCACCTACCCCTTAGCTTAGCTGGTGGATTGTGTGTGGACTGGTGCATTATTTGAATATGTGATTGTAATGTTTTTTTTTCTCCTTTTTATTCTAGTGTAAAGCTTTTGATTCCTGTTTGCGGTTTCGGCAGTGGTTGTTCTGCAGTTTTGCGTAATTGCATTTATTTGGTAAGAAAAACATTTTTGTTGTGTTTACTCCAAATGAGTATTATTGTTATGCATGAATGAATTTTTTTGTAAGTGGTGTCATAATGGCAGCATATTTGTTAGTGTTTTGAGCATGAAATTCTTTGCGATGTGTTTTGCATTGTCTTATGTGTAATTTTTTTCTTTTTCTTTTTTAGTGGGATATTGTTGATCCTTACTGTGTCTGTGCAGAGTAGGTGGTGGTGAGTCTAGCTGCTTCTGTCAAGTGAGTGGTATAGTGTTGGAGTATATAGGTCTTTGTGATAAAGCTACATTTTGTTTATTTCTTCTTTTACAAAGGGTTTGTTGTTGTTGACTTGTTTGACAAGTTACCTTTATTAGTAAGCATTATGGCTAGCCATAGAATGACTGCTCAGCAGGTGGTTGGTATGCTTCTTGAATCTTCCTCTGAGCAGGATTATGAGACTGACAGTGCGTCTGAGGGAGAGGAGGGAGGGGAAGATTCAGGCAGTGAGTTTTCTCTCCACATGGAATCATCGGATGTTGAAGCTACTCTCAGTGCGGATGAAGCTACTCTCGGTGTGGATGAAGCTACTCTCAATGCGGATGAAGGGCCTGTTTTAGAGGAGCACACTGCTGTGCCAAGGGTGCAAGAGGCATCTGGATTGCAGCCTGAGGCTGCTAGGCTTCCTACTGGAAGTGCTGGACTCTGGGTTGATCCAAACATGGTGCAGCCGGTGTTGCCTGCCTTTAGTGGTGATGCAGGGTGTAGAGTGGATTGTGAACATTTTTTGCCTATACAGTTTTTTCAGTTGTTTATGGATGATGTATTTTTGGGTGAGATTGTTGAGCAGACTAATTTGTATGCTGAACAGTTTTTGAGGGACAACAGTGCCAGACTTATGCCCCACTCTAGAGCTACACGGTGGACTTCCACAAATCTGGAAGAGATGAAGAAGTTTTTGGGTTTGACTTTTTTGATGGGTTTGATAAGGAAGCCGTCCATGGCTTCATATTGGTCTACCAGTCCCTTGATGGCAATGGCCATATTTCCTGCAATTATGACTCGTGATCGGTATTTACTTTTGCTTCGGATGCTGCATTTTGTTGATAATGCTTTGGCGTTGCCACGAGATCACCCTGAGTATGACCGTCTTTTTAAGATTCGGCCTGTTCTTGATCACTTTGTAGATCGATTTTCAGAGATCTATACTCCAGGGAAAGAAATATCTATTGATGAGTCTTTGGTCCTGTTCAAGAGCCGTTTGGTTTTTAGGCAGTACATTCCTAGCAAGAGGGCACGTTATGGAATTAAGCTGTATATGTTGTCTGAGAGTAGGACAGGATATGTTTTTAATTTCCGTGTGTACACTGGTAGGGATTCCACTATTGACCCCCCTGGTTGTCCGTCCACTTTTGGAGTTTCATAGAAAATTGTGTGGGATCTTGCTAGAGGACTGTTTAACAGAGGCCACCATTTGTACCTTGATAACTTCTACACTGCTGTGCAATTGTTTAAGGAATTGTTGAAAGTGGACACTTTTGCTTGTGGCACAATCCGCTCGAACCATAAAGGTTATCCAAAAGAGCTTGTTTGCAAAAAACTTCAGAGGGGACAGTGCAGTTCCTTGCGTAGTGATGAACTACTAGCTCTGAAATTTGTGGACAGGAGGGATGTGTACATGCTGGCTACCATCCATGATGAGAGTACTTCAGCTGTGGCTGTTTGGGGTCAGATTGCTGAAGTGCGCAAACCTGTGTGCATTTTAGACTACAATAAGCACATGGGTGGTGTTGATAGAGTAGATCAGAGGTTGGAACCTTACACTGCTATTCGTAAGGCTTACATTTGGTATAAGAAGTTGGCCATCCATCTCTTCAATTTAGCAACTTTCAATGCTTTTGTTGTGTTCAAGAAGTGTTCTCCTGCGTCAAAGTTGACTTTTGTTCAGTTTCAGGAGTCTGTGATAGGCAGCCTTGTTGTTGTGGAACAGGCAAGTGTTCCTAGAGTTGGAGTGGTGGAGGATGTGGCTAGATTGAAAGATCACCACTTTCCTGATTTAATTCCTCCCACGCCCAAAAAAAACAATCCCTGTAAGAGATGTAGAGTCTGCTTGCAAAGAGGTGTGCGGAAGGAGAGTCGTATGCACTGTGCCAATTGTCCTTCTAATCCTGGGCTGTGTGTGCCCACATGTTTCAGATTGTATCACACTCAAAAGAGTTTTTGGGAGCAACCATGAGTCTAATAGTGTACTACCTGGTCTGTATGGTTTTATATAGTTCAGTTTAACGTTTGGCAATAGAATGATGTCTTCAGTTACTGCTGTTGTTTTTGTAGTTATAGTTTTGTATTTAGTTGCAATTTGTTTGTGTTTTCTTTCTTGTTTAAAAAAAATTTATGACGGTGTGCGTGGACTGGCGCTTGGCTGGCGGTGTGCGTGGACTGGAGCTTGGCTGGCGGTGTGCGTGGACTTGCGCTTGGCTGGCGTTGAGTGGACTGGAGATTGGCTGGCGGTCAGTGGACTGGCGCTTGGCTGGCGGTGTGCATGGATTGGCACTTGGCTGGCGGTGTGTGTGGATTGGCGCTTGGCTGGCGGTGTGTGTGGATTGGTGCTTGGCTGGCGGTGTGCATGGATTGGCGCTTGGCTGGGGGTGTGCGTGGACTGGTGCTCGGCTGGCGGTGAGTGGACTGGTGCTTGGCTGGCGGTGTGCGTGGATTGGCGCTTGGCTGGCGGTGTGCATCGATTGGCACTTGGCTGGCGGTGTGCGTGGACTGGCGCTTGGTGGGCGGTGTGCGTGGACGGGTGCTTGGCTGGCAGAGTGCGGGGACGGGCGCTTGGCTGGCGGTGTGTGAGTAGTGACTTGCTGCTGGTCACTACACACACGGCTAGCTAAATGCCACTCCACGCAATTCGTGAGCTGGTGTAGTTGCTGTGTCAGGAATGTGGGTGTGTGAAAGTGATGGGCCCTTGAATGGCGCTGTCTGCTGGTGTGAGTGTTGTAATGTGCTGGGCCCGCGGCTGGCGGTGTGAATGGTTTTGTATGTGTCACACGTATGAAAGGTGTATGAATGGCCTGTAAAGCGGTTGGTGCCTTGTCGTGGCTTTACAGCTCACGAGTTGTGAGTCAATGGTTCAGTTTCTCGTCCTTTTAATTATTGACAGTGCATTTCATTTTTGTGAAATCTCTTGTTAATAAAATTTTATATACTGAACCATCACTCGCCCTCGTGCCAAATCCAACCAGTATGTGTGTGTGCTTGAAGAATAGGTGGTTGTGCAGAAATATTTGTCTTTTCTGTCTTTCTCAAGCAGGGTGTACCTTGTCCCTTTTTGTGAGTGTTGTAATGTGTTGGTTTTGTGCCTGGTGGTGTGAATGGTCTTGTGTGTATCACGTATGAAAGGTGTGTGAATGGCCTGTAAAGCGGTTGGTGCCTTGCCGTGGCTTTACAGCTCACGAGCTGCGAGTCACTGGTTCAGTTTTTTGTCCTTTTAATTATTGACAGTGCATTTCATTTTTGTGAAATCTCTTCTTAATAAAATTTTATATACTGAACCATCACTCGCCCTCGTGCCAAATCCAACCAGTATGTGTGTGTGCTTGAGGAATAGATGCTGTGCAGTAATCTTTGTCTTTTTAGTCTCTCTGCCAAGGTGTACATTCCATCTAAGAATAACCTACCATCTATAGATATTGTCGTAAACTAAACACCCATGGGAGTACATGGTGATGTCTCTCTTGTGGATAACAACACGTTATCTTAACCACAATGTCCTGCAAACCTCAAAATGTCTGTCACATTTTCCTTGCATTATTGTGCCAAAATTTGCACGCTGCAGAAAGAAACAACAACTTTCCTATCCCCGCCTTTCTCCAAATATTCCAATAGAAATGGTACCTCACTCGCGTGGGAGGCCCAAGTACCTGTGACAGGCAAGGGCCCAAAACGTAGTGAGGCGACATCAAAATTGCCTATCACAAAACAACCTGGTTTTGCAAGGGGGGTCACCTGGGTTTTTGGCCCCGTGCTCGGCGGCCAGCTAGGGAAGCCTACCAAACCCACACATTTCTGAAAACTAGACACCCGTGGGATTCCAGGGAGGTATGGCTTGTGTGGATCCCCCAACGTTTCCTTACCCAGAATCCCCTGCAAACCTCAAATTTAGCTGAAAAAAATCACTTTTTTTACACATTTTTGTGTGGGAAAGTTGGTGACATCACCGGGCTGACACAAATTTCCTACCACCCAGCGTTCCCCCGGGTCTCCCGATAAAAATGGGGCCTCACTCGTGTGGGAGGCCCAAGTACCCACGACAGGCAAGGGCCCAAAACGTAGTGAGGCGACATCAAAATACCTGGTTTTGCAAGGGGGTCACCTTTGTTTTTGGCCCCGTGCTCAGCGGCCATCTAGGGAAACCTACCAAACCCACACATTTCTGAAAACTAGACACCAGGGGGATTCCAGGGAGGTATGGCTTGCGTGGATCCCCCAAAGTTTCCTTACCCAGAATCCCCTGCAAACCTCAAAATTGCTGAAAAAGTCACTTTTTTCACACATTTTTGTGTGGGAAAGTTGTGGAATCACTGGGCTGACACAAATTTCCTACCACCCAGCATTCCCCAGGGTCTCCCGATAAAAATGGTGCCTCAATCGTGTGGGAGGCCCAAGTACCCGCGACAGGCAAGGGCCCAAAACGTAGTGAGGCGACATCAAAATTGCCTATCTCAAAACGACCTGGTTTTGCAAGGGGGGTCACCTTTGTTTTTGGCCCCCTGCTGGCGGCCATCTAGGGAAACCTACCAAGCCCACACATTTCTGAAAACTAGACACCCGGGGATTCTAGGGAGGTATGGCTTGCGTGGATCCCCCAACGTTTCCTTACCCAGAATCCCCTGCAAACCTCATATTTTGCTGAAAAAGTCACTTTTTTCACACATTTTTGTGTGGGAAAGTTGTGGCATCACCGGGCTGACACAAATTTCCTACCATCCAGCGTTCCCCCCGGTCTCCCGATGAAAATGGTGCCTCACTCATGTGGGAGTCCCAAGTACCCGCGACAGGCAAGGGCCCAAAACGTAGTGAGGTGACATCAAAATTGCCTATCTCAAAACGACCTGGTTTTGCAAGGGGATCACCTTTGTTTTGGCCCGTGCTCGGGCGGCCATCTAGGAAACCTACCAAACCCACACATTTCTGAAAACTAGACACCAGGGGATTCCAGGAGGTATGGCTGCGTGGATCCTCAACGTTTTCACTCCAGAATCCCCTGCAAACCTCAAATGTTGCTGAAAAAGTCACTTTTTTCACACATTTTTGTGTGGGAAAGTTGTGGCATCACCGGGCTGACACAAATTTCCTACCACCCAGAATTCCCCAGGGTCTCCGGATAAAAATGGTGCCTCACTCGTGTGGGAGGCCCAAGTACCGCGACAGGCAAGGGCCCAAAACGTAGTGAGGCGACATCAAAATTGCCTATCTCAAAACGACCTGGTTTTGCAAGGGGGTCACCTTTGCTTTTGGCCCTCTGCTGGCGGCCATCTAGGAAACCTACCAAGCCACACATTTCTGAAAACTAGACACCCGGGATTCTAGGGAGGTATGGCTTGCGTGGATCCCCAACGTTTCCTTACCCAGAATCCCCTGCAAACCTCATATTTTGCTGAAAAAGTAACTTTTTTCACACATTTTTGTGTGGGAAAGTTGTGGCATCACCGGGCTGACACAAATTTCCTACCATCCAGCGTTCCCCCCGGTCTCCCGATGAAAATGGTGCCTCACTCATGTGGGAGGCCCAAGTACCCGCGACAGGCAAGGGCCCAAAGCGTAGTGAGGTGACATCAAAATTGCCTATCTCAAAACGACCTGATTTTGCAAGGGGGTCACCTTTGTTTTGGCCCGTGCTTAGCGGCCATCTAGGGAAACCTACCAAACCCACACATTTCTGAAAACTAGACACCTGGGGAATTCTAGGGAGGTATGGCTTGCATGGATCCCCCAACGTTTCCTTACCCAGAATCCCCTGCAAACCTCAAATTGTGCTGAAAAAGTCACTCTTTTCACATATTTTTGCGTGGGAAAGTTGTGGCATCACCGGGATGACACAAATTTCCTACCACCCAGCGTTCCCCAGGGTCTCCCGATAAAAATGGTGCCTCACTCGTGTGGGAGGCCCAAGTACCTGCGACAGGCAAGGGCCCAAAACGTATTGAGGCAACATCAAAATTGCCTATCATAAAATGTTTTGGGCCCTTGCCTGTCGCGGGTACTTGGGCCTCCCACACGAGTGAGGCACCATTTTTATCAGGAGACACGGGGAACGCTGGGTGGTAGGAAATTTGTGTCAGCCCGGTGATGCCACAACTTTCCCACACAAAAATGTGTGAAAAAGTGATTTGTTTCAGCTAAATATGAGGTTTGCAGGGGATTCTGGGTAAGAAACTTTGGGGATCCACGCAAGCTATACCTCCCTGGAATCCCGGGTATCTAGTTTTCAGAAATGTGTGGGTTTGGTAGGTTTCCCTAGATGGCCGCCGAGCACGGGGCCATAAACCCAGGTGACCCCCCTTGCAAAACCAGGTTGTTTTGAGATAGGCAATTTTGATGTTGCCTCACTACGTTTTGGGCCCTTGCCTGTCGCGGGTACTTGGGCCTCCCACACGAGTGAGGCACCATTTTTATCGGGAGACCCGGGGGAACGCTGGGTGTAGGAAATTTGTGTCAGCCCGGTGATGCCACAACTATCCCACACAAAAATGTGTGAAAGAAGTGACTTTTCCAGCAAAATTTGAGGTTTGCAGGGGATTCTGGGTAAGGAAACGTTGGGGGATCCACGCAAGCCATACCTCCCTGAAATCCCCCGAGTGTCTAGTTTTCAGAAATGTGTGGGTTTGGTAGGTTTCCCTAGATGGCCGCTGAGTACGGGGCCAAAAACAAAGGTGACCACCCTTGCAAAACCAGGTCGTTTTGAGATAGGCAATTTTGATGTTGCCTCAATACGTTTTGGGCCCTTGCCTGTCGCGGGTACTTGGGCCTCCCACACGAGTGAGGCACCATTTTTATCGGGAGACCCGGGGGAACGCTGGGTGTAGGAAATTTGTGTCAGCCCGGTGATGCCACAACTTTTCCACACAAAAATGGATGAAAAAAGTGACTTTTTCAGCAAAATTTGAGGTTTGCAGGGGATTCTGGGTAAGGAAACGTTGGGGGATCCACGCAAGCCATACCTCCCTGGAATCCCCCGGGTGCCTAGTTTTCAGAAATGTGTGGGTTTGGTAGGTTTCCCTAGATGGCCGCCGAGCACAGGGCCAAAAACAAAGGTGACCACCCTTGCAAAACCAGGTCGTTTTGAGATAGGCAATTTTGATGTTGCCTCAATACGTTTTGGGCCCTTGCCTGTCGTGGGTACTTGGGCCTCCCACACGAGTGAGGCACCATTTTTATCGGGAGACCCGGGGAAACGCTGGGTGGTAGGAAATTTGTGTCAGCCCAGTGAAGCCACAACTTTCCCACACAAATGTGCGTAAAAGTGATTTTTTCAGCTAAATGTGAGGTTTGCAGGGGATTCTGGGTAAGGAAACGTTGGGGGATCCATGCAAGCCATACCTCCCTGGAATCCCCGGGTGTCTACTTTTCAGAAATGTGTGGGTTTGGTACGTTTCCCTAGATGGCCGCTGAGCACGGGGCCAAAAACCCAGGTGACCCCCCTTGCAAAACCAGGTCGTTTTGAGATAAGCAATTTTGATGTTGCCTCACTACGTTTTGGGCCCTTGCCTGTCGCGGGTACTTGGGCCTCCCACACGAGTGAGGCACCATTTTTATCGGGAGACCCGGGGGAACGCTGGGTGGTAGGAAATTTGTGTCAGCCCGGTGATGCCACAACTTTCCCACACAAAAATGTGTGAAAAAGTGATTTTTTCAGCTAAATTTGAGGTTTGCAGGGGATTCTGGGTAAGGAAACGTTGGGGGATCCATGCAAGCCATACCTCCCTGGAATCCCCCACGTGTCTAGTTTTAAAAAATGTATAGGTTTGCTAGGTTTCCCTAGGTGCTGGCAGAGCTAGGGTTCAAAAACTACAGCTAGGCAGTTTGCCAAAAAAGGGTCATTTTTCACTGTGAAATTGTGGTGTGTCCACGTTGCGTTTTGCACCGTTTCCTGTCGCGGTCACTAGGCCTACCCATGCAAGTGAGGTACCATTTTTCTTGGAAGACTTTGGGGAACGTGGGGTGGATGGAAATTTGTGGATCCACGCAGATTCCAGAACTTTCCACCACAGAAATGTGACGAAAAAGTGTTTTGTTTGACAATTTTTTAGGTTTGCAAGGGATTCTGGGTAACAGAACCTGGTGGGAGCCAGTCAAGTCACCCCATCCTGGATTCCCCTGGGTGTCTAGTTTTCAAAAATGTATAGGTTTGCTAGGTTTCTCAAGGTGCCGGCAGAGCTGGGGTTCAAAAACTACAGCTAGGCACTTTTCCAAAAAAGGGTCATTTTTCAATGTGAAATTGTGGTGTGTCCACGTGGTGTTTTGCGCCGTTTCATGTCGCGGTCACTAGGCCTACCCACGCAAGTGAGGTACCATTTTTATCGGAAGACTTTGGGGAACGCGGGGTGGGTGGAAATTTGTGGATCCACACAGATTCCAGAACTTTCCACCACAGAAATGTGAGGAAAATGTGTTTTTTTGGACAATTTTTTAGGTTTGCAAGGGATTCTGGGTAACAGAACCTGGTGGGAGCCAGTCAAGTCACACCATCCTGGATTCCCATGTGTGTCTAGCTTTCAAAAATGTATAGGTTTGCTAGGTTTTCCTAGGTGCCGGCAGAGCTAGGGTTCAAAAACTACAGCTAGGCACTTTGCCAAAAAAGGGTCATTTTTCACTGTGAAATTGTGGTGTGTCCACGTTGCGTTTTGCGCCGTTTCCTGTCACAGGCACTAGGCCTACCCATGCAAGTGAGGTACCATTTTTCTCGGAAGACTTTGGGGAACGCGGGGTGGGTGGAAATTTGTGGATCCACGCAGATTCCAGAACTTTCCACCACAGAAATGTGAGGAAAATGTGGTTTTTTTTACATTTGTTTAGGTTTGCAAGGGATTCTGGGTAACAGAACCTGGTGAGAGGCAGTCAAGTCACCCCATCCTGGATTCCCCTGGGTGTCTAGTATTCAAAAATGTATAGGTTTGCTAGGTTTCCCTAGGTGCCGGCAGAGCTAGGGTTCAAAAACTACAGCTAGGCACTTTGCCAAAAAAGGGTCATTTTTCACTGTGAAATTGTGGTGTGTCCACGTGGCGTTTTGCGCCGTTTCATGTCGCGGTCACTAGGCCTACCCACACAAGTGAGGTACCATTTCTCTTGGAAGACTTTGGGGAACGTGGGGTGGGTGGAAATTTGTGGATCCACGCAGATTCCAGAACTTTCCACCACAGAAATGTGAGGAAAATGTGGTTTTTTTTACATTTGTTTAGGTTTGCAAGGGATTCTGGGTAACAGAACCTGGTGAGAGGCAGTCAAGTCACCCCATCCTGGATTCCCCTGGGTGTCTAGTATTCAAAAATGTATAGGTTTGCTAGGTTTCCCTAGGTGTCGGCAGAGCTAGGGTTCAAAAACTACAGCTAGGCACTTTGCCAAAAAAGGGTCATTTTTCACTGTGAAATTGTGGTGTGTCCACGTGGCGTTTTGCGCGGTTTCATGTCGCGGTCACTAGGTCTACCCACGCAAGTGAGGTACCATTTCTCTCGGAAGACTTTGGGGAACGTGGGGTGGGTGGAAATTTGTGGATCCACGCAGATTCCAGAACTTTCCACCACAGAAATGTGACGAAAAAGTGTTTTGTTTGACAATTGTTTAGGTTTGCAAGGGATTCTGGGTAACAGAACCTGGTGGGAGCCAGTCAAGTCACCCCATCCTGGATTCCCCTGGGTGTCTAGTTTTCAAAAATGTATAGGTATGCTAGGTTTCCCTAGGTGCCGGCAGAGCTAGGGTTAAAAAACTACAGCTAGGCACTTTTCCAAAAAAGGGTCATTTTTCACTGTGAAATTGTGGTGTGTCCACGTTGCGTTTTGCGCCGTTTCCTGTCACGGGCACTAGGCCTACCCATGCAAGTGAGGCACCATTTTTCTCTGAAGACTTTGGGGAATGCGGGGTGGGTGGAAATTTGTGGATCCACGCAGATTCCAGAACTTTCCACCACAGAAATGTGAGGAAAATGTGTTTTGTTTTACATTTGTTTAGGTTTGCAAGAGATTCTGGGTAACAGAACCTGGTGAGAGGTAGTCAAGTCACCCCATCCTGGATTCCCCTGGGTGTCTAGTTTTTAAAAATGTATAGGTTTGCTAGGTTTCCCTAGGTGCCGACAGAGCTAGGGTTAAAAAACTACAGCTAGGCACTTTGCAAAAAAAGGGTAATTTTTCATTGGGAAAATGTGGTGTGTTCACGTTGCGTTTTGAGCCGTTTCCTGTTGTGGGCACTATGCCTACCCACACAAGTGAGGTACCATTTTTATCGGGAGACTTAGGGTAATTCAGATTTGTAAAGCAACTGTTATTACCTATTGACTTTCAATGCATTTCTGCCCTCCAAATGAAAGACAATATGTAAAAAAGAAGTCATTTTGACAAATGACCGATAATTCTCATTCTAGTATGAGTATTCCCATATTCGGAAATGTGCAAATATCTACTGTTTCTAAACTCTATATTTTGTTCCCATTTCAGAAATACATAGGTGTCTTTCATACCGATTTTTCCATGTATACATTTTCCCAGAATAATTGCTTTATACCCGGTACATAATAAAAACCATTGCAAGTCGCTGCTCAGTTTTTGGCTCTGGGTTCGTCGGGTTCTTGGTGAACCTACAAGTCCTATATATCCCCACAACCAGTAAGGTCCTGCAGAAGTAACAGTATATTGCTTTCACAGAGCTGTCATAATTAGAAGAAGTTACAGGTGAAAACGTTAACACAAAAGGCTGTTTTTTTAACTAATTTTCAATTTTTTCTATATTTAACTGTTAGTTTCTATAAAATGACCCCTTGCTGAATTCAGATTTTTGTCTACTTTACTAAAATGTATAGCTATCCAGGATACATTATTGCTTTCATACCCATTTGTACCATTAACTGGAAGGAGGTTGAAAGCACAAAAAATAGCAAAAATAGGCTATGTCCCAGAAAAATGCCAAAACTGTGTAAAAGGTTTGGTTTTCTGACAAAAGTCTGTTATTCCCTAAAAGCTGGGAAAATGGTGATTTCAGCTCCACAAACCCTTTTTTGATACCATTTGCAGGGAAATACCCAGACGCTTTCATTTGCAGCACTTTTTTCCCATTTTTCCCCAAAAAAACAAAATTTAGCTGTATTTTGGCTAATTTCTGGGTCCCCTCCAGGGGAATCCACAAACCCTGGGTACCTTTAGAATTCCCATGATGTTGGAAGAAAAGGACGCAAATTTGGCGTGGATACCTTATGTGGTCAAAACGTTACAGGGGCCTAAGCGCGAACTACCCCAAATAGCCAAAAAAAGGCTTAGCACAGGGGGGAAAGGCCTAGCAGCGAAGGGGTTAAAAAAATGAAGCTAGATATAGATTTGAACTCCCGTTTTTTTACCTCCTTTTAAATGAGTGGGAAAGGCTTAACAGATGTTAACTATACACAAGTGGAACTAGAGTAGTCTCAAATGAAAGTCATGATTTCATTTGCTGCCTTTCTCATGATGATAGATTGGAAAGTTGATGAGGTTGCCATTTTATGGTTGCTTTCTATGAGAGTGGTGTACCATTCTTGTGCTTAGTTTTTACAAATCTTAACAGTGTCAAAACTATCACGCAACATCCAATGTTAACCCCTTGTGTAAGTGCAACCAGTGCTGCAGAATGATTTGGATGTGATTCTAAATCTGCAATTGCTAAAAGAGCAATATAATATACAAGCTCAATTCACTGGTATGTATATAACTTTTTAATTATATAAAAAATGTACATTAGAAATGAAGATCTATATGGGAGTTTGATTAAAAACTGTATCACAGTGATGTGAAAAAAAATATTTCAGATGAACTATATCTGGCAGAGGATATGTGTTTAAGATGTTAGTACTGTTGAAAATTACCATGAGCAATGCCTTTAACAATGTCTGGGGCCAATTCACAGAACTAATCTGAGACAAAATCCTAAACTTACTACTTCTGGTGTGCACAGAAGGCACTTACGATGTTTGGTATTCACAGAAATCACTTATGACTCCTAACTTTACGTCCGCAGTGGGGCCAGAATCTCCGCACCCAGACTGTACTCTCTGCTCCCGGACCGTACTCTCTGCACCCGGACCGTACTCTCCGGCTAGAGCCGTAATCTCCTGCTCGGGCCGGATAAAGTGTAATCAATGGGCTGGAATGCAATTTTTACAAAAAGAAACATTAGGAAGGTGTGATAAATGGTAAAGGAGGTCATGAAAAATAGTCTGGGCAGGGAAAAGGGTATGGCCAGACACTACATCATAATTCAGAAAAGTTTTCTCCTTTGCATCATGGTACATGCAGTGCACAATTTGCTCTCCCCTCAGTGTTGACTGTAGTATCAACACCACAGTCAACACTAAGGGCGCTCCCCTGGGGTTCACAGGGGATAGGTTGTCTCTGGCACATAATTATGAGGGCCTCCTGATGAACACACAATTGGATTTATCCAGGTGGAAAGGTTATGGCTTCTCACGGTTGGACCGCTTGGCAGCAGTCAAGATGATGCTCCTGCCGAAAATTCTATACGTAATGCAGACCATGCCTCTCCAACCTCTTCCGGGGATGCTCAATAAATTGCAGACCCTCATTTGGGACTTCATTTGGGATGGCAAAAAGGCAGGAATGACGACGCCGCAGGCCTATCCCTCTCAGTCGGAGGGCGGCTTGGGGGTTCCTAATCTAAAGTGTTACTATCAGGCAGCACAGCTGCAGTATATGGTGGAGTGGTCTTGGCCTAGTACCGAAAAATATTGGTGCCTTATTGATCAGATGGTGGCAGGTATTCCTATCGGGAAGGTTCCATGGATATTGAAACCCCATCGGCCCACTGGGGTCTACATTTCACCGGTGCTCCAAGCCACTGTGGGTGTTTGGGACAAGGTGCAGCTTCAACAGGGTCTATCCACCCCTCTTTCCCCCTTGATGCTGGTCATAGGGAACCCAGATTTCCCCCCTGTGCACTATGGTTCAGATTTTGCTCCATGGCAGGAGGCTAACTCCAAATGGATAGGTGACCTTTTTGATGTCGATGGCCTTATGTATTTTCTCCAGTTCCAGTCAGCCTTAGGGATCCCACCTACAGCCTACTGGCAATACATAGCTATTCGGCATTGGCTGACACAGGCCTAGATTCATCCCCATGCCAGTCAACCACTTACCCCATTCAAGGAATGGCTCCTTACTCGCTCTTATGACAAATGCATCCTTTCAGAAATTTACACCTTCCTCACCCTCCCACGGAAACCGGCGAAGTCACCTTCTCGGTGCAGATGGGAGGTGGAATTTGAACGCACCTTTACTGATAAGGAGTGGAGCGACATACTTTACATCGGCTAGGGTCGCCCAGTGGAATGTGAATAAGGACAGCGCATGTTGGTGACATTGATGGCAGATGGGCACTCTTACCCATCTGCGTTGGCAATGCCCCAAGATAGGTTCTTTCTGACTGCATTGACTGACATGTTTGACACTGACATCCCTAGGTTTCCCAGCTAGGTCTTACTGGGCCTCCGTGACCCTTTGACATACCCCCTGAAGTCTAATAAAGGGCGTGCTATCACCTTGGCAATAGGAGTCGCTAAACAGATCTTCCTTTCCCGATGGGGTTCAGAAGCGATCCCAACGCAACTCGAATGGCAACACAAACACTGGGAATTGTTGGGATTGGAGAAGTTGAAAGCAGTAGCAGCCCATTCACTGTCTTTGTTTGGCAAGAGCTGGGGGCCTGTCGGACGAATTTATAGAACTGACGTGCCCGTTATATCTGCGGACTCTCCGACTACCGGCCCATGACCAGAAACCTCCCTAAACTAGTTACTGGTAGCTAGCTCAGTCATTTCCACACCCCAGCAATCACCACTATACGACTGGTGTCCTGCTCCCCCTCAGGTGTCTGCTGCTCCCACCTACCCTTCTCACATCCTGTCCTATAGGTTTTCCTCTGTTCCTGTCCTTTGCCCTCACGTTACTGATTATTGATGTTTCCCCACCAGACACTGGATGTAGGTGGGCTGATTGTTGTATTTTGTTTTTGCACTAATAATAATAATAAAGAGATCTTAAACTTAAACAGGATTTTCCATTACCATTTCAAAGACACAAAAATGACATAGCAACCTGCTACCAATTAGAAATTACAGCTTATTCAATCAATCAATCAATCAATCAATCAGGGGTATGAAAGCGCACTACTACCTGTGAGGGTCTCAATGTGTTGGGGGGGTGTGAGCAGCTCCATTGGTCATTCGAATAGCCAGGTCTTGAGGTCCTTTATGAACTGGTGCAGTGTCGGGCTTCATCGGATGCGAAGGGGGAGTTCGTTCCAGGTCTTGGCTGCGAGATATGAGAAGGATCTGCCACCTGCTCTGGTCCTGTGGAT
Organism: Calotriton arnoldi; assembly: GCA_963921515.1. Taxonomy (NCBI): domain Eukaryota; kingdom Metazoa; phylum Chordata; class Amphibia; order Caudata; family Salamandridae; genus Calotriton; species Calotriton arnoldi. Next base: position 949,054 of record CAWUFW010006478.1, read on the forward strand.
GCGAGGGACCGTGGTTAGGGCGAGGTCGGCAGAGAGGAGGTTTGTCTTCGGGGCGTGGAAGGAGATTCGTTTGTTGAGGTATTGGGGTCCGGTGTCGTGGAAGGCTTTGTAGGTGTGAGTGAGCAGTTTGAAGGTTGTTCTTCTTTTGACAGGGAGCCGGTGGAGGTCGCTGAGGTGTTGGGTGATGTGTTAATGTCGTGGGATGTCGAGGATAAGTCTGAATGCGGCATTCTGGACGGTCTGGAGTTTGCGGAGAAGTTTTTTGTTTATTCCAGCATAGAGAGCGTTGCCGTTTTCCAGTCTGCTGGTGATGACTGCGTGGGTGATGGTCTTCCTGGAGTCTGGGGGATCCATTTGAAGGTCTTGCGAAGTATGCGGAGGGTGTTGAAGCATGCGGAGGACACGACTTTGATCTGGCGGTTCATGGTGAGTGAAGAGTTGAGTTTGATGTTGAGGTGCTGTGCGTGGTCCGTTGGGGTGGGTGGGTTTCCGAGGGCAGGGGGCCACCAGGTGTTGTCCCATGCAGAGGGGGTGGAGCTGAGGATGAGGACTTCTGTTTTTTCTGAGTTGAGTTTCAGGCAGCTGTTGCTCATCCAGGTTGCGACGTCTTTCATCCCTTCTTGGAAATTGCACCTGGTGATGTTGGGTTCCTTAGTGAGGGAGAGGATGAGCTGGGTTTCATCGGTGTATGAGACTATGTTGAGTCCGTGGTTTCTGACGATGGTTGCGAGGGGGGCCATGTAAACGTTGAAGAGTGTGGGGCTAAGGGAGGATCTTTGGGGTACTCCGCATCTGATCTCTGTTGGTTTGGATAAAAAGGGCTGGAGTCTTGTTCTTTGTGTTCTGCCTGAGAGGAAAGATCGTATCCAGTCTTAGGCTGTTCCTTGGATGCTGGTGTCGTTGAGCCTGGAGGCTAGTGTGCGGTGGACGATGGTGTCGAAGGCTGCTGAAAGGTCCAGGAGGATGAGGGCTGCTGTGTGGCCTTGGTCGAGGAGGGCGCGGATATCGTCGGTGGCGGCTATGAGGGCGGTCTCGATGCTGAGGTTGCTGCAGAATCTGGATTGAGAGGTGTCTACGATGTTGTTGGTTTCTATGAAGTGTGCTAGCTGTGTGTTGACGGCTTTTTCAATGACTTGAGCAGTTGAAACTGGACTTAGGATTGCAGACCTTATTGGAAGTTGTAAGAATTCTGTGTATAAGAAAAGCTCCTTGAAAGTTATAGAACTTTGGGAGAATCAAACAGGAAGAGGTTATTGAATATTTTCTTGCCTTATTTGGTATTCCATGCACCTGGTAACTGACGAATCGGTCCAGAAGATATGGACATTGTCCACAGTTTTAATTTGCTGCTACATGTGAAGAACCATTCATAAAGTAGACAAACACTTCCTGAAACCTTTTCTTTGAGACACATTCTCTCGGTAATTGCTTTGTTTCAATAATAAAAACAAACTGTTACATGTTATGGACAAAGATTGTGTGTGAATCCAAAGCAGTACATTTTCTTTTAAAATCACCCTGATACGTACATCACATTTACATTACTTGTGCATCAATTTATTCACTATGTTTTATTATTTTTAACTAAATTGGATTTGAATTGTATGACTTCTTTATTTTTAATGTTTTTTTACATTGCTGTTCATGTTCTTGTAGGAACGCTATTCTAATGTTTATTCTCAAGGTGCCGATGTTTAAGAATACTGACTATGCAAAGGCCATTGTCATCATATTGTTCCATGGTGGTTTACTTTAGAATGTGTTGGGAGTTACTGTGTGGTGCCTCGCTATGGATGTCACACGGTTTACTGCATGAATAAACTTGATCCACAAGAAAGTTCCTCGTGTTTTCTGTGGTTATTTACAACATTACTACATGCAATTTTCTCTGAAGAAGGCCTTACTCTTGTATGAAGCTACCAAAGGGATGCTCTGGATAGCTCAAAGAAACTTGTTTACTTCTTGATTGTTTTGACTTTGTGGTGGATGATCCACATCTCACATAAAAACGTCAACCCTGGGATAGAGCTACTAAAATTGAGACTGCTTTCCATAAAAACCGTAGTGTAATACTCAATTCAGGTAACAGGAAAAAAAGCCCAGCGCTTGACTCCCAGATCACTGGTAACCCAACCAGTGTTATATACATACCCATCTAAAACTGAATCCTTGCGATCTGAGGAAAAACATTTACTCCAACATAATCAATCTATAGTCTTCAGTTGGAAGTTTTTTGTTCAATTTTGGACATTGATCATCACATCCAAAAAGTAGGTGAGATTTCTTTCATCAAATCATTTTTCCCAACTCCAGAAGTTCCCGATGACAATAATATGATCGACACATCCAATCCATGTTTCACGACAGCATCACTTCTTCAGGGCTAAAACACAGTATATGGAGCGGCTCCTTATAAACCACTCATTAATTACTCCAACATCAAGATACAGGAATCTTATAACTATGAATTTATAGCGTCTTTTTATGTACAAAAAGGTGTACTCCAACCCCATGATATGGGAATATACTATTATTACGTGAATAGGTGAAGGTCCCCATACGAGAGAGCACAAGTGACACCATAAAAAACATGTGCACTGCAAAACATCCAACCACAGGTGTCACAACATCGGTCACTGACATCCACATACACTGTTGAGGAGATGCAAATGTTCATCACAGATGTGAACAAGTACAAAAGCAACGTTTTTTGTTGCACTGACTAATACATCCACTTTTTGAAACCATATCCTTGAAAAGTTTAATGCAGTGACACCTACAAAAAGAACAACAGAGAAACTGCACAAAAGATGGCAAGATGTGAAGCACATGATAAAGTAGAAGTTGACAAATGGATGATAGGCTGTACAGACAACAGATGGGGCACCAGAGACCCATAAAAACCTCACTGCAAGTGAAGAACATGTAGCAGCTACTATATCACCAGAAATTGTGATTGGCATAAAAGTAACTGACATAGCAGATATTAAGGATGAATCAAAACCAGTTTTTTATTCAATTTGTTAGCATATGTTAAGCTCACAGCCGTTATGGAAAAGTGTACGTGGCTTTTCCAGTCCCTATCCAAATCTGTATCCTATCATATGTAGGCCTCAATCTCTCCACACCCATGACTTGAAGAGGACCCAGAAGCAATAGAGTAATAGATGGGGAGGGGACGAGTTTCCAGACATGACAAATACATGGAATGGAGAGCCAAAAGCCATGGATACATCAACCAATCACATATGAAATACTAGCAGCATAATCTACTCAACATGTCCAATGAATGTGCAAATCCTTGCAAGAACTGAGCGGCAATGTGTAAATGTGTGCACTTCCATATCAGAGCAGAGCGGTGTGAAAACAAATTATTCAGCATAGACCTCAACATGACTGTATCATACATTGGACCCCCGTCACAGTAAACAAGATTACTTGTGTAAGGCCACAATCCTCTGCAGTGCAACATGAATAACTGATGTTTATACGAATGCCCAATCAAATATATTGCATGCAATATATTGCGCCATACAATGTGGAATTGTATGTGCCCATTGCTAATGTCCATGGTCACCACTGCCATACTTGCCTATAACATGTCTGATACAATTAAAACGTCTATACAACAATGCATCATTGCATCACGCAACATCCAATGTTAACCCCTTGTGTAAGTGCAACCAGTGCTGCAGAATGATTTGGATGTGATTCTAAATCTGCAATTGCTAAACAAACAAAATATCACAACACTATTTTGATGGGAATGGATCATGCCCGGCTGGGCATAAAGGGAGCCCTGGTGGACAATCCAGGACTAAGGGCCTGATGTAGAGTTTGGCAGATGGGAAACTCTGTGACAAAAATGACAGATATTCTGTGCAACATATTATAAGTGCCATAAAATATAATGCACCACTTTGTAAAGCGCAGCAAACAACAAACAAATCACACACTAGTTTTGGTTGTTACAACAGTCTATGCTGAATGATATACACATCTGAATGTGGATTTCAGGATGCCAGAAACCATTCTATCGATGCTGCCTCTCATCTTGTTTCCAATACCTAATGCTTTTTCTGCTGGAGTTATTGGATTCTTAGTATCATCAGTCAGGGTCTCAAGGTATAATCCTAGTTCTCTATGTTGAGAAATGAAGAACATGTCACACATATTGAATGTGAACAGGCACGTGGGCAAGGGTGCTAGTGACCCTGAGTATCCTACTGGAGTGTGGAATGGGCTTTGGCTCCTCACGCCACTTTGAAACCATTGACTGATGATTCATTGCTGAAATATGTAAGAATCATAAGTACTCCCAGGAAACTTGCCTATTTCAGTTTCGAAGTGGTAAGCAGCATCAGTGATTGCCTGCATATTTTTGACAGAGGTATTATTCATTTATGTATTTATTTATTCTGAGGTTTTATATAGCGCTGGCTAGTCCTGAGGGTATCGGAGTGCTTACAACAGTTGTATTGCAAAAGATCACAAAATACAGTAATAGTATAGAACATGGGCAGAGAGTTTCAGCGAGTTGTGTAACCAGGGGGCACTGAAGAGTTGGAATGTCTTCGATGGGTGCCATAGTCTTGGGCAGAGCTCCTCTTCAGGGAGTAATGACCTCAGCGTTTCTGTGGCTCCTGTCCCTTCGCTAGGGAACGATCTAAGAAAAGGATTTTGAGCTGACCTTTGAATTTTGCAAAGGAGAGGATAGTTCTGATGTGGGGGGGAATAGAGTTCCAGATTTTGGGCGCGTTACCCGCGAAGGACCGGGCCGCGGTTTTTTGTTTGCGTGCTTTCAGCGGGATGAGTAGTAGTGTGTTTTAGCTCCTGAGGGTCCTGGTCTGACCGGGCTTTTTTGAGTTTGGAAGCCAGGTATTCAGGTTTGCCTGTGTGACGGGCTTTGTGCGCGAGGCAGGCTGTTCTGAAACTAGCACGCATTTCAACTGGGAGCCATTTTAGTTCTCTGAGTGCGGGTGAGATGTGGTCGAATTTCTTCACTCCTGTGACCATTCTGGCTGCTGCGTTGAGAGTTGTTTTGAGGGGAGCAAGGTGTGTCTTTGATGTACCTGGGAGGGCTGCGATCCCATAGTCTAATCTAGACAACACCAATGCTTGTGTGGCTTGTTTGAGGTCCTTGGGCGGGATGAAAGGTTTTATTTTGTTCAGTAGCTTCAGGTTTAGGAAGGCGCTCTTGGCGGAGTTCTTAATGTGTTTGGTCATGTCCAGTTTCGGGTCTATAGTGATACCTAGTGATTTTACAGAGTCCGCCAGGGTGAGGTTACCGTTGAGCGCATCGATGTCTTTTAGCCATTCCGCAATTTGGGGGTTCTCTTCTTTGTTAGAGATGAGGAGTATTTCAGTTTTGTCTTGATTGAGTTTTTGGTGGTTACTTGAAAGCCACCTTTGGACTTCTCTAGGCGTGTCATTGAGTCTCTGAATGTCCGCAATAGAGGTGGTTTCCAGATAGATCTGTGTATCGTCTGCATACAGATGGAAGGGGATGTTGGCTTTTTTGAGTAGGGTGGCGAGGGGTTCCATGTAAATGTTGAAAAGTTGCGGGGAGATCACTGAACCTTGGGGGACTCCCCTGCTGACAGGGTGTAGGTCGGACGCGAAGTTTTTGATTTTTATTCTTTGGGTGCGGTTGTGAAGGAAGGAGGAGAACCAGTGTAGGACCACCTCATCTAGACCAGCCCTTTCTTGAAGAACCTTAATGATAGGTTTGTGGTCGACCGTGTCGAAAGCTGCCCATAGGTCTAGGAGAATGAGAAGGCAGCATTGGTCCGCATCAAGTGATTTGTGGATATCATCAATGACGTTGAGGATCGAGGTTTCAGTGCTGCAGCCTTTTCTGAAACCCGGTTGGTGGGAATCGAGAAGGTTGATGCTATCCATGTGTTGAGTTAGTTGAAGGAGCACGCATCTTTCCAAGGTTTTGGATAGAAGAGGTAAGTTAGAGACTGGTCTGAAGTTATTCAGATCTTTTGTGTCTAGGCCTGTTTTTTTCAGCAGTGGCGTGACTTGACCGACTTTGAGGCAGTCTGGAACGACTCTGGTTCTCAGGGAGCTGTTTATGATCTTGCACCAGAGCGGGGCAAGGGAGAGTTTCAGCTTTTTGGTCAGTTGTGGAGGTAGAGGATCTAGAACGTGGGAAGAGGGATTGGCTGTGGAGATCAGTTTGACTATCTCTGCTTCATGTATAGGGATGAAAGATTTCCAGGAATTTCTAGGGGGCTTGGATGCGTTGTCATTGGTCCCAGGCGAGATGCTCTTGATGGGGGGGTGATGTTGATGTCCAGTGAGAGCTCAATCTTGTTGGTCTTGTCCTCAAAGAAGTTGGCGAAGTTGTCGCATAGCTCTTTGGAAGCCTGCACTGAGGAGGCAGCGGGCTTGGAGGTTTGTTGTCTAATGATGTTAAAGAGCTCCCTGGGCCTGTTTTTTGCGTTTTCCAGCGAGGTGCAGAAAAACGAGGTTTCTTCGTTCTGGATGTGTTTTTTATACTTCCTGCGCGCTGCCTTGAGTTGCTCGCGGAGGATAACGGAAGGATTGCTTCTCCAGAGTCTCTCTGTGGCTCTTAGTTGTTTCCTTTCGGAGTTGATGTCAGTGTTAAACCATGATCTCGATGGAATATTCCTGTTTTTTTTTAATGTCAGGGGGGCTATTTGATCAAAAATAGACGTCATATTTGAGTGGTAGTGCGCGGTGAGTTCAGTTGTGGTGAGGTGATCAGTGGCGCTGGGGAGGAGCGAGCATATCCTTTCCTCTAGGTCGGCTAGGGGAATCTGAGTTAGATTTCTAGACCATTTGGGGGGTCTTGCGAGGGGGCTGGAATACAACCTTTTGGGTGATGTGGAATAGGATGTTGTGGTGGTCGGACCAGTCCACGGGGAGGATGTGGTCAATCGTAACTGCGTCGTGTTGAGCGATAATGGCATCTAAGGTTGCTCCTTTATTGTGCGTTTCTTCTGAGCAGAATTGGGTAAGATTGTTGTCCTGAAGAAGATTGTTTAGGGTTTGAATTAGCGAGTTGTTTACATCATTCCAACGTAGGTTGAGGTCCCCAAGAATCAGGTTGTTTGAGTCACCGAGTGAGCAGTGAGCAATCAGGTCAGAAAAGTGTTCCCCGAATGCGGAGGTGTTGCCTGGAGGATGATATAGAAGATGGCAGAGTAATGCTTTATTGTCGTTTGTCTTGATGTTGGCGGTAAGACATTCAATGGTGCTGTAATTGAAGGTGTCCATTTCCACAATGGCAATGTTCTTATGTATGATTGCTATAACTCCACCTCTTTGATCTTTTCTGTCCTTGTTGATGATAGTGAAGCCTGGAGGCACCAACATATCTAGGCTTGGTGCGGAGAACTCATTTAGCCAAGTCTCGATGATGAACGTGATGTCTATGTCATGAGAGAGGATGGTTTCTGCTAATTCTGTTGCATGTTTGGAGGCTGATCTGCAGTTTATGAGCATGCAGTTGGTAGAGGACCCCTCTTTGTTGTGTTTCTTTACGGGGGGCCCTGGGTATGGTAGTGAGGAGGGCCGGGGATTTTGGGGAATTCAGGGGGGGGGTGATCCCTTCCGAAGCCGGTGATCACTTGGATCTTGGATTTTGGGGAGGCTGTGGGGGGAGATTCGTACGTTGAAGATAGCTCCGCTGCTTCCTTTGAGGACATAGTGACTTTAGTTCTTCTGGGTCTCTGTATTAGGTTCTCTGTATCGGTTTCTATGGGTCTCTGTGTCAGGGTCGCGGGGGTGGTTGGGAACTCACTCGGGCATGGCATATTGTCAGGTCTTAGTTGGGTGGAGCTGGTCAGAGTGGGAGTCCGGGGAGGAGTTTGCCTAGGCTTTCGGGTCATGTCGAGGTTGGTTAAGATTTCGCTCAGGCCCAGGGTTATCAGTCCTAGCTGGCTTTCTAAAAGGGCGAGACAATGCTCCATGTTTACCGATGAGGGGGTGGGGGTGACTTGGGCAGGGACGTCCCGGGAGGAGGTGGGCATGTCAGTGTTGTGAAGCCTATTGGTGATTTTGCTGTCCGTGTTTGGGACGTTAGGCAGGGGGTGCAGTGGGTCATGTCGCGGTTTTGCCGTCCTGTTACCCACGGTTGGAGTGAGGTAGCTAGAGGTCTGTGATTGCAGGTGAGGGTCATTCCTGGATTGGAAGTTGGGGTGATCGGGTGGAGGAGGGTGTGGGTGGCACTCGGCGGGAGGTTGGAGCTCCTGATTCATAGGGGCGGAGGTGCGGGTGGTGACTCGTGGAGGAAGGATGGTTGTTCTGGCAAAGGGCGCAGGAATGGTTGATTGGCTCTCCTGGCGAGGCAGGCTGGCCGGGGGTACGGAGTAGGACAGGGAAGGTAGGGGCATGTGCAAGGGGGCGATTCGCAGTGAGGGGAAGAGGGAGTCGAAGGCCTCTAGATTCTCATTGTTGGATTGTTTCAGGACTGTGCCGTTCACGTAGATGGTCACAGAAGTGTTCCCACTCCGTATCGAACGGTTAGTTAGTGAGGTTGTCAGTTTGCAGCTATGAGGAGTGGTTGTAGTTTGGAGATGGGAAGCTGTGTTCTGAACGTGGCGATCCAGTTATCGGGTCTTTCTGTGTGGAAGATGAGATCCATTTTTATCAGCCCTTTGGAGGAGCAGTGGTAAATGTCTGCGAAAAGTGTTTCTGGGTGCTGTGTAATCAGTCTGTGTTTGAAGTTTCTTTTCACTTTAAGTGAGAGGTTGGGGGGAAACTGATCGCGAAGGAGTTCGGGCCGTGTGTTTTCAAGTAGGTCGGTACGGGGGGTCTCGTGAAAATTGGCTTGCCGGGTGCCATTATCTTTCTTTTTCTTGATTGGATGAGAGGGTGATTCCCTTAGCGGTAGCGATTCGGAGAGGGGGAGAACGTGATTCTATTGGGAAGGGGGATAGAGAAAAAGGTCAGGGGCCACCAACTAGGGGATGAGATCTCGTGTTGGGAGTGGGAGGCGAGGGTGTGCCTTCTCGAATTGTGGGTCTGTGCTTAGATGTTCCTCTGCGTGGAGGGCCGGAGGTATCGGGTATTTGTGATTAACTGTAGCCCCGGTCTGAGGTGCGACGAGGTCAGTGGGGAATTGTGTGGTGCGGAGGGCATTGATCTGCTTGTGGACTAGTTGAAGTGAGAAGGAGACCACTCTTGTGGGGTCTGCTCTGGGTAGCAGCTCAGGCTTGATATAGTAATGCATAAGTCTGCTTACAGACTGGTTGTAGTGGGATGAAGACAACTCTTTAGGGGTCTGCTCTTGATAGAAGATCAGGCTTGATATATTACAGGCAGTACTTAAATTGATGGTGTGGAGCTGGGGACCTCGGCGGGGGGTGGTCATGTTAGGCCCCCTTCACTGGGTCAGGGAGGTAGGGATTCCTGACCTACTGTGCAATCCCTTACCTTCCTTTTATCCTGAAGACTTCCGGCTCCAGGCGATGCTCGGGCAGGTGAACACCAGCCTGGACAGTTTAGTTGCCAAATTGTTGCGCGGTCCGTGTGCGGGATTATCGAGGAGTAGAGACGCTCCTCCTGTTGTCTGAAGTTGCTCCTAAGGGGTGATTAAGATCGCGGAGCTGCCATTTTAGGGTCATGCATCCGGGTACGTTAACAGCGCGCTTGTGACTCCTTGTAGACAGGGCTGCTTATCAGGGGCGAGTTGATGCACGGGACTCCTGATGCGCAACCTTTCTATGGATGATAGGGTCGCACCGGTGGGGTTATGTCGGTCTTGGGCGTTCTGAGTCTGGGCTATTGGAGCCCATTTTGGTGCCAGGCATCGGATTCATTTGTTGTCTGACCTGTGGTTCCTTGATGCCGAGACAACCGTGGCAGTCAGGGGGGGTAGTTGCCTGATTAACTCCTTTTTCAATCAATCAATCAATCATGTCACTTATAAAGCGCACTACATACCCGCGAGGGTCTCAAGGCGCTGGGGGAAGAGGAGGGTGGTGCTGCTACTGATCGAAGAGCCAGGTCTTGAGGAGTCTTCTGAAGGCCAGTAGGTCTTGGGTCTGTCGGAGGTTGGTGGGGAGGGTGTTCCAGGTCTTGGCGGCGAGGTGGGAGAAGGATCTGCCGCCGGCGGTCGTTTTCCGGATGCAGGGGACTGTGGCGAGGGCGAGGCTGGTCGAGCGGAGCTGGCGGGTGGGGGTGTAGAAGCTGAGTCGTCTGTTGAGGTAGGCTGGTCCGGAGTTGTGGAGTGCTTTGTGTGCGTGGGTGAGGAGTCTTTTTAAAGGTTCTCGGGGTCTCGCCAGTGCAGTTTCGGCATCCAAGCGAGATTCGTGGATGCATCGGGGGCGGCCATCATGTGATCAGGCAGTGATGCTGAAGGCATATGTATTTGTGTCTGCGCTCGTGCCTTTGGCGGGAAATGCCCAGCGGGACCGGGGCAGATGGGTGTGGTTGGTCTGAGGATAGGACCACTTCTTTTTGGGGAGTCCGGTAGTCAGCAGCGCAACAAAGCTAACCGGGAGTTACCCTTTGACGGCCATCTCAAGGTCAGGCACGTCCGGTGGTGGCATGGAGGTAGGGACCGCATCGCTGCGATTCCTTGGCCTGAGGAACACCAGTGAATTCCTAGTGGTGCTCGCCTTGGGTGAATTGTTTTTGTAGGGTTGAACTGGTATGTTTTCTTTTCTTGTAGATGTGCCAGCAGGTGATACAAATGTAATGTGTGCTGTCAAAATCACCTAAGACATATGGAACAATGGGCATGGCATAGAAGCAAGCCTTGACTTGTTACATATTGGAATCTTTTGGGGGAACCTGAGGTGCTGTGGTTTATTGGACAAAATTGCCTGACATATACACGTCAGGAACACAGACAATACACTTTATGAGACCACCAGCTACTTTGGCACATGTGCTGTGGAAGGAACCTGATGGTAGGAGGTGCATTACAGCAAGTAAATTTAATTGTGGAGCGATTGTATCTGATTTAATTGTTGCTGATTTTAGGGACAATGCTATGTGTTCGAGTATCACTATAGTACTTCTTTGTCCATAGCTTCTGGTGCAATTGTGACCTTACCCTAGCATTGACCTGCTCTGCAGCCTCACAAACTCCACATTGTCTCTCCTTCAGTGCAACCTACACACTGCAGCACGTCTCAACAATGGCCTGAACACCATTCTGTATGACCTGATTGAATACCACTGCCTCTCCTTGCTAGCATGCTCCAACTTCAACACAAGTTGCTTGGCCTACAAAACTATTACTGTTTGTACCCCCACATATCTGGCTGACAATCTTAAAAACCCTAGTGGCCCTCACTAGAAAATTAAAAACAATGTACCAAGCATTTTCCACTTATGTGTCATGGTCTGGACCGATCTGTATGCATCACACCAAAGACATTCTCCAGTTTAGGAAAGAGTTGAAGATGTACCTCTTTAATTTGCATCAAGAAATCCAATCCAGCTAACCTGTTGGAATCCCTGCCCCTCTGCGTGGATACCTTCGCTGAACTTTTCAGCAAAATAAATCGGGATCCCCTCTTGACCCGGTACCTCCGAGGATTCTTGCTCTTGGTGCTGAGATTATCTACCCCATCCTGCTTCAAATGGTCAACCTCTCCCTCAAGGAGGCTCTGGTGTCCCAACCATGGAAACACGCCATGGTGAAAGCCATTTTTAAAAACCCTCATCTCGACCCTACATGTCCTCGGAATGTTTGCCCCATCTCCTTGCTCCCTGGCATAAGTAAGATGGTGGGAAAAATACGTGAACAGGCATCTCTCGGAATTTCTTGAGGTCAATCCTGTCCTTCACCACACACAAACTGGCTTTAAGCCTAAATTTAGCACCTAAACTGTCCTTTTAGTGGAGGTGGAGGATGCGTGCGATAAAGAGATTTGGCCTCAGAAGCAATTATTCTTTTGGACATCAGTGCAGTCTTTAACACCATGGACCAGTCCACTCTTTTAAAGAGGATCAGCAAGGGCAGTGTTGGAGAGAAATCTCTGGATTTGATAGGCTCCTTCTTAAATGATAGATCCTTAGAGGTTTTCAATAAGACTTGTTCCTCTGCAATTCTACCAGTCATCTGTGGAGTGCCGCAAGGGTCCTCTCTTAGCCCTACATTGTTCAACGTGTACTTGCAACCCCTGGCGGATATTATAACTCCCTTTGGGACTCCATTGTCACCTACGCAGATGATACTCAGCTGGTTTATTCTCTTGCCCCAGACATGAACCAGTCAGCGACCACCTTAGGACCATGTCTGGAACAGGTAGTGAGCTGGATGAATAAGTCTTGCCTTAAGCTGAATGGAGGAAAGACAGAGGTTATGATTCTGGGGAGTAATTCACAGCCCCAAAGGGCCCTTGATTAGCCTGTCTGCCTTGGTCCTCCTCCCTCTCCTAAACCAGCCATAAAACGTCTGGGGGTATGGCTGGAAAAAACCATTACCATGGAATACCAGGCTACAAGACTGTCAGCCGCCTGCCATGGAATCATGTGCATGTTGCGCAAGATTCTGCCTCTTCTCCCCTAGTCCTCCAGGAAGCTGGTAGCGCAGGCTCTGATCCTTTCAAGCCTGAATTTCGGCATTTTGCTTTACCAAGCTGCTCCCAAGGCAGTTTCTCGGAACACTCCAAATCATGCAAAATGCAGCGGGAAGACTGCTCTTGGGTATTCATAGGCATAATTTAACTAGACAGGGTCTGATTGACCTCCACTAGCTGCCCATCGTCCAAAGGATTGAGTTTAAATCTCTTTGCATGGGGCGCTGAGCCTTTTATGCAAGTGGTCCTCCAATCTCTTGCCAACTGTTCATCTCTTATTCCCCAAATAGGCGTCTTAGATCCTCCAATTAAATTTTAGTAAACTCCCCCACGGTCAGAAGGGCTCAAAGTGGAGGACGGTCTTTTGGCTTTAACGCAGCCAAGCTGTGGAATGCTCTCCCTCTGGCCATTCGCTCTTTGAACAGTGAGTTGAGCTTCTGAAAATCTCTTAAGACGTGGCTTTTTAGGAACTGATTCTTGGGTATCGCTTCTGGTCTTGGTAGTTGTATTTCTGTCCGCCAGTGCTGGGATGCCTTCGGCTTGCCATGCGCTTTATAAATCCCATAGCATAGCAAAGTATAGCAAAGCATAGCATAGAATATCAATTAACGATGAAGTAACAGTCCAACTTTCATCTGATAACACAGCTTCCACTCCAATCACATGAATACTCTGCACTGCATCTGGTACCTTTTGACTTGATTCATGCTATATGCATACCACATAAATGTTGTGAGATTACAGCATAAAGGGCTACTGGACACTTCCGAACTGTTGCATGAAGATTGCAGAGTGTTTAATAAGGTGATAAACACAAACAGTTTCCAATTGTTCAGTCCTTTCTTCCTCGAGCACACTTTTAATTCAACTGTTGGCCAAGGTCAGAGTTATAGGAATCTGAATTTTAGAAATGGGATTGTTCAGCCCTACTCTGATCAGCCTAACTTATTCTACAATTTGTCCTTGCTCCCTGCCCTTCTCCTAGCCCAGGTATGTTTAATCCCCACTTGCATGAAATGAAGAAATTAGATTGTTCAACTCTTCTCTGATTGCCTCACCTTCTTTCTGTTAACTGACCAAAGTAAGCACTTTATATAAGGAAATGTCTCTAATGATTTCTGACTCTATACCCCATCCCTTTTGGTATGGGTGTGGAATAAAAGCAGGTCTTCCTCTCCTTCCTTCTTCCCCATTGATTGGCTCAGAGTGTCTTCTGCCGGCATTAGGATGTCTCGCACCAAGGCTGTGTTGCAGGGAGTCTGTGGAGGAGCCCGTACACCACATACCAATATACAACTATGCATACATACAGACCTTTGTTTGATCAACTACTTAAGGTTGAGAAACAGTGTCAAACTAACTCTGAATAACTTCCCTTTGGAGCATTCTCCTGGCATAATTTCTAAACAGTTGCAGAAGTCGTTTTCTACATCACAGAATTACATCCTCAATTTTGACTCTTTTTGGAAAGAGAGGGTAGGGGCTTCAAAGAGTCCTTTATAATGATTTGTTTGCACCTATTTTCATCTGGTGCAAGGTTTTGCGTAATTTGCACTGGTGCTAAGTAGTGCTACATTGCTTGACATTGATAAATATCGTTTGACATTGATGTTTGTGGGTGTTTGTGCTGAACACACCTACTATGCATGCATTGCCAGGGATTTAGGGCCACATGTACAATCCTTTTGCCAGTCGCAAATGGTCTGATTCGCAGAATCAGCCCATTTGCGAATGCAAAAAGCATTTTGGGATGTAGAAAGCCCTATTTGTGATTCAGTAACTGTAGGAAGCTGGCTCTGTATATACTATACCAAAATAAGGTATAGTGTGCAGAGAGTCCAGTGGAACCCCAAAGGTAGGCAGAGGTAAAAGTAGATAGCACTCAGGCAAGAAATTATGTCACACACTCAAAGACTGAACTCATACATTATTGTTTGTATCAAAAATATTATTTAGTTATTTTATTTCTAGAACCAAGCCAAGACTGGTGCAGGTAAGTGAAATAATACTTTGCAAAATCGTATACAGTGATTTACAGTTGAATGCAGGTTCAAATGCAGTTGGTTGAATTACAGGTAAGTCAACAGTTCGAAATTACTTTTTAGTTACTTTACAGATTACTGTGCACGTTACTTTTTAGATTACTTTTCAAGTTACTTTTGATAATCAGTGTGATATGCCTAGATAATTCACTTTTAGTACATTTGCAGTTTTTCAATGTTTCATACAAACCAACTCCACATTTAGAAGAATTTTCAAGGAAAAGCAGTCAATGCAACCTTATGGAAGGAAATTAAGTTAACTGTTTGCAGGTAAGTACTTATTGCAGGATTTGGTATTCTGGGGTTAGAACCAGGGTTCCCCCAGGGTCGAGGATGCACTCTCAGAACATCCAGTGGGGGAAAGGGGGCCTCCGGTTGGTGGCTGCTCACAAGCAGGCCACAAGGTTGTGGGAGCAAAGCTCCTGGTATTAGGCTCAGGGCATAGGGGGATCCAAGTTAGAACCCAAAGTACACCCGCAGCGGCGCAGGGGTGGCTGGATGCAGGGTGCTGTTTTGGTGTCGGCTGCCCTGTTGTTTTCAATGTGGATTCTCTGGTTGCAACAAACACTGCAGGCTTGTGGGCGAAGATCTTCTGGAGGTGACCACCAGTTGGAGAGGTAAGTTGGGATGCCTGGGAATGCTGGGACACCATTGGTTGGGCCACCTAGGCCATGGGGCGTTGGGTGCAGGGGTGTCTTTAGGTGTCAGGTTTTCCTACCAGCTCCGGTCGCGGTCAGGAGAACCCTCCAGAAAGGGGCTGCTGGCGTCGATTGGAGATTCTAGGCAGGTCACAGATCACCAGATCTCAGATTAGGATCACCGGGGAGATCTCGTCGTGGTGTTGGGCCACTCGAACTCGGGCTGTGAGCGTCTGGTGCAGAGTGGTGCAGCCTCACAGATTTGGCTGGAGCCAGAGTCTGTGGGTGAGCAAATGCGGTGCTCACGGGAGACAATGTCTAGGTTTTGAAAGGCAGAGCAGGTCCTTCAGGTTCTTGAGGGCTGCTGGCTGCAGGACACACTGGGATTTTACGGGAGCAGGTTTGAGGTGCGGACAGGCCGGTAGTGCTGGGGCCAATCAGTTGGCGTACTCCTCTTCTTAGTTCAGCTTGGCTTCTTCAGTCCTTCTTCTTCTCTTCTTCTGGTCGGTTCTTATCTGAGGAGGCATGGTTCAGGGCTGCCCCTAAATACTAAATTTAGGGGCGTAACAGGTAGGTACAGGTCGGGACCAATGGGTCCTTCCCTTGGGGTGGGTACACCCCCTATTATGCCACCCTCCAGTGGGAGGGGGGCATATGCCTCTCTCTGGTTGGCTGGGTCCCCTCATCTGCAAGATGGCGGGGTTTGAGAGTTGTGCTGCACCTCGCCTCCCCCACCTGAGGGTTGGGGTTGGCAAAGGTGGGCACACCTCCCTTCCCCACTTGGTTTTACCGCAGATTTTCCTGCCCAAAGTGGGGGTCAAAACCAGTGGGGGCCAGTTGTTGGAAGCAGCAAATGGCTGGGGTAGCTCACAAACGTGGCAAGCCTTTGAAGCTTCCCCTTCGTGGACCCTGCCGATCCTGGTGGAGGAGGCTCTGCACCTCGTCCCAGGATGTGCATTGTTTCAGACCCCCCAGAGTAGCAGGCTCTCGACCCAGGGGTCCAGAGACATGTATGGTGGTGGCAGCTGGTGAGCAGTCACTCAGCCAGGACAGTAGAGTTAGGTCGTTTTTCAGGGGGCATCTCTAAGATGCCCTCTGAGTGCATTTTTCATTAAATCCCACACTGGCATCAGTGTGTGTGTAATGTGCTGAGAAGTATGATACCAAACTTCCCAGTTTTCAGTTAAGGTTTCGCATTTGCTCTTTTTAAAAAATACTTGCTTTAACACAAATCGTTTTTAACTTGCACAGAATTTGCTTTTAATTGCTCATTACTTACTCGGCTTGCCCTGCGCATTTCCCCGGTCCACCGCTGACTGTTCAGATTGAGTGGAGGGAAGCTAGACGCGCACACCGGAAGTGAATTACAACTTCCGGTGAATTCACGCAGGTCAGCAGTCTAGCAGCTGATCTCTCCCACACAAAACCCACATGCCGGTCGCAACGCGCAGCGGACGCGCTTGAGGACAGACTACCATTCTGATTGTACTGTAAGCAGGAGCACCTGGTAAAGGGCTCCCGTGATTTCGCATTTGCTCTTTTTAAAAAATACTTGCTTTAACACAAATCGTTTTTAACTTGCACAGAATTTGCTTTTAATTGCTCATTACTTACTCGGCTTGCCCTGCGCATTTCCCCGGTCCACCGCTGACTGTTCAGATTGAGTGGAGGGAAGCTAGACGCGCACACTGGAAGTGAATTACAACTTCCGGTGAATTCACGCAGGTCAGCAGTCTAGCAGCTGATCTCTCCCACATAAAACCCACATGCCGGTCGCAACGCGCAGCAGAAGCGTGAGGCGGGCGCGCCGCTGGGGCGCCAAACGCAAGCCCGTCTGCGCCCGTCCGTGCCTGGACCGGGCCCAGGGCCACGCCCCCTGCCCCTTTCAAACCAGACCCCCACAGCAAGGCATTAACTTACACTAGCAAGCAACTTAAAGACATACTTAGCGCAAGCAACGACAAACAAACCTGCCCTCGTTTTAACTTGGAGTTCTTAGTCACCCAGTCCACCGCCTGCTGCCCATACTGCCCATTCACACTAGATACCATCGATAGGTCTCCACCCACTCGCTCTCACTCACAGCCCACAAACCACGGAAAAATCCACTCAGCCCTCATAAATGCACGCTCCCTTCCCAAACACAAATACGAAATACTGAACCTCCTAGAAGATTACAAACTAGACCTTTTATTCATAACAGAAACCTGGGGCGACCCCTCCTCTGGGCCAGACTTCTGCACAGTAACCCCTGACGGCTACTCCTCCTGCAGATTTGACAGAACTATCAAAAAAGGAGGAGGCCTGGCACTCATTCACCGAGACAAATACTCAGTCAGGACAGAGTCAATTCCCTCTAAGATTTGTGAAGCCTTCACCTTCATGCTCACTCACTCCCTTCCTTTGAGGGGCATCCTCCTGTATCGCCCACCGGGCTCTCGAACTGAATTCCTCTCGGCCATGGGCTATTTACTAGAACCAGTAGCAGGAGAATCCAACTTCTCCATCCTGGGAGACTTCAATTTCCATCTAGAAGCCTACGATGACCAGGACACCTCAGCCCTCATAGCAGAACTAGAGGCGGTAGGCCTCTCACAATTAGTGACCAGCCCCACGCACTCTGCCGGCCACACATTGGACGGGCTGTTCTCCAACAACCAGCAAATCTCCTTAGAGAACGTCCTCCCGCTGCCTTGGACAGACCATTGTGCAGTTCTCTTCGACATCCAGACTAAGAGGTACAACCCCCTTCATACCAGCTCCCTTTCCCCCAAGCAATTCAAGGCGTGGGGTAACATCGCCCCTCAGGCCCTTAAATTCCATCTGCAATCCACCCAGCAAGACCCGCTGCACGACCCCGAACTGGCAGCCATCAACTACACACAATGGCTCCACAATGCAGTCAACACTGTGGTCCCACTTAAAAATGCTTCTAACAACAGAAAGACCCCATCCGCCCCTTGGTTCTCGGAGACATTAAGACTCGAGAAACAAAGGTGCAGGAACCAAGAACGACGCTGGCGTCGATACTATGACCTCGCAGAAAAAATCCTCTCTAGGGATGCTTTGACCAAATACAAACTCCTCTTAATCACTGAGAAAAGCAATTACTACCTTAAACAAATTGAATCAGCGCAAGACTCCGCTAAACAGATGTTTCAGGTAGTAACCAAGTTATCAGGACAAGGAACCAATTCCCCCCATAATCGCCACCCAAACTCTCTGAAACTCGCTGGCCAGCTACTTCCAAGAAAAAGTCAGTCAAATTTACGCTAACTTTTCAGCCCATACTAAGACTGACAACCCGACGGACGCTCCTAGCGAAGTTAAAAACCCTCCCATCCCCTCCGAAGTCAACTCCTTCAATGGTCAAACCACTCCGAACCTGGCGGAATTTAGCCAGGTCTCTCCGGAACAGATCATTCACCTAATTCCCATGGTCAAATCCGGATCCCCAAATGACCCCTGCCCGCAATCTACTCTGAAACTGATTCCTGACATCATAGGCCCCAACCTAGCAACAATCTGTAACTCGATGTTTAGTACAGGTACTTACCCCTCCATCTGGAAAAAGGCCGTCATCAAGCAGCTACTAAAGAAGAACAACCTTGATCCCACAGAAACAAAAAACTACAGACCAATTGATTGTCTCCCATTCCCAGCAAAATTTTTTGAAAAGGTCATGAACACTCAGCTAGCCCATTTTATCGACGAAAACAATCTACTAGACGACACCCAATTCGGCTTCAGAAAGGGCCATGGCACTGAAACAGCCCTCATCAAAGCATCCGATGAAATCAGGAAGATACTTGATGGGGGGGTGCCGCTGTCCTGGTGCTGCTGGATCTTTCAGCGGCATTCGACACGGTCGATCACGCAACCCTGATCGACTGTGTCGCAGCCATCGGCATCACACATAAAGCCAAAGCCCTCCTGGCCTCTTTCCTATCCAATCGGACTCAGCTAGTGACGCTCGGTGACTTCAATTCCCCGTCATTTGCTCTCTCATGTGGTGTGCCACAAGGATCATCGCTGAGTCCGACCTTGTTTAAAATATACGTGTCGGACCTGGCGAGGGTCATCAAAACATACAGCATCGGCCTAACGTCGTACGCTGATGACACACAACTGCTGCTAGTGGTACACAATGACGGAGGGGCAGTTGCGGCAAACTTTCAAGAGGGAATGCTAGCCATCAGTGCATGGATGGCAAACAACTGCCTCAAATTAAACTCAGACAAGACGGAGGTGATGATCTTTGGCAATCTCTCCCCTAGCTGGTCCCCCACTTGGTGGCCAGCTAAGTTAGGCTCACCGCCGTCCCCCGTCACAAAGGTCAGATATCTGGGTGTTATGTTCGACGACAAGCTGTCATTCATACACCATGCCAACGCAGTCGTTTCTGCATCCTTTTATGTCACCAGGATGATAAAAAAACTCCTACCTTTTCTCCCAACCAGCGCCGGCAGGACTCTCATTAGTACATTGGTTATGTCAAAGGTTGACTACTGTAATGGTCTACTCATCAATGCTCAAGAAAGAGTCCTAAATAAGTTACAACTGGTGCAAAACGCAGCCGCCAGGATTCTGACAGCCACCCCCAAATTCAAACCAATATCCAAGGTGGTGCGACAGCTCCACTGGCTACCCATCAGGAGCAGAACCAAGTTCAAGGCTCTATGCATTGCATACAAGGCAATCCACGACACTGGACCTGAATTTCTCAGGAAAACTCTCTGCTCCTACAAGCCCAGCAGACCCTTGCGCTCATCAGCAGCGAACCTGCTGATTGTTCCCCGAACCATGAAAGCTTCTTGGGGCGACAGAAGATTCACGGTCGCCACCTCCAAACTATGGAACACGCTCCCCCTCCACATCAAGACCAGTCCCACCCTGCTAACATTTCGGAAACAATTAAAGACCTGGCTTTTCAACCAATAACCACCCGCGCCTGGCCTTCCCTCTGCCTAGTCCGCTGCGCCGAGACACCTAAGGGTATTTGCGCGCTTTACAAGTTGCTAAAATAAATAAATAAAATAAATAAGTCATCATGGTGCTGTGGAGATCGGAATGACAAACTTCCAGCACCATATACTCTTAATGGCATTACTGCAGTTACAATGTCTAGGAATTGGTTTAGACATTGTACGGGTACAGGGCTCATGCTCCTGTGCCCTCACCACTGGTATACTGCACCCAGCTAGAGGGGTGGCTGACCAATGCTGTTATGTTCCATATAGGTACCCCGATATAGGCTCAGGTAGTCACCTAACCTTTCACCTATATTCTCCCCTACCATTATACTGCATAACGGTTCTTAGTACTGACCTTTTACCTAGTTACAGTAATGTCCAAAGATGACATAGGGTTTTCTCCAAAAAGCTTAAGCCTCATTCATTATGCATGAGGATTCTTGGAATCACAGCAGGACAGCAGGCCTACCATCTCCTGCATAATAATTATGTATAAGGGTCATTACTTCCGTCCTCCTAGCCCGACATGACACAGCAAGGTATATCCCCAGGGGGTACCACTTTAAGTATATATACATCATCTCTTGCTGAGATAGTCAGAGCAGAAAAGGACTTCCATGCCGACACGCTGACTCGAGACGCTGAGGCTCCTGCATGCAGACACTCCAGCTCACAGTGGTCTGACATCCCTTGCGGGGTGTCCATCTCGAGACCAAGACGGGGTCCCACACTCTCACTTCAGGTAATGGGGTTGACTTTATCCTAGAGGGATTCTTGGCCTTTACACCCACATACATGCTACGTACATTCAAGTACATCTAGTTAGGGACGCATCGTAGGAGTACACATTTTACTGTCATGTATTTTATATACTTGCCTGTATTCATTGTTTTAGCCCGATGGTAGAACTCTACCATCCTTTTACTCTGTTAGTGCTTATAATCATCTATATCTGTTACTGTCTAATGGTTGTTTCAGGACACCTATTTTACACTAGAATGACGCTAGTTCAATAAATGCTTATTGAAAAACGTCCCCAACGTTTATTCTGTGCATCTCTCTGAGACGAAGTAAGCACGAGTGACTGAGCGAAAAGAAGTACACTGTTTCCACGATCCCTGATGGGACAGAGTTGTCAAGTTCGATAGTTGCCAATAGCTATTCTCTCCTTGGTAAGAGGGGTTTCTAGTGGCACTGTGAGCTAGCTAGTATACAGGCTAACATATTCGATAGGGGTGTCTAGAATCAGTCTGACTCCAATCCTACAGTATATGTTGTCTAAACGTGCAGATTCTTTATAGGTTTATAGGAACTACACGGCAATGCCAGGGCAGTGGGATGTAGGCATGGCACACAGGGATGTGTGCCATGTCGAATCTTCACTTTGTTCTGCACCAAAACACGCAGCCTGTAATGGCAGTGTGTGTGTAAAGGTACAGGGCCTCTAAGGGTGGCACTATAAGTCCTGCAGCTCTTAGAGGCCTTCCCTGCCCACAGTGCCCTTGGTACCTATGGGACCATTTACGAGGGACTGACATGTGGCCAGAGAGTGCCAATTGGGTTTTGTATTAATGCAGTTTAGGGAAAGAACATAGGCCCTGGGTACCTGGTTGGCAGGAACCCAGGGCACACTCAGTCAAAGTACATCAACTGTTTGGCAAAAAGTGTGGGTAATCATGCATAAAGAAGGCACTTTCTTACATTAATGTATTACTGAATAGCAAATTGGCTTTGCGATTCGGTTTTAGGAAGGGGCGTGTTTAGGGCGTCCCTTCCTAATACAGAATCGCAGTGGTATGTGTGAATGTTTTGCGACTAATTCGCTCGCAAATCATTTGTAATATACCGCCAATTTCAAATTGATGGGAACCCATTTGCAAATGGAAGGGGTCCTCAAGGGACCCCTTCCCCTTTGTGAATGTTTATAAAAGCAATTTTTAAGAGCAGGCAATGGTCCCACGAACCACTACCTACTCTTCAAAAATGTCAAGAAAACTTTTTAAAAAAATTAAATGCAGCCCGTTTTTCTTTAATTAAAACGGGCTGCATTTTTAAAAAGATTGCTTTATTGAAAAGCAATCACAGATATGGTAGTCCCCAGCAGGTCACCATACCTATGATTCCCAATGGGTCGCAAACCAAAATCTATCTCATTAATATTCATGAGGTAGGTTTACTTGCAACCCACTGGGAATCGCAAATGAAGCTCAAAAGAGTTTCATACATTTGAAATAGCGATGTCCTAATTGCAATTCACAGAAAATCGCAATTAGGAATTCGCTATTTCAAAGTTTCATACATGTGGCCCCCTAGTGCAACAAATACACTAGGCCCTATTAACAAAAGGAAATCTACCTTTGAAGTTCTGAACATATTTCCATTTCCATCTATGCCTAGACAGCTATACGCAGAGGGTAGGCCCAAATTCTGGGCGGATATCTTCATCTCATAGTAGGATGCATGAGTCTCGATCCCCTCACATGATAAGGTGGAGCCTACTATGAGAGATATAACATCCTATATTTTGGCACCACATAAAAATGTCTAGCTCCAGCTTGTCCTCTGGATGTCATACCAGCTATTCAAAGGGCTATGAGAGGGTTCACAACGTGTCAACAGCATACTTTTAAGCTATCATGCCTAGGTATCTGGTTTGGCAAACACTTGAAAAGCTCTCGAACCATTAATGAAAACAAAATGATATCAAAAATCAAAGAACTGCAGACTGCCTGGTCGCCTAAGCATATCACTTGCTTGCAAGAACTGTGCTGGGAGGTGAAGCAGTGTGCTCCCATCCCCCTTCTGTTTAAAAAGGCTCCCTTGAGCCACTGAGCTGACGAGCTCTTGGAGATGCACCTGTGCGCCAGGGAGAGTTACAGAGACCTGAGAGGACTGTGGCAGCTTTCTCAGCAAACCCCAGATGAATTTCGTTTTTTCTCTACTGATGAAGGATAAAATCCAGAAACACATGTGTCTAGAGATTAACAGCACTAACCTGCACCAACTTTGGTGAAACACTCTGCAAAATTTCAAGTAAGCTTTTAAATTGAACTGCATTTACCAGGATGCAAAGGGGCGAACTGTGCTGGGAGGTGAAGCAGTGTGCTCCCATCCCCCTTCCACTTGGTGGGGAAGGACTGAAACTGTCAAAATGATGACAGCCCCGCTTGTTAAATTTCTATCGAGTACCCCGCCTTTTTTAAGAGAGTGGATAAATACATGTCTGAGTTCTTGTGGAAGAGTAAAAGATCTACGATTGCTATGAATACATAAAAAATGAGCAAGACTAAAGGGGGCCTCCAACATTCCTGACTTTCCGAGATGCATTCTTGACTTTCCAAGGTACTTGGTGGCGTGTGCCCCAGGAAAATAGTGCTCCACTATGGCTACATGTAGAGGCTCAGTTACTACACCCTTTCCCTTTACCCCTTAGCTCTACTCTCTCTATACATCATGTATCCAAATTATCATTAGAACACTCAAGGTCCATAATTCTAGATACTGCCTCAGCCTTACTGCAAACAGATAAACTACTTAAGAGAGAATAAGCAACTCTTTGCAGGCCTCTCTGTGGAATAACAGTAGACTCAAGATGGAGGGGAAAACAATGCATTGGAAACCATAGGCATATAAGGGAATAAACACTACAGGGGATTTGGGAACACAACTTAACCATATCCCTTTCTCCACTCTGTGCATGAAATTTGCTCTGCCTGATATAGAACTATAACTTTCTGAAATCAAAAAGTGTTATTTGGAAACTAGTCCGTCCCTATACCCCTGATCTTCCGGGACTGCTTGGTAACTTCAGGAAGATTGGCCATTCAACGTGGACATATTTATAAAATGCTCGAACCCACTAAAAACTATTTAATGAAAGGTCGAAAAAAGAAATGGTCCATATGTAACCTACACATACTACTTTCTTTAAGGATGCAACATGAGAAAATATTTGGCAATTTCTATTTCTGGCCAAAATCACCCCTGCTTTAGAACAATCCAGATTTTGGTCCATTCATAAAACTTATTGGACCCCTACCAAACTTTACAAATAGGGCTTACCTAAGACAGACATCCGCTTGAAGTGCATGGAGGAGGTGGGCTCATTGGAACACATGTTCTGGTCCTGTAAACTGGTCTAACCCTTTTGATCAGAATACAGTGTCTGATCCAAGATGTTTTTGAAAAACCTTTTAAGATTGACTTTCTGACAATTGTACTGAGAATCTCTGCAAATCCAAGCTCACTGTCCCTATCAGCGCCAAACTCACTACTTTTGCACCTACTTTTAACCCTGGATGCTAAAGTGGAAATCAACTTCCGCGATTTCATTAAAAAAGTGGTGGAACATGCTTTGCACTACACTACTAGAAGTGCGGATACTTTAATGTACACGAAGCTACACACTGCTTGCAGCGTCTGAAATCCATGGGACTTCTTTGACGAATACTTACAGAAATGCAAACTCCAATAGGTGGTACTATAATACACACTCTGTAAGTTTTTGGCTGTTGCTTTATGTTAGAGACCACTATTTCACTTTCACTGACCATTCAATAGAGGGGTATGGGAACATGTAGGATTCATCTGGTCATAGGACTCTAGCGGACTTACTCTTCAGTATACAACTTAGGGGCATATTATCAAGGGCTTTATCGCCGCTTTAGCGGCACTTTTTAATTTTATCGCCCTATCAGCAAGCTGTCGCTAACAGGCGTTAGCGACAGCTTTCAGGCGTTAGCGGCCGTGTTTTCCATCGCCTTGCATGTCAGCGATAATTATCGCTAATGACATGCAAGGAAGGCGTTCCCTACTAAAAGCGACTGAAAACAGTCGCTAACACCACTACCCCTATTAGCAAGGCAGGCGAAGCGATAAAATAATTCGCGCTAAGCGCGTTTATCGCTAGATTTTAACACCTGCTAGTGAGGATGACTTACCTGTTTGAAGTATAGGAGGTGGATTCTAATGCTGAATCCACCTTAGCGTTAATGCGAGAATATCGCTGGTTTCCCAGCGATATTCTCACATTTTAGTCGCTATCGCTGGAAATATTATCGCTATGGAGATAAACCTTACTAATAGGGTGTTATCTCAGCGATAATTTCCAGCGATAGGCGGCGTTAAAAAAAACGCGCTAAGCGCGGTTAGCGATAAATATCGCACTTCCTTGATAATATGCCCCTTTATCTCCCACCCTCTTCTCTCCCCTCCCTCTTTTCGTGTTTTTGTTTGCGCCTCTTGTTTTCCTCTCAATATGCCCTTTAATTTTAGATACCAGGTGAGTTTAGTCATGGGGGAATACTCTTTGCTTGTGATATATTGTGCTTCTTGCTAATATCTTAAATATCTGCATCTCAACACTGTACTATATATTTGTAGGTATGAGGAGTTATGTATGACGAGATTACAGTTGCTTCCCCCCCGAACATCATCCCTGTGGTATGTTTCCCGTTTAGAAATGTACTGAACTTTCGATATGAATCTCAATAAAAAATCTGTTGAAATACGAAAAAGATGTCATCCGTGTTATTCACGAGTAAAGAGAGTGAGTTATGACACTTACAGAGCACAAGTTGTGCTTACCCAACTGTAGACACAGATACTGGATAAAATGCTCCTTTGACGTATCCAGTGCAAAATTATATTATATGAATAAGCACAGAGCACAACATAATCACAAACTCACCACACAGACGTGTGCATCCATGGGCACTCTCTATTGCAAGTGAATTGTATGCCAGTGTATTTCCTGCTGCTGCTCCAGCTACCTCTCTCTGTTCCACAATCCAATTTGTTTAAGGCATTATTATCCCAGTCACAGCACAGATGGCACAGAGGCAATTACACCGAATGTTTACTGTTGTTAGATTTGTTTTAACAAAGGCGCATCTGCGATCCATTGACCCAGAGAGAGAATGATGGAGGAGATGTCTGAGATAGACAAACAAAGAATGCAAGTTCAACTAGCTACTGCGTTAATCTGACTTTGCCCCAGAACACAGTTGCAAAAAAAAGGCCAGAACAGCCGTTTTGCTGATTTCATACTATAAACAATAATAAAACAATCACCAGTGTCAATCATAGCCGGAGGCGCCTGTTATCGCTGCTTTAGATCTGACGGGGAACTGCCAAATCACAGTGCAAAGCAGACATTTACATGAAAATGTTGGATTTCGTTCTGTTCAATTTTGCTAGCTTTATTGTGCCCACTGGTTTCTTGTATTCTGAGCAGAAAGAATTTCAGGCGCCGGAGCATCTAAAATGTAAACTTTCCTCCATGTGACAGGTTGTGCCTTGCTACATAAAATGCTAAAATTACTCACGGGTTATCCTCATTACTTTAATTCTTCCTGACATATCCCAGTGCTTAGTTATATGAGTAATGTGCTAACATTACTGACAATTGCTCGCCCATTCCAAAGCTTTTTCCCTTTCCATGACTCCTAAAGGAGTTACTACAATAAAACCCCTTCCATGCAAATCGAAGGCTGAGAAATAGGGAGGCTCAGATTGTAGCAAGTACTGGGAGGAGTAAAGAAGAATTGGAGTAATGAAGATTACCCATAAGTAATCCGAACATTGCCTTCTCTTCACCTTACTAGTCTTTTTCAGTCAAGTACCAAACGGAAGCTTAGATGTTTAATGAAAGTGAACACATTTTATTCATTGAATGCCCTTCCTTAGTAAATCACATACCTAAAGTTACTGAACACAAACATTTTAAATTAAATTCTGTATTTTACCTACTTCATCACTGTGACATAGAACTTTTAATAAGAGAAGAACCAAAAACAATTCAGACCACGGTGCTATATTCAGTGTATAGTGATTAGTGGATGTTGAGGGTCTAGCCCAAGTGGCTGCTTTGCACTCATCCGCTACAAAAACCCAAGCCCACTCTGCCCAGGAGGTAACCATTCCCCTGGAAT
The DNA here is from genome assembly GCA_963921515.1 of Calotriton arnoldi. Taxonomy (NCBI): domain Eukaryota; kingdom Metazoa; phylum Chordata; class Amphibia; order Caudata; family Salamandridae; genus Calotriton; species Calotriton arnoldi. The sequence goes on from CAWUFW010006478.1 coordinate 976,148, forward strand.
TAGGAATCTCTCTGCCATTGCCATGATTGGTTATAGAGATACCAGTCTTGATCAAGCTTGCTAGAGTGAAGAAGGCTTCATTTTTAGCGGACTAAAATTAAAAAAATACTATATGAAGTTCTGAAGTCTGTAGATCTCTTCAAATAAACTGTTGCTGCCATTACTACACCTAGAGGGACTACATTTGAGAATTTGTGTTAGGAAGGAAGGAGGGGAGGACTATCTACTGTTCTCTACAAAATCTAGAGTACACCTTCAGAAGGAACATGGGGCCCAAGGAAAGGTCTACCCTATTGTCAGAGACTCTTAGATAAGAATGATGCAAACTAATAAGTAAAGCCCTCAAATCCTTCTTGTGTGGTTATTGCTACCAAAAAAAGAATTTTCATGGTAAGGAACTTCTCAGATATGGAGATCAAAGGGGGGTTCCTGAAGGTATGCCAGCAGTAGAGGCAGATCACATGGTGGAAAAGGGTTTCTCATCTTCACTCATAATAAACTAAATCTTCCAAATAATCTTGAGACCAGAGGTTCAACAGAGGATAATTTACTCCATGGCTCTCTAAAAGATGCTATAGCTGCCAATTGTAGTTTAAGTGTGGATACAGGTAACTGTTTATCAAATCTATCTTGCAGAAATTGCGATATCTCAGCAACTGAAGCTCTAAGAGGCGATGTCGCTGTAGACTTACACCAGGAATTAAAAGATGACCAGGGGTGGTTATAGGCATTGTTCATTGATCCTCTCCTAGAGGCCTGTAAAGACCTACACACAATGACTGAGAGACCCTTACTCAGGAACTCTTCCGTCTCTAAAAGCCCTGAACAGATAACATAAGAAGAGATTTATTCATTGTCTTTAAGGCTTTCTTTCAGGATCTCTCTGAAAAGAGTTAGAGCCAATACTCTAAACTGTCAAAATGAACAGTACCATATGTGAAGGGAGGGGGGCAAGGATGTACCATAGTGGAAGGAAAACACTTAGAATATATGATATACCATGTTTGAGAATACCTTCATATATCATAATTATAACACATCTCCCCACCATACATTAGCAGAGATAGAAAGTAAATTGGAAACAAAATCCTTTTGCCAATTTGGTCCATTTTTTTGTCTTTTGAGGGTGGCAGGGACTATGTCCCTTGCAATCTCATTTTTAAAGTCTGGTCTGGTATTTTGACTCAGTGGTATTCTGTGTTGGGGTCTAAGAAACGTATCCATGCTCCACATTTGACCATTCTCAACTATCACAACATTGTTTATCACTTTAACTATGTGGAGGAGTTTGTACAATTTGCTTACTTTGCCGTACCCTCTATCTGACCTTTTTACCATAACCCAGTCACTCACTGATCAATCTTGCTTATTAACACAATGTTTTAAATAAGATTGTTCTTCGTACTTATTTTGGTTATCTTTCACTCTGTCCTTACACCAGTCCCAGGTGGATCGTCTTCCACTGGCAACTGAATATTTGAGGAAAGATAGGAAATGAATGGCTTGAGACCCTCTGTAGGAGAGTAGGATCTGCCTCTTATGTTACCCCCACTTTTTTTCTGATGTTTACACTGGTTTCTGGCTATAGTCTGGCTGGGACCCTGCTAATCAGGGCCCCAGCCTCTCTGTTCTCTCTAAACGATTTGGAGTGCACTCTAGGTGCACTAGTGATTGGATACTGTGGCACCTTATGAGTCCCTAGTATATGGTACCTTAGGTACCAAGGGCATAGGTACTTCACAGGCCTACCAGGGGCTGCAGCATGTATTATGCCACCCCTGGGGAGCAGACTAAATCTGACACCACAGGCCTGCTACTGCAGCCTGAGTGAGGAAGTGCTAGCACCCCTCACTGAGATATAGGTTCCCTATATCTCTCCTACACACACATATAACCCTATCAGTCACCCCTAAGGCAGGCCCTATCAATCCTGAGGGCAGGGTGCTTGGCTTCTATGTGAGGGGGTGCCTCTGCCTGAGCAGGGCCCATCTGCAGCTCTCAGAGTCCATTCTCTGGTGCTGTTTGTGGATGCTGGTTAAACCATATACTTTTAAGTGCATTATATCCTCGCAGTAAAATGCTAACTTTGGAATGGCTGCATCGAAACATGTCGTGTTTGGTGTCAAACACCTTGGAATACTACCCCCCACCAGTCCTGGCGGCGGGGGTAGCATTCCACCCTTCTAGAGGGATAGACATGTACCTACTGTGGAAACGCGGTAGAATCCTGCAGAGCCCTGGCATCACAAAATGGATGCCACCAGTCACAGACACTGGGCTGCCCTCCTGCTGATGACCAACATTCGCAGTGGAGGAAGCCCAACAATAGATATCCTGTCCCAAGGGGTGTGACCACCTCCCAGACAGGGTTTAGTGTATTGGGGCTGGGTGGGTGCACTCTTAGAGTGCTTTGAAGTCCTGCACTGGCGGAGCAGAAGGCTCCTCTGTGCATATGCCAGTTCAAACCGGCTCAGGGGCTACCTGTCCCTGCTCTGGCGCGAAACTGGACAAAGGGAAGTGGGTGTAGCCACCCACTCCCTGACCCTCCCATAGGTAGGGTCATAGAGCTAGTCCCTCCCTTTCTTTTAGTATAAGAGGGGGAACCTGTGCATTACACCCTAGATTTCCCTGGACGACGCTCTACAAGAAGAATCCCGGACCTTCGACGTTCCACTACCTTTGGAAGACTGAAGAATCTCCCTTGGAGTCAAGGAGTGACTCCCCTGCTTGGCAGGCACCAAAAACTACAAACGATGGTCACAAACTACGCCGCTCCCGCCGGAGTCCGAAGTCCCTGCAGCCCAAGAAGTAGATTTCCTGACTTCTCCAAGGCCATCGTGAGTCCCCAGCGAAGCTGAGGCCAGTGGACCCCAAGAGTAACGAGGAACCGTGACCCCTGGGTACCGTGCACTATTGTCAAGTGCAACCCCTTCACAACGTTCCACGAACTTGTGCTTTAAACCACGTGTGGTCCCAGCCTCCAGCAAGAATCCCTCTTAAGATCAGAGGCCTACCATGTCCCGAGTGACCGTGGGCCCCTGTGAGAGAATCCTCCCGAGGCGTCTTCACGATCCCTTGCCAGCCGGCTTGTGGGTCCTCAGAAGACTTTCTAAAGAAACCGAAGGGCTCCCCTGGTTGCTCCAGGCCTGTCCTGACTTACCCTTGCTGGGTGAGTCCCACAGACCTTGCTGGTCTGCGCCATCGCCTCTTTTCACTTTCCCCAAGACTTGCTGTTACCAAGGTTTGTTGGCTCCGATCGAGTTGCCGACTCCGCAGTAAGCTGCAGACATCGTGGGACACGCCGAATCCAGCTCCTGGTTGTCGTCGACGCCTCCTGGACCTCGTGGCTGAAGAGTCAAGGAGACTGCAAATGACCTGAATCTTGCGACGACGGTGGGCATCCATCTTCCTTGCCCCGAGTCACTGCCAAGTGACTTTGAACACTGTCCCCTCTGCTTTCAGGTCTTCCATCTTCTGAATCCAGGCTTGGATTCCTCCGGACACTTCTCCTGTCGCCGCAAGCAGCAAGTCTTCACTGGCTCCCATTGAAAACGACGCCGCGACCCGACACCAAAGAACACCTATGCACCCGGCTCCCCTGGGTGAGGTAACTTCAGCACTACGGTGCTCCTGTGGGTGTGGGCCCTAGAACTACTTACCCTGTAAGTGACTTGCTTGTAGCTTCCCTCGAAGTGTCCTAAAACTCTAACTTTCCAAGTGCGACTATCGCACTGACTCGTACCTGGTTCGCGTCTGTGTTAGACACACCGCGTCCAACTCCCTTGCAATACCATCTGTAACCGCGTCCTTCGACTCGTACAAGGACCGATCGGTGTGTTCGCCTCGAACACGCAAGGGACCTTTAACATTGATATTTCAATCGCGTCTGAGTGCATAGACTCGTACAGGATTCGCATCGGTGCCAGGTCACCGCATCCGTCCCCTGTGGGTCTCCTACAACTACTTGGGGTGGTTCTTGGGGGTCCCTCGATTCTAGATGCCCTAGACCTAGGTCTAGCAAACTAAGATTGTAACATTCAATTGTGCTAAACTTATCCTGATAATATTTGACTTGTACATATGTTCCTGACCTCTAATCTCATAAAGAGATTAGTAGAGAGTGTTTATTAATAAATACATATATATTTGATATATATACCTGTGTGGTGTCTTTTCATTTGGTGATTCAAGAGATTGTGTGGTAAAACAAGCTGCTTTACATTCCTTCAAGACTTAGCCTGAAGGCTGCTCTCCACAGCTACCACTAGGAAAGCTTTCGATAAAGGTTGTCTTAAACCTATCTACCATAAGAGTCAAATTGTTCTGGTGCAAGGTGTCCACTTTAATTAGTGAACAGCATATACCAGGCCAACTTCTCACACCCTCCGTTTGAGTACATTTCCTGCCAGGAGTGGAAGATTCTGCTGCAAAACCTGTCCCTTCATCATATTCCGGCCACGAAGAAACAGAGGGTGGCGAGGATATGGAGAGAAGAGATCTCTTAGAAGAAGGAGGAAGCAAGAGCAAAGTGTCTATCCCTCTGATTATTATGAGCCTCAGATGGAGACCTTGCCATGTCTTCCAGGTCCCTTTCAAAAATCAAATGTGATCTAGTTCTTCTTCTTGGATTAATTCCATGGAGGTACCTACTTCTAGGTGAAGAGGTCGAGTTATGTCATCTCTTTTGTGAATGCTTCCCCATGGTGAAACAGCCAGCATGGAAAGACACAACATAACACTGTGTCTGGTATATGCCATTATGGAATCACAGCTTTCAATCCACTGACTTTCAGACATGCATCCACTTATCAAATAGAAGTCAAAGACTAATTGTTAGAAATGGGATTTCTGGTTGGCTAGGGCATGCGCCTAAGCCAGGTAGAAACCACCACTCTAGTCAGGGCAAGGGAGTTACACACTGAAGATAACCCCTGCTCACCCCCTTAGTAGATTGGCACGAGCAGTCAGGCTTATCCCAGAGGCAATGTGTAAAGCGTTTGCGCAACACACACACACAGCAGCAACACACTAGGCACACTACAAAAGAAACTCCACACAAGGTTATATAAACAAATAGCCTTTGTATTATCCAAAACACATTAGAATCATAATCACACATATACACTGTGCCAACTGGCACTAGGCAATAATTTACAGGGGATTATATACAGGACAGGGCCAATAGGGCCACTGTCAGAACCATCACAAAGCACAAGTAGCAAATGTAAAACACAACCAGTCACTACTGGCAGAATACTGTACTCAGCATTAGCATGGGCAACATAAACGCATTATGTCTGCATCACCTTAGGCACAAAACACATTATGCATAAACATCACAAGCATAACATTTGCATTAGACATCACCACATTAGGCAATAACATTAGGCATAAACACATTATGCAATCCTTTAGGGCCTTGTGCCCTCCTAGTACACTCAGGTACCAACCAGGACCCCAGCCCAACTGGCCTTTCTCTTGGGCTCAAAATGCCCTATGTCCAGAATGTCAGGGCGCAAAGATAGGGCTTCTCAAGTAGCCCTATGGTTGCCAAAGCAGCAAAGCCAAGGTGCGCCATGCGCTGGGGGGGCGGGGGAGTGTATCTCACTCCTTTCTTATCACCAACAAGAAAATGCCCCCGTGTTGCAGCTGCCCGCGCTCTCGCGGTGCAGCTGGAAAGACCGGCACCCAAAAGTGCCTTGGGAGCCCCTCCTTCCTGGGGCTCCTCTCGCAGAAGGCGCCTTTTTCAAAATGAGGCCTCCCAACTTGCACAAACAAGAATCACCCCTCCGTTGCAGCTGCCCACGCACTTGCGGTGCAGCTGTGAAGATCCCCCAAGCACTGGCACCAACCGTGCCCGATTTGAGCTCTGCTCACCGGGGCTCTTCGTGGTGCCTTCGACTGCCACCCACCAATGCTCAGGGACTCAAGTCCCACTCACCGGGGCGATCTCTCTCTTCCTCCTTGGATGCGGGGGAGGTCCGGCGTCGTCTCGGCGAACCCGCCTCTCTCTCTCCACCAGACGCAGGGTTGGAGCTCGCCAGGCTCCGACGCTTGGGGCAACACGCGGGGCTCCCTCCGGTACACGAGGTCCCGCCTTACCCAGGCCAGGCTTCCTCTTCGGCCGCGCTGCAATTGGCCGGCTGTCAGCTTAGCCCCACCCACAACCAGGCACAGGCCTCTGCCTGTGTTCCGGGCCGCGGATCTCGGTGGGGATTTCTCTCCTGGCGAATGCGGGGTGGGCTCCCGCTTTCAAATAAGCATAAATGTGGGGTGGGCTCCCGCTAAAAGGACACAAATGCGGGGTGGGCTCCTGCTCCACCACGCATCGGCAGTGCGGGGTGGGCTCCTGCTTCCCTCTGGGAATCCTCACTCCGGAATGCAGAAATGCGGGTTGGGCTCCCGCCTCTAAGGCACCAATGTGGGGGAATCCCCACGTCGGGATTCCCTCCAAATATGTTGCAGCTCAGCGCTGCAAAGTCCCAGCACTCTCCCCGTCCTGGGAGAGATATATAGCGCTCCCAAGGCGCTCAGGCAAAGGTTTAGGGGCACAAGGCTGGGCCCAGGCAGGCCAGCTCACAGGGCCCTCCAGCAGGGAGGCAGTCCCTCGTGGTGGTTCCTCCTGGGGCCCAGCAGCAGCAGTCCCCAAGTAGCAAGGCAGCACAAAAAGCACAACAATACCTGGGGTCACAGCCCCAATATTTATACTACATTTTCCTTTGTCTGCCCTTGGCACAGGGCTTGGGGGAACCAGCCTGACCTGGTTCTGTTTTTTTTTGGAGCACTCTGTTTACGGGGCTCCTCTTCCCCTTTGTCAGGTGGGGGCTCGGTCATCAGACCACCACAGGGGGGCGGAGCCAGCATTCACCCAGGCAGGCACAGACCTATTCAGGGTCAGGGGACTACTCCTCCCACTACTCCAAGTGCAGCTCCCCTATTCAGCCTAGCGCTGACTCACCCTGACTCACCCTGCCCTCCCTGGAGCCACACACACCTCACCAGCCCCTGTCACTCCAAAGCCAGACATGCAATCCACATCAGGCAGGCAGACACATAGCACACAGAAATGCAAACTTCTAAAAGTGGCATTTCTAAAATAGTGATAATAAATCTGTGTACACCATTGCGCAGCATTTATTATTACTATTCCAACCATACCAAACTTGACCACGCTGCTCCTCTCATATCAGGAATTACCACTGAAACACTTATCAGGGAATCCCCAATGCATTCCTATGAGAGGGCAGCCTCACAGCAGTGAGAAACCAAAATGGCGGTTTGTCACTACCAGGACATGTCACCCACTTAAGGTACATGTCCTACCTTCTACCTATAATGCACCCTGCCCATAGGGCTAGCTAGGGCCTACCTTAGGGGTGACTGACATGCAGTAAAAGGGGGGTCACAGACGTGGCACACATTTTAGGTGTCACGTCACAGCGGCAGTAACACTGCGCGCACAGGCCCTGCAATGGCAGAGGCCTGAGACAGGTTTGAAAGGCTACTTTGGTGGGTGGCGCAATCAGCGCTGCAAGCCTACCAGTAGCATTTAATTTACTGGCCCTGGGTATCTGAGATACCACTTTACAAGGGACTGACAGGTAAATTAAATATGCCAAACAGGTGTAGACCAATCTTACCATGTTTACCACAGAGAGCACACGCACTTTACACTGGACAGCAGTGCTAAAGTGCCCAGAGTCCTAAAACCACCAACACCATGTCAGAAAAAAGGCTAGGAGGAAGGCAAAAAGTTCAGGGATGACCCTGCAAAAAGGGCCAAGTCCAACACAAATGTGTTAAAATAAATTGTACAGGAGTACTACGTAGGTGCTAAATCATGCAAAGACTCCAGGCAAGCCCCTGCTACCTATATGTTGACAGGCCCCAACCAGGCTCTATAAGCCTAGTCGAACAGGCAGTAGCAGGTAAGAATAGCTGTTATTTGCTAGTGTGTGTTTTCCTTTAGATAACAGGTTTGGCTGCTGCCAACTCTCACATACTGCAGGCCGCAGCACTGCTCAAGATCCAAATAAAAACGTCCCCCACACTGCTTCTATCATTAGTGCGAGCTAACAAATGTCGCTCTGAAAGAAATTTAAATTGGTCCGAAAGCTGTCCCGCATCCCTTGTAATAGGCGGGCCTCTGCACTGCCTGTATTTTCAATGGACCATTGAATCCTCCAATAATATTGAACCAACGTACAAACCTATAAATAAAAAGTGCGCCAGCATGCAGCTACGTTAAATGGAAAAAAAGCGGACCAGAGTACAGCATTCTTACTACAAAGTGGGCCAACGCAATCATATTATCTACCTGAAAGGGGAGTCCCCCTCCCAATTAACAGTCTAAGGTAAGGAGGCATAAGCATCCCAAACAATGAAGAAAGTTCCTTAGCAGCCTTCCTGAACAGCCCTGAAATGGCAAGCACAAAAAAGAAACAGGAAGTGATTTAGCCACTATAGAATAGGATGCAGCTCTTGTGAGCCCTGTAGTGAGCCATCTGGCCACTGTAATACAATGTATGAGCAGGCATCAGAGGGGCCGGGCGCAGACCCGAGGACATAAATAATGGGGCCTTGTGTGTTCCACTAGGCATATGTTACTGCTCACGCAGTGCCCAATAGAGAGGGCACCCATCACGAGGGGTACTCACCACATTGGCGAAGAGCGAGTGAGGCAGCCGTGAAAGAGACCACATCGAGCAGCCCCGGCTGACCGGCTCCGTGTTCAAGCCCAGGGGCGTGGTCAAGGCCCAAGTGGTGCAGAGGCAAGCCGAGTGAGGCTGTGTGTGTCCCGAAGTGGTGAAAAGGCCGGATGGTGAGGATCCGGTGAGCAGACACCACAATAAAGCTGAGAGGCGGTACAGCAGCCCTGGAGGGAGCAGACGTGAGACAGGAGGGGCTGCAAGAGGCTGAGCAGCAGAGTGTGAGGAGGGCAGCACCACACGGCTGTAGAAATAGGAGGAGTGCTGGCTGAAAGGAAAGGAAAGAGCAGGCTTCAGAGAGAGGGTGTGAAGGTGCAAGAAAGAGGGCCTAGGCCAAAACCCTAGAACACAGAGAGCAGCCAGGCAACAAGGAGAAACAATAGTATAAGAGGAAGGTAGAGCACCAAGAGAAAGGGGAAGACAGGAAGAGATAAACACAGGAGAACTGACGAGCACGCAGAGGCGAAGACAAGTTACCACAAGATGTCGGTCAGTCACAAGAAAAACAAGAGTGCAATACCGAACGTTGTGCACATTTCTCGCTGGAAGCCCTGCCGCCTTTCAGCCAGTTAGCCAATCTGGCAACAGCGGCCCTGCGATGGAGAAAGTGGATTGGGAGGCTAGAGGACTACTTCTGTGCATTGTGCGAAATGGATGGCGTAGTAAAGAGATCGACCATGCTACATATGAGGGTGGTGAACTGTACAAACTGTTTCTTAATCAAACAAACATGGGAAATGACAATGATGATGATGTTGCCGTAGCCGCTCTGAACATATATTTTGATCCACAACTAAATCCCAATTATGAACATTTTAAACTAAGGCAGGCATGGCAACAGGAAGGAGAGTCAGTCAACATGTTTTTCGCATGACTGAAAAAGCTAGTGAGTACCTTCATGTGCATCGATAAGCAGGTGGAAATCAAAGTGCAGCTTATTCAGGGATGTTGATCTGTCAATTTAAGAAAATTGATACTTTGCCAGCCTGGCACATCGCTTGATGAGATCCTTATATTGGGCAGATCCCACAAGCTGGTGGATGTGGGAGCAGGGAAGATGGAGGCAGTCCTGGCTCGCACCACTGGGGCACCAACTCCACCACAGGTGACGGTCAAAGAGGAGCATGTAGATGTCATTCAGAAGTGGTCTGGAAAAAGACGAGGAAACTCTTCGACCTCCTCAGCTGAGAAATTATGCAGTAGCTGTGGATTCTCCAGTCATCCCCTGAGAGGGTGTCTGGCAAGAGGGAAGTCATGTCTGAACTGTGGGAAACAGGACCATTTTGCGAAGGTATGTCCTGGCGCCACAAACCGGCTAGTGGTGGAGGAACACAAAAGACATTTGGGAAAGTCAAGCTAGTCTTTGAAGAAGAGGAAGAAAAACAGAGCGCGGTGAAGTTGGTATGCAAACAAATGCAACGCCTCGAGGAGGAAGGTGAAGTATTCAGCATTTCCTTGATGGAACGAGGCAACCAAAGGAAGAGACCTCCACCTATGTGTAAGGTGAGCATCAGTGACACACTCATAACCACCCTTATCGACACAGGGGCCTCTGTGAACATTCTGTATGCAGAACAGTACCCACGCCTCGAGCTAAGACCCCTGTTGGTAAAGAATAATGCCAAAATATACAACTATGGGGTACCACCCCTATACCTCTGCATGGTGTCATCGAGGTGGAGGTTGGAGGTGTGTCATGGCAAGGTGGCATCACAGCCAAAATGTTATGTTACAAAGGAGAGTGCTGGAACTCTGCTTTGCAGCCACAACACTGAAGACTTGGGACTGGTGATATTTGCAAAGCAGGTGCACCGATCACATGTGGAAGGCATCATGGAGGAATTTCCGGAGCTGTTAGAGGGGTTGGGCTGCCTAACAGATGTCAAAGTTAAGCTACACATTGATCAAGCTGTCAAGCCTGTGGCAATGTGACATCAACAGGTGCCTTTTCACCTGCGGCCCTTAGTAGAGGCAGAGTTGGACAGGCTGGAGAAGGCTGGGGCAATCAAGAAGGTGTCTGGCCATACCCCAAAGGTGTCTCCATTGGTAATAGCGCAGAAGCCTAAACAGCCTAGAGCCATTAGGCTGTGTGTGGATATTCGATTGCTGAATAAAGCAATCAAGAGAGAAAGACACATCACTCCAACGATCTATGAGATCGTGACTGCCATCAACGGAGCCAAGTGGTTCTCTAAAGTGGACCTCAACGCTGGGTACCATCAACGTATGCTGGGCGAGGCCAGCCGATATATCACCAATTTTTCCACCCATGTGGGGCTGAGGAGATTCAAAAGGCTCAGTTTCGGTATATCGTCTGCAGTGGAAGTTTTCCAAGACGCATTAAGGGAGGCACTGTCAGGGCTCGTCGGTGTCATCAATGTCAGCGATGATGTGTTAATCTTTTCCGACACCTTGGCAGAGCATAACAATGAAATTGTGGAATCAACTCAAGAGGACTCTTGTATCAAAAGAGTGAAAGAAGCTCTGAAGTGGCACAAGTGGAAGGACTTCCGAAAGGGGGTCAGTAGCGTTGTCACGGAAGAAAGAGAAGCTCATCTCAGCATATGGCGCTGCCAGGATGAGCTCCGCGAGAGTGTGGAGGGGCTACTACTGAGGGGACATCTCATTGTAGTTCTACAGATTCTGAGGAGATGCACTGTCGAGTTGGCCCTTCAAGGACATCAGGGGCTGGCTAAAACCAAGGCATGGATTTGCTCCAAAGTATGGGTACCCGGAATAGACATAGTAGTGAAGGTAGTAGTACAAGGGTGTGATTCATGCCTGATCACGGGGGCTGAATTAGCAGTGAACCCCCGTCCTCACCGAAGAACCATGTGATAGGCCCTGGTCCAAAGCAAATATGGACTTTGGGAGTTTCCCGGATGGGAGGATCATGATTGTGATGATGGACAGTAATACCAAATTTCCAGCGATGGAGCTCATAAGGTCTACTTCCTTCAAGTGTGTCAAGCCAGTCCTAGAAAGAATATTTGCTATGCTGGTGTTGCCAGATGAGGTTAAAACGGATAACGAGTCACCGTTTCATGGCCAGGAATTCAGAGAATAGCTCTACAATCTCAATATCTGACATTAAAAAATCTGTCCCCAGTGTCGAGCGGGGGTGAAGGGTTAGAAGTGTGCCTACAGCAGTTCCTAAGAGAATATTGGCAATCACCCCATTCCACCAAGGGGAGTGCCCCAAACAAAGTTCCCAAGAAAAGGCCCGTGAGAGACAGTGTTGGTGAGGTCCGGGTGGACACCTGCAACGTTAGATGCAGAAGCAGCACAGACCAAGAGGAGAGAGAACAATGAGAGCACAAGTAAACAACGACATGCACAGCAGTCTGGAATAAAGGTCAAAGACAGAGTGGTGATCAAAGACTGACATCCTGGCTGGAAATTTTGGACCCCGTTTGAAAAGGAAGTCTGGAAAGTGATAGGAACAATGATAACTGTCAAGAGAGGGGGGCTGGTGGTCTTGTGAAATGTCTTGTGGTTCAAGAGGACCCTAAATGAGTATGAGCCTGGGGTGGCATCTGAGCAGGACATAACGCCTGTGGAACGAAGCCTGAGTGAGGTGGAGCCTGATGACAGTGGAAATGGAGGAATCAGCCGTGACAGCATCCCACCTCTGGCAGCTCCTGAGGAGACCGCAAATGCTGAGGAAAGACAAGTGTCTTGAAAGGAGGTTCCGGGCACCCACCGGAGTTATCCCTATGGTCTCAGAGAAAATCCATGGCCCAATCAACGGCTAAGAAACTTTGTGTGCTGAAGGACTGGAGAAGCGGCCGGCATCTGTCCTGGAAAATGAAGAATAAAGAACCGTTATCTTTTGTATTTTTCTTTTCATTTTTATATTATTTATTTTCATTCATTTTGTTGCTGCAAAGGTTACGAGGGATGTAGTGAGCCATCCGGCCACTGCAATACAATGTATGAGCAGGCATCTTAGGGGCCGGGCCTGGACCCAAAGACATAAATAAAGGTGCTGGGATCGCTTGAGATTGAGGCACGTAACTGCTGCCTTGTGTGTGTCACTGTGTATATGTTGGTGTCCACGCAGTGCCCAATAGTGAGGGGCCCCAGCAGAAGGGGTACTCTCCACAAGCCCCTCCCGCCATCTCTGGACATCCTGTCTCACTCTGCCACCCGAATCTGGTTGTGGGATACCTGGCCAGTGGGTAATGACATTGTTGGCTATCAGGCCCGGATCTAGAAGGCGGGGCAAGTGGACCAGTCCCACACAAACCTGACCTTTTGCCCAAGCAGTCACGAAAGAAGAGAACATGGAGAACGCCCCTTTTAAGTGCTTCCCCCATGTCCACTCCAGAAGGTTGTGATCTTGTTTCACTTAGTTTACTTTAACCCCTTCGCTGCTAGGCCTTTTCCCACCTGTGCTAAGCCTTTTTTTTGGCTATTTGGGGTAGTTCACGCTTAGGCCCCTGTAACTTTTTAACCACATAAGGTATCCACGCCAAATTTCCATCCTTTGCTTCCAACATCATGGGGATTCTAAAGGTACCCAGGGTTTGTGGATTTCCCTGGAGGGGACCCAGAAATTAGCCAAAATACAGCTACATTTTGTTTTTTTGGGGAAAAATTGGAAAAAAGTGCTGCAAATGAAAGCATCTGTTTTTTCCCCTCCAAATGGTATCAATAAAGGGTTTGTGGGGATGAAATCACCATTTTCCCAGCTTTCAGGGGCTGACAGACTTTTGTCAGAAAACCAAAATTTGTTACACAGTTTTGGCATTTTACTGGGACAGCATATTTTTGCTAATTTTTGTGCTTTCAATATTCTTCCGGTTAATGGTAGAAATGGGTATGAAAGCAATAATGGATCCTGCAAAGCTATACATTTTAGAAAAGTTGACAAATTTCTGAATTCAGCAAGGGGTCATTTGTGTAGATCCTTCCAGGTTTCTTTATAGAAACTAACAGTTGAAAATAGGAAAAATTGAAAATGAGTTGAAAAAAACAGCCATTTGTGCCAACGTTTTCCCCTGTAACTTCTTCTAATTATGACAGATGTTTGAAAGCAATATACCGTTACATCAGCTGGACCTTTCTAGTTGTGGGGATATATAGGACTTGTAGGTTCACCAAGAACCCGACGAACCCAGAGCCAATAACTGAGCAGTGTCTTGCAATGGTTTTTTATTATGAACTGGGTATATAGCAATTCATTTGGGAAAATATATACATTGAAAAATCAGGATGAAAGACACCTATGTATTTCTGAAATTGGAACAAAATATAGAGTTTAGAAACAGTATCTATTTGCACATTTCCGAAATTGTGAGTACCCATACTAGCATGAGAATTATAGGACATTTTTCAAAGTGACTTCTTTTTTACACAGAGGGGGATATTCTCAAGAACGTGTGTTAACTATCGCCAAATTCGCTTAACGCAACTTCTCACATCGCAGTCTATCGCGGGAAAATAACACAGTGTTAACGCAGTATTCTCAACCCGGCGGCACCATGCGATAGTCTCACGATAACGCGCCAAATACCTGAGTAAAAATCTACGCAACGCCCCAAAAATGCGAAACACGAACGCGAAAAAAGTGGCGATGTCCCCAATGGCGATACAAAAATCAGCGATAACCAGCGACAGGCCTGCGATTCCCACGCATCATGCGTGAGAATGCACTATAGAAGCAGAGAAAAAAATGCAACTGCGTAGCACCATGGACGCACCCGGACGGAGTGCAGAGGACAACGCGAACCCACAAGCCCCACAGACGACCAGCCAGGAACCCCGGGGCCGGGGAAGGGCAAGGAGAAGAGGAAGAGGAAGATGGAGTTCAGTCCCCAGGAAAACCGTATCATCGTCACGGAGGTGACAAAACACTACCAACAACTGTTTGTCACCTCCACTGTGTCATCGGCAACACAAACGGAAATATGGCAGTCCATTGTGAACAACATGAATGCAGTCGGAGTGTTGAGGAGGTCAATGGAGGAGGTCAAGAGGCGCTGGCATGATGTGAAAAGCCGAACCACGCAGAAACTCGCTGCCTACCGGAAGGCAGCAACGGCGACTGGAGGTGGGAGTCCTGCGCCACAGGAGGAGCTGGATGAGCTGGAGGAAATGGTGGCCACAGTCATCAGTGCGGAGACGGTGCAAGGAGTTGGGGGTCCGGACACTGCTCGATATGACCTGACCCAACAGCAACAGGGTGAGAAACGACCAGGGACTGGGGGGACGGGGGGAGATGGGCACAATGGCACACATGCACAATTATGTTAAGCACACTGCACACCCACAATGACTGTGGAACATGTCTCTGATGGCCTTGGCACACTGCAGCACACATAGAAACACCAAGTAGGCCCCCGTCCACCAGGTGCACAAATTCCCCCCCCATCACCAATCTCAAAACCTACCCATGCACATGTGCTGAACCCAGCAAAGCAGCGGCTCTGTGAGCCACACTGACAATGCAAGTGACACTGCATGACCAATAGCATGGCTGCAGTCAAAATACATGACATGGTGCACGCCACGACACTGAGGTGGCCCAGTATGGATAACATCCTCAAAGGAGCAGGTCACACTCTGACACATCCACGTGCACATACAACCCCTGACGTCAACAACACATCTGCAGACAAACAATGCACAAGAGTACAAAAACCGTCCAAGAGCACAAATGACCCAAGTCGCCAACATCTCAGCACCGTAAAAGCACACAAGTCAAAGGCACATCGCCTCAAAGGGATAAGGGGCCGCTAAATCAGATCTGCAGGGGCGACTCTCCCACAATGCAGCACACACACATAGCAATCACAGCACATCAACATTGACGACAATGTGGTACAAAGTGCCACACTTACACCACAGAACAGAGCACACAACTGGTGCCGCATGTGCGTAGAAACTGGCCAATCACATCAGGCATGGCAAGAAACTGTCAGATGATAATGTACGAGTACAACCTCACATCCGTCATGTAGTCGAAATGTCCACTGTCTCCCATAAAATACCCAGCTCCTCCAAAACAGTCACAATGTACATTGTCATGCAGTCTGTATGTAAACATGTACAATGCGTGAACATACATGGAACACACTGTTAACCTGCATCTCCCCTTCACATTGCAGAGGGACAATCAACAGCTCCTGCAGAGCAGACCAGACATCTCTTCAGTGATGATGAGGAGGACCCCCTGGCCATCTGCTCCGACACCCTCCAATAGCTCATGGACAGCCTCCGCACCCCACCTCCAGGAGCAGGGCAACCCAGCTGCATCGAGGTGATCCCACCCCCTACACAGACCACACAGCAGGAAGCACCCACCACCACGGCTGGCTCCCAGCACCTCACCGAAGAACACATAGCATTCCAACGCCGTGTGTCAGACTGCCAGACTGGGATGGCTGAACAGGTGCGGGTGGGTTTCGACCTCATGGTAGCCAAACTAGATGCCATACGTGGGTGTCTTAGTCCCATCAAGGACCACTTACAGTCCCTAACGGACACCCACAGTCCACTCCATGCCCTACATCAATCCTTGGCTGACCTCGCTGGAGCCATTACTCGGATTCAAGAACTGTCTAGTCACACAGGCTCCAGCAACGACAGCACAGAGTTGGCACAGATGCGGATGACAATGGAGAACATGAAGTGGATGCAGGCTGGAAGGATGGCTGCCACGGCTGAACACCAGCGAGATGTAGCTGGGATCTTCCATGCCCTGCAGATCCTCATGTTGCCATTGCTGCCACAGAGCCTGTCCCAGATGACTGCTGCAGGAACTTCGACACACACATCTCCGCCCCCTGATGTGTCAGTGGCACACAGTGATGCAGCCATAACACCACCACACACACCTGGCACACCTGACACAGAAGACATATCAGAGGACGAAGATCTGGATGGTAATGACTCTGTGTCAAAAAGGAGGTTGTAGCATTCATCCCCCGCCATATGGCCTGTTTCTGCTTGGTACAGCCCTCTGCATCATACCCTCGTACAACACCTTCCACTGTCCCCCGAAACACTCTGCGACATTCACCTGGACCCCGACATGGACTGCCATATCTGCTCTGGTTACCAATGACACAGCAAACAGGCTGCAGACTCAACCCTTCCTCTACCTATTAACTTGTCATTCCCTAAAGGACTCTGTTTGGCCCTCCACTGGGCAACCATGTAATGTGGGGTGTGCATGACCATGTACTGCTCCAGCTCCGACACTCCACAGGATGTGATTAAAACATTCCTAATCACACAGATGTGTCATGTCTATGTTCAATCAAGTATAACAGTATGGATGACTGTAGGGACATTGATTGCACAAAAAGGTACACCCTGAGAGATGACATCAATGCGAATGTTTGACCGTGACACATATGGCCAATTAGATGACTGTGAAGGTGTGAACTAGCTGTGGCCTCATTGATCACGAACAACAATCTCGCAACCCCCCAACGTAGCCCCACATCCATGTATTAAATAGGGCTGTGTGTAAAAATGTCAGTCGGTAGGAGGGCTAAAGTAGTGTCCCACATCACATGTGACAACAGAACATCTCTTCGCATACCTACACACACTCAACTGTGTGGACACAGCCTGGTTTGATGGAACACATTGATCCACATGGCAAGAAGTTGGACACCATACTCACATTGCTGAAGACACGTAAGCGCACTGGTCTACCAGCAACTCTCCCAACCACAATGTCTGGCTCACAGAGGTGGAGCTGGCAATAGGGACTCACCCCTAAGTGAAATGCGACAGTCAGTCCCTCCCTGTGTACGGACAATGCTCTTTGAGGCACACGATTTGGCATGCTAATCAACACTCATCACAGTTGAACACTAGTGAAGTTGCGTACACGTTATTAGCATGTGCGTGTCAGTACGGGCAAGACAAGGGCCACAACATGCAGACCAATGCATCATACACTAACAGGCAGCAAAGGAACATGTAGAGGTGCAAGACATGGGGAGGCACAAATGAACACCAATCATTACGGATGCCAACGGTCTCAGGCCACCTTGCCTTGCTGGACGAGTGATGTGGTGTTTGACAAATGTTCATTGCACCGTGTCAGGGAACACCACTCACAGCCCATGGGATCTGCATAGTCCTGTACCACCGGACTGCGCTGACTGTCTGCTCTGCTGACAGTGAGCAGGTGTAGGAGTCCAACAAGGTCACATGTAGTACTACATTGCCATGTGTGTACTCTCCCTCCAGCAGTGTGTCAGGTTGAGGAACGTTGCCAGGCGCCGCTGTCCACTCACCTTGCACAGGTGTGTGTCAACACGCAGTCTTGCACACACATGCATTCTGAGTCCAGGCGAATGCAGCCATGCCCACTGTTATGGTGGGATATGTGTCCATTTCTCCAAGATGCAAAAGGGTGTTGGGACATGTGCTATGGGTCACAATCTTTTGTGGCTGCAGGAACGTAGTTACTCGTACATGAAAGCGAGCGCAGCTTCATGGGCAATCAATTCCAAGAGTACGTCATTGTCGACTTCAACGAACACGGGGGTGAGCCAATCCATTAGCTGGTCCGGACAGATGTGCTCCGTCCACGCCATTTCACCAATCCGCAACACAGCCCAATAGGGGAGCGCTTCGATGTGGTCACAGCACACGAGGAATTGTGCAATCTCAAATGCCCAACTGCCAGCACATACGCCAAATACCAAGGCATCCCATGAACGGGTATCACGGTTACACTCCTGGTCGTGGTCCAACATGTCATAATCCAGTTCAGCTACCGTTGTGTCGGATAGGCAGACATCCATGGGCCACCCGAATATGCATGATCGACAGTGGAACCAGGGCTGGACGCAGGTGACGTACGCAAGACGGAAGCTCAGACGGTAACTGATGCGCAACACTGCCAGTGGCAGTGCCCCCAACAAATGCAGCATTCGGTCACGGTACAGTTCCACGTGACAGGGGTTGTGCATGTGCCCGGGATGTTCTGACATTGCGTTGTTCGCTCTCGTAGAACCCGCACTCTTCTTTTTTTTTAAGTTTAAGTTTATTCATCAAAGATCAATAAAATATAAGAAAGTACAACATGTACCTTAAAGTACAATACATATGAAGAAAAAATTATTAGAAATCATTCTATGAGGAAGTGGGAAGGGAAGAAAAGAGGGAAGGGAGAAGAAAGACGGGGAGGGGAAGGGAAAGGGAAAATACATCTACTATTATAAACATTATACTATTATAATCTGGAAGGAAGAATAGCACATGTAATAAAATATCTGTATGCATAAACACAATTAAAGAGATATAAAACAATCATTGTACTAAGGAAAAAAGCATGTAAGGGATTATTAATATGAACCTATTGCAATAAAGAAAAAGAAGACAACCAGGATATCAAGGAGGTTTTCGAACCTCATCTGAAGTAAGTACTGATGGGTTACTGTGAGAGGCACTATATGTTAGGTATGTGGATATAGGGAGCCACAAAATATCCCTTTTAATGGACAGGGGAATGGGGGAGACATAACTGGTATCAAGTCTATGATGAAAACAAACTGCATTCCACCAAGCTCTAAACGTGACTTTATCTGCTTGTTTCCAATTAGAAGTTATTAAGTGAAAAGCAATTGCCAATAGCAAATCTACTATTTTAAAATTAGCAGGAGATTGGGGCCAGTTAGGTGATAAAGAGCCTAGAAAAACATTGGTAGGAGAGAAAGGAATTTTTGTACTAAAAATTCTGTTAATCTGGGACCAGACTAATTGCCAAAAAGTGTGTATTGGGGGACAATTAAAAAGCATGTGTTTAAGATCAGCATTATTGCAAGAACAAGACCAACAGGTAGAGGTAGGGTTAGCTGAAAAGGAAGCTAATTTTGCAGGAGTAAATAAAAGACGTTGGTATACAAAATAAAGGGTTTGAGAAGTATTAGCAGCTCTGGAAGTCTTGTGTATCTTGAGCCACAACTTATCCCAGAAAGGGGTTGTCCAAAATTCCGCAAGGTCCTTCTCCCAAGCCAACTCGCCCTTTGTTTTGTTTCTATCAGAAGGAATAGATAAACATTTATAAAGTGATGAAGCTGAGGAGGAAGTAAATATTAAGGGAAATAACAAAGAACATCTGGAGGAAGGAGACGACGTCGATGGTAAAGTATCAAGGTAAAGGGAGAGGGAAGGACATAAAAGATCATATTGAGTCCTACAAGTGGAAGGAAGAGAAAATTGTGTTTGAAGATCCGAAAAGGATAAAGGAACATTATTAAGTAATAATTGTGAAATCCAAAATATTCCCTTACCTCTCCAGGATTTCCAATAAATAGTGCGGTTCTTGATGCGTAAAAGATTATTGTGCCAAATGGGTTGTTGATCTAGTGAGGAATATGAAGGAAAGGAGGAGGGTAATAATGGTGCAAGGATTTTACGAGTGTGTGAGATGATTGGAGTTCGAAAGGAGGAGATATTGTTAGTAAAAGCTAAAGATTCCTTAAAACTGAAGGGAGATATAAAATAGTTTTCTATAGTTAACCAGATTGGAGGGTATATAGACCGATCGAAAGAAAGCCAACGGGAAGATTGTTTTAAAGAGAAAGTATAATGATATTTTTTGAAATCAGGGAATTTAAGTCCACCAGAAGTCTTGTCCGCCTTCAGAGCGGATAGAGCTATTCGGGGAGGTTTGTTTTTCCAAAGAAACTTTGTTAAAAGAGAATCTATTTTCTTAAAGTAAAAGTCAGGAATATGGACAGGAATCATGGAAATAATATATAGAACTAGAGGGGAAAGCATCATCTTAATAGAATCTAGCCGTCCCCACCAAGATAGAAAAAGCGGGTGCCAGCGATCAATAGAGTCGGATAACATTTTGGATATGTGGGCAAAATTTAATTTTAGTGTTTCGGGAATATTAGAAGAAAACCACAGGCCTAGATATTTTATCTTGGAAGTATTCCAAGAAAAGCCAGAAGAAATGAAGTCTTGCTTAAGGCAAAGTACGTTGAGGGGGAGAACTTCACATTTGTCTAAGTTGAGACGATAACCGGATAATAGAGAAAATATATCAACCTGTTTCATAAAGGCAGGAATGGACGTAGAGGGATTGGAACAATAAAAAGAATATCGTCTGCATAAACAGACATCTTAACCTGAGAGGTGTCAAGACAGAAGCCAGAAATTTGAGCGTCTTGCCTAATATGAGTTAAAAAAGGTTCCAATGCTATTATAAATAAAAGAGGAGAGAGGGGGCATCCTTGGCGAACTCCCCTAAGAAGCGGAAAATAATCTGAGGTCTTCCCATTAACAAAAATAGAAGCTTTAGGACCGGAATACAATAATGATATAAGAGATATTAATTTAGGAGGAAACCCTATCCATTTTAGCGCCTGAACATGAAATCCCATCCAATTCTATCAAATGCTTTCTCAGCGTCCAACGTTATAGCAGCAATAGGATAATTGAGAGAAGGGGCTTTACTAAGGATATTAAAAAGACTCTGGAATTATCAGATGATAGACGACCTTTTATAAAGCCTGATTGTTCGGAACCGATAAGGTTAGGTAAAATGGGATCAATACGAAGAGCAAGGATTTTTGCAAATAACTTATAGTCAAGGTTAACTAAGGATATTGGGCGGTAGTTTTTGCAAAGTGAAGGATCTTTGTTATCTTTAGGTATTAAGCAAATCATTGCTTCCTGAAAGGTACCTGAAGAGGCGCCTGCTGTGGTAAACGAGTTAAAAAGTAAAAGAAGACGTGGGAGAAGAAGGCTAGCAAAATGCGCATAAAATTCAATAGTAAATCCATCTGGACCAGGAGTCTTTCCCCTTTTAAAAGAGATACTGCATGAGTAATTTCAGAAAGCGTGATATCCTTTTCTAGAGATGCAAAATCAGTATCATGACTTGGGGGTTGGTCAATAGATTGAAAATAAGTAGAGAGATTGGTTGGAGTCGGTTGAAGTTCGGGAGTGTATAGAGATTTATAAAAAGAAGCAAACTCGTTTAGAATGTCATTATCTTTGAATAAGGATAAACCAGCGGAATTCAGTATAGACTCAATCTTAGTCCTATCCCGTCGTATTTTCAAGTAATTTGCTAATAATTTCCCCATTTTATTTTGACCTCCATAATAACGAGCACTACTTTTTAAAAGATATGAAGAAGCGGCTTCAGTGGAAGATTTATTAAACTTAAATTTTGCATCAATTAGCTTTTTTAATGAAGATTCAGAATTGGAATGATAGTAAGTATACTCCAGTTGTTTGATCTCAGCAAGTAATTGGGTATTCTTAACATCAAAGAGTTTCTTCTTCTGGGAAACATAATTTATGATAAAGCCTCTGGCTGTAGCTTTAAAGGAGTCCCAGATCATAACAGGAGTAGAGTCCGGAGTAGAGTTGATGGAAAAAATTCAGAAGTAAAGGAGGCGAATCGGCTTGAGAAATTAGGATCCAATAGTAAGGAATTATTGAAGCGCCATCTACGTGAGTGCGGAGTAAAAGGTAACAAATCAAAATCAACAGAAACTGGAGCATGGTCAGAAATTAGGATAGATCCAATTTCGGAATGGGACACCTGTTGGGACAGGGATTTACTGAAAAAGAGATAGTCTATTCGAGATTGTGAGTGATGGGACGGGGAGTAAAAACTATATTCTCGGGTATCAGGATTACAAAGTCTCCAAATGTCAACTAAGGATTTTCGTCTAATGGCAGATGTAAATTGGGAGTGCATCTTGGTATTAGAGAATCTAACTGAAGAATGCCTATCTAATATGGGGTCAAAAACCTGATTACAATCGCCCCCAAAAATAATATAATCATCGTCAAATAAAAGGAGCTTCTCAGATATTTGAGTCCAGAAAACATTGTCAACAGCAACTGGGGCATAAATGTTAAAAAGGACCAAAGGAATTTGATTTAAGAGAAGTTTAACTATGATCCAACGACCTTCCAAATCACATTCTTGATGAGTAATTGATACCTGGTACTTTTTGTGACATAAAATAGCGACTCCATTTTTCTTACCTAAGGCTTGAGAAAAGAAAACATTTCCAACCCAACATCGTTTCAATTTAGAGGCTTCAGTATCAGATAGATGAGTCTCTTGAATTAATGCTATGTCGGTATGTATTTTGGCTAAGTGGGATAATACCCGTTGTCTTTTAATGGGGTTATTCAATCCCTTAACATTCCATGTAACTACTCTAATAGCAACCAATCAACGTTAATATGAACAATTATCATGCATACAATAAATACATTAAGTTTATATCTAAACAAATGATAAAAAAGGGAACAAAATTGTAACCAGATGAATTGAACACGAACAATTATTATGTAGAAACTAAAAAATCTAAATTCATTACTGGAAGGAAGATAGAGAGTGAGACCATAAGGAATGAGATAGAAAAGATTCCAGATTGAAAAGAGAAAAAGGGAGAGGTAGAAGAAATATCTCCAAAAATAAAATGAAAAAGGGGAAAGGTAATGAAGGAAAGAAAGGAAGAGAAAGAAAGGAAAAGAGAAGAAAAGAAAAAAGGATATGAAGGAAGAAAACATTGAACAGGGGTACAAGACAAATCAAACAACAATTGATGATGCATAAAAATTTCAAAAGACATACCACACAGAGACAATGAAAATGGGGGTGGAGGAGCCACATTAGGGAGGTAGCACACCGGACGGAGGACTCCAAGGGGATGCAGCAAGGGGGAGCAACCTCCAGGCCTACGACGAAGAAGTTATAACACAAAGGATCACAAGACCGCACCTGATAAAAAGAAAAGGAAGACATTAGGAAGGTGCCTCAGAACAAGACCAGATACAATTGGAAAGGTGGATAAATACAATTAACAACACATATTGATGGGATATTCAAGACAGTTATAAACGGGGAATGTCCATGGGGTCAACTCCACTGGTGTTCAGAAATTGTTGAAGGAGCGCAGGATCTTCATAATTCGTCGTTTTGTTATTATAAGTTACTTTAAAGAGACAAGGATGAAACAATCCATATCGAGCGTTCAGGGAACGAAGAGCAGGTCTCATGTTCAAAAACTGTTTACGGCGGTCTGCAGTGGCTTTGGCGTAGTCTTGCGCTAGAAAGAGGTTGGAACCATTCCAGGTAAGCTTCCCCTTCTGTTTGGCAACTTGGATAACTTTGACCAGATCTGTGTACTCTAGGAAATAAAGGATAACACCTCGAGGTTTCGTTGGCGTTGATGAGAAGGTGGAAGAGCGAGAGAGTTGACCTAAACGATGAGCTCGCTGAATGTTTAATGAAGGAGAATTTGGGAGACCAAGAAGCGTTGGCAGAAAGGTTTGAAAGAAGGATATAGGATCAGGGCCTTCGAGACCTTCCGCAAGGCCGTAAATACGTAGGTTATTGCGCCTGTTGCGGTTTTCCAAATTTTCAACCTGCTGTTTAAGGTGCTGTATTTCTGTATGCATACCTGGAACCTGAGCTGAGATTCCCTGCACTGCGGTTACTCTTCTGTCAAGGTCTGCTACTTGTTGCTCGGTATGAGACCAATTATCTTCGAGGTTTTGAAGACGTGCATTTGTTTCGGCCATATATGGTTTGAGCGAGCGTATCTCCTCAAGTAAGAGCTCCATAGAAATGGAGGAGGAAGAGTTGGAGGGAGAAGGAGGGTTTGTCTTCACTCGCTTTCCTGATGTGGAAGGTATTTTAGAGTTCATTTTAGAACCTGGGCGAGTACTACTAGAAGAGGAGCTTTTTATCCCAACAGAGTCACTAGGATTTTCATCCATATCTTCCTGCAACACACTGAACGGGTTACTGTCCTCTAACGACGTGCTACTGGCATTAATTTGTTGTGTAGTACTGCGGTTGGAGCGAGCCATTGTCGTCAGACAAGTTAACAAAATAACTGGCAGTTGTAGGCAGGACAGTGAAATGGCGCCCAAGAGAGCACTGAGTAAAGCCGAGGAGATTTAATAAATTCAATCAACACAAGCGAAGGACAGACTCAACCTCCATGTAGAAACAGTGACCCTGAAGACCAAAAAACAGCACTGCTTAAAGTGGGCGAAGGAAAAACCAACTGGTTTCAAGAAGAAAATCAAAATGGCGTCCAGGAAGACATTTATCCTCTCTGAGGAAACATGAAAGTTCGTCTAAATTTGTAGAAACACACTCATTTCCCATAAAAGTTAGGAGGAGGTGGAAACAGGCATTCAAAATCGCCCATTGCTTGTTTTAAAAAACATTTTGAGCTGAAAGCGCGGGGAGCGGCAGAAACGCAAAATGGCCGCCGCGACTCAGCGACGAGCCGCGAACTTCCTCAGAGCCATCAAAAACATACTGCACGCTCACCCTGCGTCTCCGCGATATCGGCAATCCACGCCGAAGAGGTTCCGCTGCATGGAAAAGCAGTCCCGGAATCACCTCGTCCGCATTGGAGGCCCGGAGGAGTCCCGACACTCTACGTCCTCCCGGAGCCTCTCGAAGCAGCGTCCATTCCCTCCGGCACCTAAGCCACGCCCCGAACCCGCACTCTTCTGACCTGCGGCTGTTATGTGGATGATATGCCACAGCTCGGAGCAATCAGTCGTATGAGTGTGCCAAGTTTGGACGTATGGGTTGTCCTGTACGTAAGTGTCAAGGCCATTCCATGCAGGAGTACCTCGAGCAAGGACTTCTGTGTGTGGGGTGTGGATACGTTGATCTTTCATTAGCGCTGTGTGTAGTGTGGGAGTCGTCATCATCTGCCATGGTATCTCTCTCAGGGGGTGCCTGCCACATGCAATTCCAAGGTCGGAGGTGCAGATGTCCTTCCGTCTTCTGTATTGAGACAAAGGGGCTTTCGTCCCTAATGTTAGTCAGACTACTGCTTGTATCCTGGGAATGTGATGTGGCTTTCGCGCTGCAATTGAGGCTAGGCCTTGGGCTTATGGTGCACCAAAAGCGATGAACACACACAACAGTTGGCATGTATGAGCCAAGACCCCGAGTGGCCTTGCGCTCCTTGTACAATCCCCTTGTGCGCGGACGCCCTCCGGCTGCCTGCAACATTGCAACATTGTCGATTGCGGGCCATGTGGCGCAGACACAGCAACAGAGACACACGCATCAGTTGGTTTCCTGTGCAGCCCAGATATGAACCACGGCCAGAGGCCAGGGATAATTGTTCACACCCCTACGCTGGCCTGGCGTATGCCGAGCCAGCCCACTCGGCTTACATATAAAGGGGGGACGACTACGCTACGTGTCCCAGTTCTTCCCCACTGCCTGATGTGACATGGCTGCGTCCGCCTGGCCTATGACGAGTCTCAATCATTTAGGGTCCATGACTTGCGTTGCACAGAGTCGGTGGCACCGGTTACACTGCGGCCGGCACGGGCCTACCGCCACGGGATGGTTACTTTCTGTGCACTGAGGTAGGGGCACCTAAAGTGCTGAGCGGGTGTGCAGCCTGCGATGATGCTGTGTGCACTGATATGGTCTCTGCCATTGCAATATCAAGACCCAGAATCAAGTGTGCGACCTGGTGGACCGCAGTGTAGGCCTGAGCCAGCGGGCAGCGCGGGCCTACCGCCA
Organism: Calotriton arnoldi; assembly: GCA_963921515.1. NCBI lineage: Eukaryota > Metazoa > Chordata > Amphibia > Caudata > Salamandridae > Calotriton > Calotriton arnoldi. The sequence goes on from CAWUFW010006478.1 coordinate 1,002,380, forward strand.
CGTGGCGTTGCCTCGCGGTTCACAGAGTTAGTAGCACCTATAGAGCTGAGCGGGTGTGCAGCCTGCGATGATGCCGTGTGCACTGATATGATCTCTGCCATTGCAAAATCAAGACCCAGAATCAAGTGTGTGACCTGGTGGACCGCGGTGCGGGGCTGCATGATGTGGAGGCTGCCAAGGGCACCGGCACGTGGTGGGCCCTCTTGGAGACACGCCGGTGGCGGAAGGTGAGCAGTGAGGCCTGGGTGCGCAGGGGTGGGCAATCCCAGCTGGGCGGCGGGAGGGGCTGGGGTGCAGCAGCCTGTGTGCGCAGGGGCGGCCAAGCTATGTTGCCGTGTGCAATGATATGTACTCTGCCATCATTAGCTGTGGACTCTGTTTCAGATGAGGGACCTGGTGGACTGCAGTGTATACCAGCACGTGGTTGGAGACACACCGGTGGCAGCAGGTGAGCTGTGAGGCCTGGGTGCGCAGTGTCGGCACTGTCTCTCCCTGTCCCTCTCTTCCTTTCACTGTCTCTCTCTCTCCCTATCTTACTCTATCTTTCTCTCTCTTTCTTCCTCTCTCTCTCTCTCTTTCTTTCACTGTCTCTCTCTCTCCCTCTCTTTCTCTCACTTTCTCTCTCTCTCTCTCCCTCTCTTTCTTTCACTGTCTCTCTCTCTCCCTCTCTTTCTCTCTCTCACTCTCCCTCTCTTTCTTTCACTGTCTCTCTCTCTGACTCTCTTTCTCTATCTTTCTCTCTCTTTCTCTATCTCACTCTCCCTCTCTTTCTTTCACTGTCTCTCTCTCCCTCTGTTGCTCTCTCTCTCCTTCTCCCTCTCTCCCCCTTTTTCTCTCTCTCCCTCTCTTTCACTCTCTCTCTCTCTCCATTTCTTTCTCTCTTTCTTTCTCTCTCTCTCTGTCCTTTGTTGAGCGCATGACGCACCTTCTTATCTTCAATTTTGTCTTGCAGGCTTTGACTTGCAGATTGTCCAGAGAAGACCCGCCATAACTCTTCCAATTATTAGTATTGAGTTAAATTTGAATAAAGTAATTATTTTTGGAATTCTAAGATGTATGAATGTTTTTCCTTTTTCTGACCGCACATGAATGTTAATTTTTGTTCTTGTGCGACATCAGGCGAATTGTTGTGTTCATGAATTTGTAAGGTAGATGTGGAATATCTTTGTCCGGGGGGGTACCCGGGGTAGGGCCCCTGGTGAAAGGCACACAAGTCACCCCATCCTGAATTCGCCTTGGTGTCTAGTTTTCAAACATTTACAGGTTTGCTAGGTTTCCCTATGTGGCGGCTGCGCTAGGCCCCAAAATCCACAGGTAGGAACATTGCTAAAAACAAGTCTTTGCCTAGTGGGCTTTCTGCCGCCCTGATGGTGGGAATCGGGGAGGGGGGGTTGCCCCGATATGCCTCCAAGGGGGGCAAAAAGACTGTGGCTATTTTTCTGGGAGGTGAGGGCATTGGTATGCACATTTTGGGCAGCCCCCACCCCATGCATAAAAAAGCCAGCGTAATTGCAGAAAGACTGTGGCAATTGTTTTTGGGGTGGGGGCATTGGCATGCCCATTCTGGGCAGCCCCCACCCCTACGTAAAAAATAATAATAATAATCCCTGGTGCCTAGTGGGCTTTCTGCCACCCCGGGGGCAGATCAGGGGCTACTGCCCCCATCTGCCCCATGGGGAGCAGAGAGACTGTTGCATTTTTTTGGGGGGGGGTGGGGGCATTGGCCTGCCCATCTTGGGCAGCCCTTACCCCTAAATTAAAATTTAAAAAATATCCCTGGCATCTAGTGGGCTTTCTTCCCCCCAGGGGTCAGATTGGGGGCTACTGCCACTGTCTGCCACCCGGGGGGGCAGAAAGACTGGAATTTCTCTGTTGGAGGGGTGGGGGCATTGTCATGCCCATTTTGGGCAGCCCCCATCCCAACATAAATACAAAAAAATCCTTGGTTTCTAGTGGGCTTTCTGCCCCCCTAGGGTCAGATTAGGGGCTACTGCCTCCGGCTGCCCTCTGGGGGGGCAGAAAGATTGGAATTTCTCTGGGGCGTGGGTGGGTGGGGGCATTGTCATGCCCATTTTGGGCAGGCCCCACCCCAACATTACTAAAAAAAAAGTCCCTGGTTTCTAGTAGGCTTTTTGCCCCCCCCAGGGGTCAGATTGGGAGCTACTGCCCCGTCTGCCCCCGGGGGGGGCAGAAAGACTGGAATTTCTCTGCTGGGGGATGGGGGCATTGTCATGCCCATTTTGGGCAGCCCCCACCCCAACATAAATACAAAAAAAAGTCCCTGGTTTCTAGTGGGCTTTCTGCCCCCCCGGGGGACATATTGGGGGCTACTGCCCCCATCTGCCCCTGGGGGGGCAGAAAGACTGTAATGCCCAAAGTAAATTGGGGGAGCAAAGGTCCTTGCCCAAGGAGCCGCTCCCCCCTCCCTGGTGTCTAGTGGGTGGATCCCTGCTTGGGGATCGCCCTCCTGGGGTGATCCCCAAGCAGGGATACACTAGGGAGGGGTACCATTGGAAAGGGGAGATTCTGCCCTTTCCAATGATACCTCTCCCGTCTTTCTACGTGCTCGGGGGGCTGAGATAGCCCCCTGAGCAAGTAGAAAGTGAAACTGAAATGAGCCTATTGGCTCATTTTAGTTTTGGTTTCTGTGCAATGAAGTCAGCGCGACGTGCGCGCTGATATTTATTGCACAGAAACAACAGAGACAGCCTCGGGAGCTGGGGACGCCCTTCCCCAGCTCCTGAGGCTGTCAGGGGGAAAAGGAAATCCCTCTGGTGCCAGCACCAGAGGGATTTCCCCTGCACTGTGGAGCAGGACGGCTCCCTGTCGTCCTGCACATGGAAGGGGTTAATTATCAGTCAGGAGTCATTAAGGAACCTCTAGAACATATTTTTTGAAGTGCATTGTTTTTCTAATTACTATTTTAAGTATGTAATGACATAGGGCAAATTACTGGCTCCAGGTGATTTTCCCTACTTTTGTGCTGGATGAGATCATGCCGGTAAAAAGATTTGCCGGGGGCAACTCCAGGTCATGTCTGCGGCAAGCGGCTGTCTAGCAGTGTGTGTTGGGGGAGTGGGTACAGGGGTTTACCTGCCATTGATGTAGCAGGTACAGTGACACCAAGGCCCAGGGCTGCAAGCAGCCTTCTGCACCTCAATGATGGCTGTTTCTGTGTGGGGGTCCCCAGAGTGCCTATGTATTTTAGTCTGCAATTGATGCATGCATTAATATATATTTACTTACATGATGACCTGAATAAAGGATACCACAAGTCGAATTGAAGGAGAACTGCAGGTACATTACTACTTTTTCGACTCATGTTTGTTTGTTCAGATATAAGAGACTGAGTTTTATAGTCTCTTTGGCTGCTGTGTTTCAGGATGTTATTCACCAAGTATTCCAACCTGTTATACATGCTTTTAATTACAGTGATGACATACTCATTTTTGGGAGAACACAAAGAACACGACAAATCCCTTACCCAAGTGTGGCAGTTACTTGCTGATGCAGATCTCACTCTGAATTCTGCAAAGTGTGAGTTTCCCAAAACCAAACTCAAGGTTGTTTTTTAGCACATATTCTCTGATGGGGGAAGGACTTCATTCCCAGACAAGGTGCAAGAAATGTCATCCACTTGTCCCCCCAGGATATTAACATGCTGAGATCGTTTCTAGGCATGGTCAGTTATTTCTCAAGATATATTCGCAACTTTGCCGTATTGAGAGACTTGGTAAAGCAAAATGTCCCATTTCAGTGGTCTCCTGAATGTGACCAAAGATTCAAAGAAATTAAACATGTGATTGAGAATGCTACTTCAATCCCAAGTTACATACCAAAATAGCAGTTGATGCAAGCCTCGTAGGGCTTGGGGCAATCCTTGCTCAACATAATGGCCATCTGAATGCTCAGAGACACATTGTGGCTTATGCCAGTCGGAGCCTGTCTGAAGCAGAACGTGCCTACTCTCAGCTGGAGAAAGAGAGTCTGGCTGTAGTGTGGGCCTGCAAACATTTTCACATATTCCTCTATGGAAAACAATTCACCAATATCACAGATCACCAGCCGATGCTCACAATCTTTGGAAACCAGAAGTCTAAGATGCCCCCTTGCATCGAGAAGTGAGGGTTAAGACTGCAAGAGTAGGACTATGAGTATGTGCATGCACCTGGGAAGGATCAACATTTTCAGACTACTTTTCACGACTGCTGCTACATCATCACAGTTCAACATCTAAGACAGCTGAAGCATATCTTAACTTATTGTGAGATCCAGCACACCACTGGCTCTATCAGTGGAACAAATCATTGCTGCCACCAATATGAATAAAGACATGATCATCATCAAATACTTATCGCTACGCAATCATGAAGAAGAAGAAGTACCCGACCCCTTGAATTTGATGTTGAATTCCAAAAGTTCATAAATGTATAGGATGAGTTAGCAGTCACCCAAGAGGACATAAGACTGAGGGGCATATTCACAAGGACTTATTGCCGAGTTATCGGAACTTTAGCGCATTAAAAGAGGAGATAGATTTATCGCCCCATTCACAAGCGGGTGCAAACTGCAGACATCGCCAGTATTCCAGCGATAACTGCCGCAAAATTTATCTCCACGGGTGACAGCACCAACTAACCCTAATGAGATGCAGAGTAGGCGTTCCCATGCAAAAACTCCCGAAAATACCACTACACCACTTTCACAACGAACAGCCAGATCTGCGATGCGAACCAAAAACAGGCGATAAGCCGCGGTAGCAGCAGGGATTTAACACCTGCCTTTTGCTGGTGTTAAGCAGGATGACTACCTGCAGTATGAAAGGGAGCCCAGCCCAGAGCCACATCTGAAGTCCAACAGATGCCATGGAGACAATGATCATGCAGCTTGGAGACCCATGAGGGCCACAACACCCACCGCCATCACCCCCAGGCCCGCCACCACCCCAGGACCTGCCCCGCCCCCCCCGGACCACCACAGAGGCAGCGTAGACAAAGACAGCGGACCCACCTTAAACGCACCAGCCACACAGACCTAATGCCAGAGGAGGCCATTGCCCACTACAGGCCCAAAAGGACAACCACCCTCCGCATCCTGACCCACATCGCCCACAGGCTGACGGTACCAACACAGCGGCCAACCAACATCCCTCCGCAGACAAAGCTGCTGGATGTGCTGCACATGTTGGCCTCTGGTACCGTCCAACCCACAACTGCCAGAGTCGGAGGAGTCTCACAGCCAGCCCTATCCAAGTTCATCACACCTGTCCTGGATGTCATCATCAGCCTGGTCCCCCAGCACCTCCACTTCACCCACACTGCGCAGGAGCAGCTGGAGACCAAGCAAGGCTTCTACGCCATAGCTGGATTCCCTCCCGTGTTGGGGGCAATCGACTGCACACATGTACTCCTCGTGCCCCCTGCCGACACTGCACACAACTACCTCAACAGAAAGCACACGCATTCCATCCATGTGCAGGCAATAGTGGACCACCATGGACTCCTCAACAATGTTGTGGCCAACTACCCAGGCAGTGTGCATGATTCATACATCTTCCGACAGTCCATCATCAACCAGCGCTTCCAGGATGGCACCTATGGAAGTGCATTGCTCGTTGGTAAGTACCAAATGAACACACCACACACCTCCACTCCACAGTCATGCAACTCACGACACTGGCAATGGGCACGCAGCAAAACCACATGCAACATGCCACACAACATGCCAACCGACCAGACATGACAACACGACTCCATTGGGAACCTGGGCTTGCATGCACACAACCCAGCCACGGCATGGCACCACAGCCACACAATAGCAGAATGTGAGGAGAGGCTTGGAGCAGGCATGTGCGAGAGCGGCAAGTGACTAATGATTGAGAACCTACCCAATGCCAAGTGTGGCGTGGATGTGCCGGACAGACTTCAGTGTGCAAACTACGGAAATGGCCATGTGGACATTAACTGCAGGTGCATGGAGTGTAGTGGCCAGTAGATGCTACCATGTCACCACAGGCTGTGGGGCAGAACACGGAAATGTCACTCGTTACGTCCCCCCTGTAGGCGCGGGCCGAGTGGGTTGGCCCTGCGTACGCCAGGCCTGCATAGGGGTGTGAATAAAAACCCCGAAGCACTGGGCGTGGTTCTTTTTCGGAATGGCCAACGTGTCTGCCAGGGCGGTGCCTCTCAGCCTGCCATGAGGCCGATGCCGTGAGCGGCGGGGCCTGCGACCCTGTGCACCTGCTGCACCCCAGGCCGCTGGTCCCCAGACCCATCTTGCCTGCCTCAGCGTACCAAGGAGGCTCCGCTCACCTGCCGACACTGGCATGTGTCAAAGAGGGCCCACCACGTGCCGGTGCAAGCTCCAAGCCCCCGTCCCGCGACCTTTGCAGCCTCCGCAGACCATCGCTGGCCTCCACGACGCTGGCCCACAGTACTCCTTTCTCGTTTACATACCCCACTGGCGTACTCTTCGGCCCAGTTGTTGGCACATGTTGTACTGAGTCATGAGTTTTGAATGGCAGTGACCAAAAGTCTGTGGCAGCGTCCACATCACTAAACTCCCTCCGATCAGTGAAGCCAAAGTCTGCATCGCAAGCACACGACACGTGTTGCCACTAACCCTGTTCAACTCAAGCCGGCGACACGTGGTGCCACTAACCCTGTTCAACGCAAGCCGGCAACACTTTGATGAGGGCTCAGGCCTACACTGCGGTCCACATGTGGAACTGTGGACTGAGTTTAGAATGGCAGTGACCAAATGTTAATTGCCGCGTATATATCACTGAACTCCCTTCGATCAGTGTCCCAAACTCTGAATCGCAAGCACACGACACGTGTCTGTGGGCCCATGCTGACCGCTGCCCGCAGCCTACACTGCGGTCCAGTAGGTCCCACATCCAGCACTTAGTCGTGATTCATGAATGGCAGAGTCCATACCAGTGAACGCACAGAGAGGAGTAAGAGGAAGATGCGGTTCAGTCCGGATGAAAGCCGGATCCTCGTCACGGAGGTGACCGAACACTAGCAACAACTGACCTGGTGCCACTAACCCTGTTCACCGTCCCGTGGTGCCAACGAACCTGAACTACGCAGGCCGGTGGGACCATCCAACGTAAGCCGGCGACACTTGGATGAGGGCCCCTGCTGACCGTTGCCTCAGGCCTACACTGCGGTCCAGTAGGTCCCACATGTGGAACTGTGTCTTGGGTAACTTATGGAGGAGTTCACACCATTGGACAAGCCTCATCGCAGGTGGCATCCCCTATCAGCACTGGTGCCACTAACTCTGTGCGCAATGAGTCATGGGCACTCTCTGGTTGAACTTTGGTGGCATCTGAGTCCATGGCCTGGGGGCTGTCTGCATCATCATCTGGCTGGGACGGACTTGGTGTTCGACATGTGTCTGTTCCATTCATCTCCACCATAGTGATTGTTTTTGTGTGGTTCTGCCCTCTGCATCATGCCCTGGGGGTGCACATTCCACTGTCCACCGAGACACTCCACGACAAACCCGTTTGACATCTACGAGAACCTGCTCTGCTCTCGTGACCCTGCCCCAGTGCACCGCAAGTCAGCGGCCTGTGGCAGTAGGCCCGTGCAGGACGCTGTGCATCCAGGGCCACTAACTCTGTGCAGCTCAAGTCATGGAGCCTTTATGGTTGAATGGTTGTTTCCTTTACGATATACACTGTTGTCGTTTTGTGACTGCACCAGGCACTCCATGACGGCTGGTGTACACACACCCCACACACATCCAACACAGGTGTCACTCGACATGTGAGCCTGCTAATAAAAGTGGCCGGGCGCACGTGCCCGTAGCCATTCACACCATCTAAGCAAGTGTGTCCATGTGTTCATTATGTCAGCATGATGGGCCAGAGCTCTGCAACATCACAGTGTGCTGTCTTCAGTGGACGATACCATGTCACCTCAGCAGTGGCTAAGACCTTGGACATGTAGCTTTGTCCGCCCCCCCCTGCATGCACAAGCGGCGTGTCCTGGTCCGGCGTACGTCAGGTCAGTGCCGGGGTGTGCTGATTGGGCAGGGGGATCAGGGCATGGCTCTGGTCTGGCCTTGAGCAGGAAGTGCGGTAAGCGTGTCTCTGGGTTGGAGTGTTGTCGCCACCAGGGCCACAGTAGTCGATGTTGCAATGTAGCATGCACCCGGAGTGCGGGCCCGCACATATGGGGAAATGTAGGAGCGCAAGACCACTCGGGGTCTTGGCTCATGCATGCCAAGTGTTGTGTGTATCAGTCCTGCAGCTGCATGAGTCAGATGCCTAGCCTCAATCGCAGCGCGATCACAATCAGCCATGGACTGTACACCTGTGTCCGCCTTGTCCAGACCATTGGCCTACACTCAAGTGGCTGCACACCCTCAACGGCCAGCATCACGGTGTTGTTGGCATGCCACAGGACATGCGCAGACAGGCATGACAATGGTGTGCTGTAGGAGTGCACGTGATGCAACTGCACAGCGCACACAAGTGTGAGGGCTCGTGGGAGGGAGGAGCAGCTGTGAGGCAACGTAACACACAGTGAGGCCGCTCATGTGCCACGTGCTCGGCATTTCATCCATGATTCCCTGGGTTGCAGACATCCCACCCCACCCACGACAGGCCTCTGCACATCTCCTGTATGCAAGCAGATGGTAAACTGACTGTAGGATGAAAGGTCCTTTGTCTGGACTATCAGGCGGAAGCACATCTGCAGCTCCGAGCTGGGAGTTGCATGTGCCCAGCACCCCCTGACAGATTGGATAGCATTTGCTGACGACTCCCACACTATGCACTGCCCAACGTGAGACCAACGTGTACACATCCCACACACAGAAGTCCTTGGTCGTAGTTAGCGTGCGTGAAATGGCCTTCACACGTACTCCCACCCCATCCCAGGCCTGCACCCGTTGCACACAGACACTGCTCATTGATCCGAGCTGTGGCCTTTCATCCACAGGACTGGCGCAGGTCAGCACAGTGCCGCTTCAGGCAGAGCCACTGACGCAATGGCAGACCATCCCAGACACATGCACAACCCCAGTCACGTGGACCGGTATCGTGCACGTCTGCTGCATGTACTGGGTGCACTGCCATTGGCAGTGGTGCAGATCAGTTACCGGCTAAGCTTCCGCCTTGCCAACGTCACCTGCGTTCAGCCTGTGTTGCATTGTTGCTCGTGCATATTCGAGTGGACCATGGATGTCTGCGTCTCCAACGTAACGGTAGCTGAACTGGATTTCGACGTGTGTGTGCGCCCCCTGTTGGGCCACGACCAGGAATGTCACCGTGATGCCCGTTTATGGCATGCCTGGATGATTGGCATGCATGCTGGCAACTGAACCTGGGAGATTGCACGACTCGTCGTGTCCGGTGACCACATTGAGCCGCTCCCCTATTGGGCTTTGGTGCCAATTGGGGCCAGGGGTTGGAGTCAGCACATCTGTCCGGGACAGCTGATGGGTTACGTCGCCGACATGTTAGATGTAGTTGACAGCGAGCTCATATTGGAAATGTTGGCCTACGCTGCTGCACTCGCGTTCATGGACGAGTGACAACGTACCTGCAGCCACAACTGAATGTGACCCATTGCACGTGTCCCAACGCCTGGTTGCATGTTGGGGATCTGGTCATATGTCCCAAGACGACAGTGGATATGGCTGCATTGGCCTGGACTCCGGATACATGCGCGGACAACCAACGCGGGTTGGCACTAACTTGTGTGGGTGATGGACTCCCCCGTGTTGGACATGGGCGCTTTTCAACGTTCCTCATTCAGACATGCTGCTGCATTGGTCTGCATGTTGTGGCACTTCTCTTGGCCGTACTGACACGCAATTGTTGATGAAGTTTCTGCACCTTCACTTGTCTCCAACTGTGATGAGTGTTCATTTGTATGCCAATGTGTGTGTCACGGCCTATCTGGGTCCCTGCCATACATGCATTGCTACCCCATCAGGGCTGTGGGTTTGTACTTGTGCATTATCATGTCCCTGTTTCTTGCTTTGCCAGATGCGCATGGCCTGTGTCCTGTGTTCGGTTGTGCAAATGTTGCTATTTGTACCACATTGTGTCCGATGTTTGGGTACTCTGCTTCCTATATGTGTGTGCTGCATTGTGTGTGAGTTGGCCCTTCAGCTCTGATTTGGCTCACCCTTCTCCCTTTCAGGCAGTGTGGTTTTCACTTCTGTGCTTGTTCAGTGGTGTGGTATTGCCGACTTGTGTGACTTGTGCTCTTGGTTGGTGTTGTTACTCTTGGGCATGGTTTGTCTGCAGTTGTGCTGTGCTTAATTGTGCATGTGTGCCATTGTGCCCATCTCACCCCACCCCCCCAGTCCCTGGTCGTTCCTCTCCCTGTTGCTGTTGTGTCTGTTGATTTTGAGCAGTTTCCGGTCCCCGACTCCTGCCACCATCTCGACTGATATGGTGGACACCATTTCCTCCATGCCATCCAGCTCCTGGTGTGGCGCTGGACTCCCACCTCCGGTGTGCATTGCTGCCTTCTGGTTGTTGCTGTGTTTCTGCTTGTTTTAGCGTTTCGCATCATTCCTGCTGTTCTGGTTGTCTTCCATTGTCCTCCTCCCCACTCCGGCTGCATTCACCTTGTCCACGATGGACTGCCATGTACAATGTTTTGTTGTCAATGGTGCTTGTGGGGTTGTGTACTAGCTCCGACTGCCTCCATTGTGCTTCGCTGTTGTTTTCTGTTTGGTTTGTCTTTATCTTTCCTGCTTTTGTAGTGCTTATTCCCGCCTGCCGTGTGTGCATCGCGGGCCTGGCGCTGCTTATCGCTGCTTTCCTCATCGCGAATGGGCTCATTGCACGTTTTTTTGCGTTGGGGTTTGTGTTTTTATCTCCGTTGTGGTGGTTGTATCGCGGACATTGGCCGCGTTTTCGGGAATCTATCGCATGGTACCGCCGTGTTGTGAATTCCACGTTAACACAGGGTTATTTTCCCGCGATAGACTGCGATGTGTAAAGTTGCGTTAAGCTTTTTTGGAGATGTTTAGCGCACGTTCTTGTGAATATACCCCTGAGAGAATCAAGAATTGTCAAGCCTGAGGACCCTGAGATAGCGGGTCATCGAGCTGGACTATGAGGAAAACCATGGTATTGTAGCGAGCAAAAGAGCCCTGCGAGACTGAGTGTGGTTCCCACGTCTAGATGAGCGAGTCGAGAAGGAGCTGAAGGTGTGCCACATTTGCACTTGTTTGTCCCTGTAGATTGCGCAGCACCCAGTGACAATGTCTGACCTTCCTGTCCATGCATGGAAGTGAGTTGCAATTGACATTTTTGGGCCTTTAGGAAATGTACACCATCTCATGGTAGTTATAAATGAATATTTGGATTTTCGTTTGGTGGAAGACCTATCTTCAACCACCCATGACAAAGTCATAGAATGGCTTGATGTTGTCTTTGCCAAGTATCCCCTAAATCCTCAAGCCTGATAATTGCCCGCCCTTTAACAGCAAAGAGTTCAAATAATTTCTTGTCTGACTCAATGTCAAACACCTTTCTGGGCCCAAGCCAATGGTGTGGTTGAACGATTTATGGGCACCCTCAAGATGGTCATTCAACAAGCATCATTGGAGGGAATCAATCTGAACCAAGCCATGTGCCAGGCCCTCTGGGCCAATTGATCAACTCCTCACTCCAGCCACCTTGCTATTTGGGGGAGACATCAGAACAAAACTACCCCAATGGACCCTGGACAGATCAGTGAATACTGATCAAGTTTGAGACACCGATCCAACTCGGAAAAGGAAAATTAAAACATATGCAGATCGGCGTCACCATCACCATGCCCTGGAGACAGTCTTTGACAAAGGAGACTGGGGACTGGCTAAACAGAGTTGGAAACGGAAAACAGACACTCCTTTCGCCGCTGATCCTTTAGAGGTTGTGGCGTGCAAGGGACACATGGCGATAGCACATCATCTTAGACAATCCATCACTCGGGACATATCACATTTTAAACACCTACCTCAACACTTGTCGAGTCCAGAAACCACGCTTGAGGCGACCTCGCCAGCAGGTCCGGCTCAAGTGCCTGAGCCTATGTTGCCGTTGCTCAATCAGGGTGGAACTCGATTAACTCAGATCACCTGATCCGGCAGACAAGTGCGAGCGCCTCACCAACTAATCACAGAAATGTGATTTTAGTGATGTCTGCCACTTTTTATTTAAAAAAGGGAGAGATATAGCATATTGATGTTATACGCAGTTGGACCCTCGTGGTCCGGGTGGACTCTGAACAGGAAAAATGTAATATGCGGGGAAGTGTTAAGGTGTGGTTGATGGGAAGTATGATGTAATGTGCAGTGTGTGAGTGCATGCTGAAGAATAAAGTATGGCTGAACTGCAGCTTCCTTGTGGCGCAATCCATCTGCATGTTCCAGGGCTTGGGAAGACATTCCAGTTGGGACAATTGATGTGGACATAAAAGAGGGAGCACCAGATTACACACCATAAACGTATGTTACAGTTACCATTTTTATGAGTTTCAGATCAGTGGGGGTGCATTTTTTAAATATAAAAATAATGTATTTCTTCTAACCACAGGCTCTGATATTGGCTTGAAGTAGAGCCATATAACAATGAGACAGTTACTTCAAAACATTATGGAAACTGTTATGAATTTCACAATTTTTTGCAGAATAAAACTTTGCTTTTTCACAATTGGTTATGAATCAGATTAAGGCAGTTTTTCCTTAATAATCCACCTGCTTCATAGAACAGCAAACAACTCTAAAGTTGTTATATCCAGTAGAAGGAGACTAATGTAGCACAACCATTGTGTTATAATGAGATTAGTCATTGACATGGGAGGCTCTGGTTGATGCAAGCATGGGCATCAGCTTAAAGCCGTTATGTATGCTAAAGCGACCCTAAGCCTAAAATACTGGATGTGTATTAAATGTAGTCAAAGGTAATGGAGCAGACCACGAAAACCTGGTTCTGCCCTGGCATATCAGTGACATCTGGCCATCCTCTGTCTGTTTCAGAAAGCAAGGCAGGGAGGTTGGTAAAAATGTGTTGTCTTTGGGAAATTGCCTGACAGGCAGAATCGTGCAGTTACCCTTGTAGTACTCCTATATTCCATCAGATTACCAGGAATAAGCATTGAGCACTCCTGAAATTAACGAGTAAGCCACTGATACTTCAAGAGTAAGTCATGCTTACTGATACACCAATCTTTGTGAACTGAGCTTTGTGAATAGGCTTGTGTGGCTAGGGACCAAGTGACCACACGTTGATATTTCGAGCCATCTGTGCATTCTTACTGCTCTATATTCATGGTTTGCCTTCCAAAAAGGGCATGGGTGTGCTTGCCCCCATTCTGCCTGGTGTCAATACCACTGAATCCAATCTGTGTGACTTGCAATATGAAGGTAAGTGTTGCATATTTTTGGCTCCAATGTGTGGCAAGCTTTGAAATAACAATAGTAGTACTAGGCTGCTCAGAATTGTGTTGAATACTTGGGCAGCGATACCTGTGACATTGAACTACTGGTCCAATATGAATACCTAAACTGGACAGTGGACCAACTCGCCTGCGGTAGGCACCAACTTCAGAAAGTATACCAATATTTTGTGAGATACAAAGCAATTCTGTGTGCAAACTTCAACCGTGCCCTCTGTCCAAAGGCACCACCCTTTCCCGCAGGGTCAATTGTATATGTAAGTTATATCAAAGCTGCACCACGTCCCAATTGTATACAATCAAATCATTTTATATCCAGTCCATTTTGAAAAAGTAATGAGGTTCCTTCTTTATTGATTTTCGTAAAAGAGCCACAGCCAACACGTTTCGTTCTGCGAACAGAACTTCTTCAGGGCTGTAAGTTAAAAATACATATAAAAAAACAATAATAAACACAAACAATGTGTACAACATTTAACATGACACATGTAACACAATTGAATACATAAATAACAAACTATTTTTTGTTTTATATGACCTCATGCTACATTATCCATTGTTTGAGATTAAACATATAATTACAATATATGAGACCATACACCAGATAAACCGACAATTAATAACAAAGGAGAGGGTTATACAACAACATAAAAAAGAACAACAACAACAGAAACAGCTAAATGAGAAAAACAATTTATATATATCTCAATTATATGGGAAAAAAGGTGGCTAAGTTCCTTTGCCAATATTGGGACTCCAGAATGTAGTCCACCTTATGTGATCTGGTTCCAAAGAACACTAAAACATACCTATGTCCCAAAAACACCTCCTCGCGAATAACCCACAATATAGGGATAGCCGACCGTAGGCAAAGGGACTCATTGCCACAAGGTCAACCAGTGAGAATAAAAGGGAGCAGAGCAGTATACTGACCCCCATGCATAGAGAAACCACACCAGAAACTACAAAACACCCAATAATGAAAAAGATACCAATATGTAATCCGAACCAAAGAAAGAGGAAACATACCATTCTTAAATTCCACGATACCATTAGGTGATTAATGCGTGAGGTAGTACTCTTTCACTTCGAATTATCCTTTAGAGATTATACTCATATATCTGTATTAGGCAAAAAAGAGTATACACCACCCAATTTTAGGTTTTTAAATTTTTTTTATAAATCACTCAGAAACACATAATATCAGGCCCTTACAGGTATTCTATATCTAAAAAACAAAATAGGCCTACCTCATCCGTATAACTCAACGTCGCTTCTAAATGAGACGTTACATGATGAACTTTTCGTATTCACGCAGAGATCAATTCAAAAAACGGGTGTGATGTCGTGATACACACCGTACCTGTGGGGACCCAAGCGATATCAGGAAATATATCCGGAAATATATGATCAAAAAGATGTATAACAGTCGATGGTGTGCCTGTCAAAGCTATATACGCCAGGGTGCTCACATGGAGATAAGGAGGTACAAGAAATATAATAATAAACTACCAGTATCACCAACTAGGGGTACAAATTTGTACTATAATCATGGTGATTCAGTGTCTATGATATCACCCGACGGAGGATGTAAATCCCCAATGTCTACAATGTAAACATAAGAATTCGGTGCCCGCAATTAAGTATGAGCGAGAAAGGGCACGATAAAAAACACGTATGCTGGCCTCTCGAGGGCCCCACCCAAATCCCCATGGTATTATCTTACATGGGGGCCCATACGCCCGACTTGACTTCTCGGCAATATCACTCACCAAGAGTATAAATTCCCAATGTTTACAATATACATTTTGAAATTCAATGCCCGCAATTAGGCACAGACGAAAAAAAGGGGGCACGATAAAAATGCGCGCATACTGGCATTACGAGGGCCCCACCCAAGTCACCCTAGTCTTACCTTACCAGGGGGCTAATGCACCTGACTTAACTTCTCGGCGTTACGATTCCCGCAGGTGGTTCAAACCCAGGACAGAAAACCGGTCATTGTAAATACGTATCCCCCACGTCATAGATGCGCGCGTGCGACATACGGAAGTGTGTTAGATGAGAAATTATTAAAAAACACGGCTGCCATATTGTAATGGGCTGTAATACCGAAGCGCACATGCATATCATATTCAAAAAGTGCCCAATCTGTAACGGGCCATTCCTTATATATGATGTCCAAGAAATATCTTTAGTGGCAGATTAAACTATTAGGTTCATTAGATATAATATCATAATAAATATTATAATATTTAGGAATTTCTGACGAGACCTATGATCCTAACTGTTTCATTACATAATAATGCGTTAAACATACGAATTGAAAAAACTTTACAGATGAACTCAAATTAATACAGGAAGTAGATACTTGGAGATTTCTAACTAGACCTATAATCCTAACTATTTCATTAACATACGTGATGAAAAAACCATTACCGGAGAACTCAAATTAGTGGAGGAAGTAAATACTTCTTCTAAGATGCATGGAAATGTATGAGGAGCCGGTATACACAATCAACCCTCCATTACTACAACCACCATCTTATAGTATGTTCCCCATTGCGAGAGATCAAAAATAGATTAAGGAAAGAGAAACTGTTTGTAGAAACCTAACGGATCTTAGTCCAACCGGACTATCCAAATGGTGTGCCACTGATTCGGCCACCACCTTAAGTTGTATTCTGGGAAATAGGTATACGATGTGCACAGCCAGGAACAGAAAAATTAATTAATATCCCCAAATTTAAAGGTTTAATACATCAGGGCATTGATAGAGACATGAATAGAGACAACAATATTGACTTTGCCAATATTGTTTTCACTTCCTACCTGCTTTTAGAGCTGTCCTTTGCTACTGCTCTGGATTCTAAATTGGACTGACCTCACTGCAAAGCAAGGACTCTGCAGTGGGAAGAAGCAGTATGAAGCTTGAACAACATCCCAAACAATGGGCTGTCTCATTAGGGGTACCGCAGGCTTCTTCGCTCTCACTCACTCTCCTTAACCTGTTCATGGAGCCGTAATCAAACTTCTAAAATCGTCAAACATCAATTATCACATGTACGCTGAAGACACCCAACTTTACCTGACAATCTCCTCCCTGGAAGATATTAGCTCTCTCAACGCAACTCGACAAAAAACTCAAAATTGGTTGACCTGCAACCACCTCAAACTACATTCTCTCAAAACTGAATTCCTTTTAATTACATCCCCCAAACAATCAATCGACATTGCTGAATGGATGAAACATTTAACAGCCCTCTATTGCATTCCGCACATCATCAGTTCCAAGACAATCACTGGGAATAATGCTTGACAAGAACTTGAACATGCAGGAGCACATCAGCTCAGCCACCAGAGGAGCTAGCTTTGAATTGAGCATCTTAAGGAAAATCAAACCCTTCCTCCCCCTTGATGAAGAAATAATGAAAAGGAGCGTATAATCAAATATAGTACATTTATAGATTATAGACAATATCAAATTCATGCAATTTGAAACAAAATTAAAGTGCGGGGAGTCTTGAAATTTCTTTTCTTCATATAATCTTTATTTTCATTTCCAATCAGAAGCATAAAGCCCAGCCAACGCGTTTCGTCCAATAGATGGACTTCATCAGGGCTGTAAAACAGTTAGAAAAACATTATAGAAATTATCCAAAAATTATATATATATATATTTACACAAGATCTTTCGAAGAAGACCTATATTATACAATATACAATAAGAAAGGCCAGATAGACATGAACATGATAAAAAGGACATGAGGCAATTCTACCTCTAATAATGACAATTTCTCTCAATACTGGAATTGTTATCCTGTAGTAAGATGCTCCCTACCTATATCCATTCTTAACATTTGTTTCCAATAGGTTATGGTATTTGTGTTTTTGATATGGAAAAGCAGCCTACATATAATCCAAAAAATCATTGGACAAGTTTCACAACATATAATCCTCATTGTTATTACAAATGCTCTCAGTTCAGACATGATCTGTATATAGGAGTATCAAAGAAGAAAAAAGTGGACATCCAGATCAAAAAAAATGATTTATAATCCACAAATATATAAGGTATTCTACGTCCCATTTATAATACCTGAAAAAATAGTCAATAAGGTACTTCCTATGATTTAAAGTACAGCAGTACTGAAGGTGGTTATGACGGTTGGAAACAATAGCTCATCAACCCACTAAGGGTCTATTATAGAAAATATGTATATAAGTAACACTCACATGTGAATCAGATCACGAAGATCAGCAAAGCAATCTACGAATGTGAAAACTTGAAAGCCAAGAATCTCGTGACGTCTTGTTAGTAATATATATCCAAGCTAAAAAGAAGAGAGCAAAATCTATCATGGCTACAATCAATACATCCATCCATTAATCTATGAGAGGGCAGCGAGTTGATTATTCTAAAAAAAAAAATTGATTACCCACTTAAATTATATACCATCTAGTTTACACTTCCAAGCACCTAATAAGTCTAATAGGATAATTATTGAAAGAACAGAACTCACTTGGGAACAGCTCATGTAAATCACCAAACAAGTTTAGTGATCTATATAAATATGCATCGATATTCCAATCGCACCAATGTCTTCTGGATTATCTAAGGATTATTGCCTTCTATCCATGCTATGATAAAAGGGGGAGAACAAAACCTATCTTTAGAAAAATCACTCCATCTTTTTCATTAGAGTAAACACCAAAGTTAACATTAAAAATCGACACCAAAATAAAGAAATAAGGGGCTAAATTCATTTAGTGTCCCCATTTACTACAAGAATCTGCACAAGTAAAATATATAGTCTAATAAGTATCAAAAAATACCCAGCAAACATCCTTTCATGAGACCATTTAAGGAAAGTAACAAGCACAATATCACCTCCATCTATGTGGCTTACCCGGTATCATATGAAGTCGTGCCCAAAGTACCGTCCGTCTGACCGTGGTGTCTACTGTCAACCTTTAAGGAGTATTTATACAAGTAGTTAGCCAATCATAGGCAAGAAATCCATGTCATTAAAGTCACCCCCTTTAAAGCTCCAATCACTTTTGTCGTTATATGCTCCTTTTCATTATTTCTTTATTCTAAGAGAAGTTTTCTGCTCCTATAGTGTGACTTCTATAGCAGTGGGGTTACGAAAAGTGGAGCATTATGATTTAAACACTCATAGGAACTAATATACTGGTGCAGCCATTTAAGCCCACACTGCAGTTTCTCTAAAAAATAGTACTCCCCCTTGATGACTTCAAGTCAAATGTTCAAGCCTAGTGCTTTCCAGGCTGGACTATGGAATGTAACCTTTTGTGGCTATGCTAGAACAAGTTTGGCTCCCCTAATGGCCTCCCTTGACTCAGCTGCAAGGCTCATTACTGGATCTAAACGCAATAATCACATCACTAAACTGGCTCCCTTACGAGGCAAGAATTAATTAAAAAATTGCCTGCATGACACACAAAGCCATACACTTCAACACCCCGAGGTACATTTCACAAAAAATGGAGCTGTTTGGTGGCTCTAGAACCTCAAGAAGCACCATGCTCTTACTGTTGAAACTGCAGAAATTCAAGAAGAAAGCTTACAATCGAGCCTTCTCTTGCATTTCCCTGAGAATCTGGAATTTCCTACCATCTGAAATCTGAGTTACCCTTCACCTGCATCTTTCATAAAACAAGTGGAAGTGTTATTGATGGACAAATTCTTCCTCCAGCTCCCATGATCTCTACTCTCCACCACAGATAGTGCACAGTGTCTGTACTTGTGGTCTATCTCCCGATCCTTTGAGCCTGTTCTTTGATCTCTCTGTTGGATTAGAGGGAGTTCCTCACCCTGCTTGGGTACTACTACTTCCTTTATTGTTATTGTGATTGTTATTATTGCATAGTTATGCCTGCCTTACCTGTTTCTCTCGCCCTGATCATTTATGAAGCGCTTTGTTGGACCAGTGGAAGTTCTTCTCCCCCGCCTGGGTACTGATAGTCCTGTACTGTTATTGTGATTGTTATTATTGTTTATCATTGTCGGTCTTACCTGTTTCTCTCACTCTGATCATTTGTAAAGCGCTCTGATAACCTCTTGGGTTATGTTCGCACTATATAAAACTCTAAATAAATAAATACATGGCCGTTGAGAATGAGCCAGCGAAGAAAGATGTGGTGCAGTTCTGCTCTCTTCCGTTCATGCAACGCAGCACAGCAACTTTGCTTGCTGCCCTGCCTTGTCTTGCTTCAACTCTTCATAAATACGGGCCCTACAATTTAATAAATACTACCTTGTATTGAAAAATACTTACTGTTAAAGTTTTGCTCAGATGAGCCTAGTCATTTAAAGCATTCCTTAAACTAACTGGATCTACAGTTTTTTTTTTTGTCAAGTAGTTACAAAGACTCTTTAACAACAGGCCAGCAAATCCATAGACCAGCTGCACTGCAAGCAGCACTCCCCTTTACTGTCTGTGCAGAGTGATTTTAAATTCAGAACAGCCACCTATGTTAATTAGCTTAGAGTCCCAATTTCATATTCATGTAATTATACACTTTAATGTTTTATAAAGTCATCACATTGAACTAAATGCAGTAGCAATCTTTATGTTGTAACAATAAACGTTTAGATAGATTGTGCTGTCTGCTGGATGAGCTCCAGAAATAATAAGCATAAAAAAGGCCTGAAGTTTTGCAAGATTTTGCAGACAACATAATCATCATTGCAATGCCTGTTAATTCTAATGGGCCCAATAACAATAGTTACAGGGACCATCAGAATTATATGTTCACTGGGAAGACTGCTGCTTAGTGGTATTGCACCCAGAACTGTCAACTTCTTCAATCAGGCAAAGTCCCCAGAATACTGAGGGGGGGGGGAGGAGGGCATGCAAAAATCACAACAGTTATTCTGCAATAATACACAAACCCTGTTCTTTCTACCCTCTGAAATTATTGTCACCCCCATAACTGTAAGTCCAAGGGCGTTGGGGAAATAAATGGAATTCTTGTGGACCACTTATAATGAAGGTTTTTGTGATCACACTATCCCAACCTCCAAAGGGAAAACCTTGAACGGTTACCATTTTAGGATCAGGTTTACATTCAGGTGCTGACAAATGCAATAAAAATGTATGATGTGCCCACAAAATAGACTGATAATTTGAATAAAATGTATGCACTTTGCCTATGACCAGCCAAAAAACTTTAGGAGTGGAGGAGCCATTCTTGAGGAGTGAATTTCCGAATGACTGGAGCAGCATGTCCGGAGAGGTGCAAGCCCCACAGGCAACTGGAAGGAATCAACTGCCACAGCCGAAGGAGCAAGGCGCCACAGACCAGAAGAAGGAGGCAGTCAGAAGGCGGAGTGCAGCTACACCCCCCAAGAAGTCAGCCGACAAGATGCTATGCCAAGCCATGCTCCCAGAAGAGCGTGGCTTACACAGGTGCATAACCACTTCCGGCTTTGCAAAGGGAAGAGAGAGGGGGCGGTGGGAGAAGCGGTAGAGGGCCGGGGACTACAGCGAGGACGGCAGTCCTGTTTGGGCTAATTAGCACCAATTACGACGTGTCGGGGTAGAAGGAGACTCCTTGATTTCAGAGTACTCTCCTGACCGTTTGTTTTCCTAGGTCACCACAATCCTGGATGTTTCCTTGTTTCTTGCTTAACAAGCCTGCACCGCCATTAAGGCACTCCATGAATGTTGCCTTTTGAGTTTTTCTTTTCTTTTCTTTTTATTCCTTTCATACCTCTCAGAAAGATGGGGCCTATCTGGGCACACTAATAAAGATAGAAACAATAATAAAATGCACTCAGGTTAATCGAAAAGCCACATATAATCCTGCACCCCTTATTTACCTCCGTGAAAAATTGCTGTCCTGAGATTTTCATTTTTGATTTGCATTTTTGGGTCATTAGTGAAGTAATTTAGCATGTGAAGACACTGATCCTGGCCAAATTTTTATGGACAACATTTTTTAAAATGGCGGACGTGTTGCGGTGATGATGTAACATTTCTGCAACCATGAGACCTATATACTTCATTCTGGTGTCAAAACATAGGTTTTGGGGGTCAAGTAGTCTTATAGAGACAGAAAATAACTCCTAGGAACACCCCTTCTGCCATTTTCCAAAATGGCGGCTATAATAGAGGAAGAAGAGACATATATAGAAATGAAACAAATAATAATTGTTTTTAATCCTTCGATGTATACACCAAACAATGTTTATGATCTGAATATGAAAAAAGATGTTTGTTTAAACACATTTTCATAGCTCACTTTATTTATTTGTTTCGGCAATCGCTTGTGGTACATTTGCAGTATGTTAAACATTTGAGAAGAGCATATCGACAGGGACAAGTTTTTGTAGCACAGGTTTTGCAGGTACATGTATGTGTAAGTTCTGTGGATAGAGGCTTTAGACATTTCCTAGGTTTTAGCACCCCATCAATATCTTCCCAAGCAAATTCACACAGATCTTTCTCTACTTATGCATGATGCAAAACATTTACACATCTTCTGACCAAGTAGAATGCTCATTTAATGTGGCCACGCACAGAATATTACATTGGTGGAAGATCACTTATCAGGACTGATCTCTTCAACTCTTTGTACCGAAGATCGTTAAATGTTTGACAGTCAGAACTCACACACATGCACAAGGTATTTTTCTACCTCTTTAAAGTCACTTTCTTCTTCTGTCTCAGCAAATCTTTTAGAAACTTCACAGGTTCAGCAGTTAAAGCTCCAAGCTTTGTTCCAATTTTGCTCTAAGAATATGTGCCTTGATAATAACACTGGGCATCATTTGGTCAAGTTTCTTGTACAGAATATGAAGGGGGATTAGGTGTATTTCCTCGTCTGTTCCATAACGTATCCATAACTCTGACAATCCTTGACTTATAAACAGTGGCTGCTGCTCGGATTTCTTGGTAGGGGGGCAGGAACACAAAAAAATAAAACAGAAAGAAAACAAAATAATTCAAACTGCACTTACCTGCTGCTCCAACGGCCTCCTCTCTCCTAATCCTCAGCTCCAACTTTGCAGGCTCCCACATGAGAGAAGCGCTGGGATTGGTCTGTGTGGCCTGATTTGCTGCTCAACCCGGAGCTGGAGAAACCTAAGTGCCTAAGACAGCCGGCCAAACCGTCATGCACACTTAAAAGTGCCCACTGCTCCTCCCCTGCCATGCCTGTCACAAGATGATTGTTAAAGACTCATACTGACAGCAGAGAAGAGAAGCAAAAATAAAATGTTAATAAAATGCCTTTATTATCATTGTTTTTCACCTTTTGAGTAGGGGGTGGCGCTCCTCTGCCATTACGGATGAGGCACCCCTGCTTATAAATATTGCAACACATCTAAGTAGCACAATAATAACATCTGTGTCATTTCACAATACAATGACTCGATTGGAACCATTTCGAACAGCCCACTCAACATGTGGCACAACACAAAGGTCAGCTTCCTCCAATTTGCTGCTAAGTTCTTGAACAATATGGCCCGT
Organism: Calotriton arnoldi; assembly: GCA_963921515.1. Taxonomy (NCBI): domain Eukaryota; kingdom Metazoa; phylum Chordata; class Amphibia; order Caudata; family Salamandridae; genus Calotriton; species Calotriton arnoldi. Next base: position 1,025,301 of record CAWUFW010006478.1, read on the forward strand.
ACCTTTTGAATATATATCTGCAGGCACCAACACCTCATTGACAATCATTCCACTTGCAATAATTAGAAATTCATTGTTCACTGAAGCATCAGTAATGTTTTGGCGAGTTAACATCGACAAGTTCATCTTGTTCAATGTTGAACAGAATTTACCAAGTTGCACAGGTATAGGTGTCAAATTTTTGATGCAGGCAAAGTCAATTGTTCCACTTGTAGACATTCGTCTGATTCTCTCACATTCTCTCATAACTGTCAAAGATAATGTGCAGTTCTTGCAAGGCGCACACTGACTTTAATATCTGTAGAACAGTCTGAATGACCTCTCCAACGTTTTGCATGGATGAAATCTTGACCATTCGCAATTGTGACATGTAGTCCACTACAATAGGAGTTTTCAATGAGGACACTTTTTTTAATTGAAATTCTTCAGCTGAAAGTTTTTTTTTTTAGCTCTTGTATGAGTTTGACCTTCACTGGTTTGGTTGCAGCATCTCCATCAAATAATGTGTTTGTTGGAAGAAGATCATGCTATAGAATGTCCTTGATAAATTCACCCCTTTCCTTTGCTACATCCATCTTTCTATGTGCTTCTGAAAGTTCTTTTTTTGTTACTCGTTTTGTAGTGGCCGGTTGGACGAAACTCTCACTATGGCAATTAAAGTGTGTGTTGTGTCGTTTAAGCTGCAGGTTGGCAATACTGGAAATCACTGGTTCCTGAGTCATGAACCCTGCTTTATGGTGTTGTTCATCTAGTTCCTCTGAGGATTCGAGTGGAAATGAAGCAAACACAGCAGGGTCTCTTTGGCAAACTCTTTTTGTACTGCACTACTTTCCCAGGGGCTAGAATGGGATACAACAATGAACAGCACAGCAACACTTAGTTTAACACCGTCAATGAGCGTCCTGCCTCAATAAAGATTGTTTGTGGAAGTGGAAGCAGACCCAGAGGAACTGGAAGCAGAGAAGCAGCACTGAAAAGAAGCATGCGAAGCAGAGTCGAAGCCACACCGAAGCTGCAGTATCAGGGCAAGCCCCAGGAAAGTTGGCACCGGTGGGCAGGCAGGTGATGCGGTCAGGCGAGGTGCCAAAATCAAATGCCGGATCGGGCAGCAGCTCAGACAATTATGTTTAAATTGTTTTATTGTGTCGCTGAAGATATCAAAAAACAATTCCTGACTCAGGGTCAACATTTCCCCTCGTCAGGTGCATAGCAATTTTCTTATAACAAAATAAACAAGTGCCAAAACAGCTGAATACCCCCTCCCCATAACTCCCACCTCCCTCTTCCCTCCCACCCCCTCACCCCCCTGGGTGCCTGCTCTGTCCGGATCCATAGGAAATTCAAGTGTCATCCATTGTAGTTGACTTACTGGGGGAGTTCGTCGGTTGTGAGGTGCCCGTTAGTCTCGGCACTCGAAGATAACGGGGACAAGTGATCACAGTGAATTCTTGTGATAGAAGGGCAAGGAACGACTTCCATATGTCCCAAAATGTATCATCCCCAGGACGCAATGAACAGGATAGGCGCTCCATGCCCAAAAGACTCCAGACCCTATGTAGCCAGTCCAGCCTATGTGGTATTCTATAAGTGCCCCAACATGCTAGGATTGCTTGGTGTGCCGCTCTGAGTGCTAGTGTAATTTGATTACCGCGCCGGGATCGGAGCGGGTACGTAAGTGGATTCGGGAGCCCCAAGACAATGTATGACGGGAATCTGGGTACCTGAGTAGAGAGTGTCGACTTCTGTAAGGACCTCCTCCCAGTATCTCGACAATTTCAAACAATCCCACATTATGTGTGTAAGTGTACCATTCTCTGAATGGCATCTCCAGCATTTCCCATCTCACGTGGGATCTCAGCTCAGACAATTAAAGGGGACATGAGTGGGGCGTGAGTGTGGCGGCTGTAGCCGGCCGCTGCAGAGTGTGGGCCCCGGGAGGTCCTGCGGAGGCGGCCAGGCTAGAGCCAGGTGTGGCTTGCAGGCGTTCCTGGTGTGCCCTGCTCACACCTGTCAAAAAGCACTTGGTCTCCCCCCTTTAAGCCTCCCACTGTTTAAGCCCCTCTGCTGTAATTGTCAGCAAGTTTTCATCGTTCATCGTTTTCATCTTTCCTCCTCTGCCGCATTAGCCTGCATAGATTCACGATTGTGGAGGAGACAGGATACCCTGCAGCAAAACCTGGCACTGATACAATGGAACATGCACAGCAGTACATCACCTCATATGCTGAATTGCTGTCTGCGAGACACCATATGAATTTGCCTCCCGGTGGTTCATAACTCCCGGTCCCTGATCCAGGCCTGATCCGATAACCGGGACAAATTGGCCACAGGGGGAGGAGACGATTGTATGATTGGAGCGTACATCCGGAGCACGGATGAACTTGGAGTGGACAAAGAAAGGATAAGGTGGGTGTAAGGAAGTTCCGGCTTGGTCCTAGGGCCGTGGCAGTCACCCAGCAGGGGCAGAAGCAGCTGGTGTTAGGCAGGTGCAGATTGCTCCTCCTGGGGAACACACGCCTCACCCTTTCTCCAGCAGTCCCAATCCTTTTTATTTTTGCCAACAAATTTCTTATGGGAATCCATATAAAATGGATCAACAAATTTAAATTTGGCACTTTAGTATTTACGGGTTGACTGTTATGATCTGATTGCCCTATGGTCTGTCCAGAGACCCAGACCCGATCTCGTACAGCAATAGTCAACTACTAATTCTGTGGCAAGATGACTCCCTCTGTAATCCCCCGCACGTTCAGCTCAGGGTGGGAGTGTCAGTGGTAGGGAGAGCGGTGCAGACCAGGTGCTGGTTCCCAGAACTGTGCGCCATATATCAGCTTTGAATGCAAGTGGGGAAAGTGGAGAGTGAAGTACAGGAACGGCAAGGAACCTCTGCAATTTCTTTAAACCTCACATGCACCAAGCGCAATCTTTTTGCTGAATCCACAACCTTGTGCGTATTGCGATCTCGAACTGACAGGAAGTGGAAAATCCTTCGCTATAGCTCCCAAATATTTCTATCAGGAAAAAAAGTGCTGTAGATTCTTCCTGGACAGCCTGGTTGCAGTCGCAGACTTCTGAAAAAGCTGCAGGTGTGCTAAACTCCCTCAGGAGAACGCAGCACCAAGGTAGCCTTTTTTGAAATTTGATCAGGAAAGTATTTGAAGCAAACCAGAAATCTACCAATTGGAGGCAACCAATACTCTGTTTGCCTCCTGTAGAATCCAGCCTGGAGGCAGCCAGAGAGCAGGCTATATATATTGTAACCTAAACTATTTTTGTCACTACAGAAACTAAGCCATGAAGTCGTGAATGAAAAGGGTTCCACATAATGCATCAAAAAGAAAGAAAAGGCTCCAAAGTCACAATCTGCTATAAAAGTAAAATCAACAAGAGATAATCAATCACTAATTTCACCGGTTGCCTGTATGTTTGAAAGAGCTCAAAAAATCCCACAATGATTGGATTTTTTAAAAGATCTAAGTAGCATTCTGTTTTCTACGCCTAGCAATTTGAATATTTTACCAGACCCTATAATACCAATAAAAGCAATAAATTGTTCACCTCAGACTACCAAAACCAAACTTCACGCTTTGGACGATATAATGGATCAAACTTTTAAATGGAATTCAGGAGAAAGTAAGGAGACTATATGGGGCCCATTTAGTGACTTGGAACTCTTGTCAATAATTCTGAAATCACCAAATTGATATAACCAAGAACAAGACCAAACATTTGGGGATCCAACGACACGCCTTCTAACAAATGGAAATCCACTTCCATTAGAAATTGAAGTCAAAGTGAACAAAGGAATAACCCAAATAGTGTCAGAACCAACAACTTCTGAAAAATCTTAGCGAGTATTACTGCATGATGGGAACTCGAAAGCTGTAGGGGATGCCCCTCCACCTATGGAAAAAAAACAAGAGGTATTAAAAGAAAACAAATTGGGCTCCTCCTATCAGCAGAATCGAGCGGAAATGAAACATTTAGCCTATGTATGGGATATTATATTAAGGTCCTCACAGCTAACACTGGACGCACTGGCCTATCAATCCAAGAAAATGGATATTCAAATTGATTTACTAAATTTAATGGCAATGGCAGAATCCAGAAATGATCAGATAATGGCCAAATTAAATAATCTGATAAATCGTGCCCAAAAATATGCGGGCTCAGCCACAATAGATTGCACATTCGCTCCATTGGTAAACAAACTGGCTACTATACCAGAAGCAATGACTGCATTAATAGAAGATCTAAAAACACATTTAGCAATAAATTCAAATTCTCCATGGAATAAGAAAGCTCATTGCCAGAGCAGGCAAAATCACCCAATGGCAAATCCTTGATATGCTAATGAAATTAAAGAAAAGAAAAAAAAGGATAGAAATTAAATTCCTATGCAAAGCAGGAAATCACTTAAAACATCTGCTACTATGGATGAATCCTCCCTACAAAATACAGAAATCCTTGTAGCCAAATTCAACCTGGATTCTGTATCTTCCCTTGCCTCAGAAATAGACCAGGAAATAAACAAATCTCAAACGAGTAATCTATTACAAAATACAAATCCAAAACAACCACAAAACAACGGGAAAAAATGCGTAAAGCCTGAAATAAACAAAGAGCAACCAGCGTAAAGACACTTGGGGGCATATTCTCAAGGACTTATCGCTGAGTTAGAGGCACTTTATCGCAGCCAAAGTGGCGATAAATTTATCGCCCTATTCACAAGCTGGTGTTAACAGCCGATATCGCCAGTTTTCCTGCGATAGCAGGCGCAAAAAACATCGCCACGGATGACACCGGCAACTAACGCTAATGAGATGCAGAGTAGGTGTTCCTGTGCAAAAAGCCGCGATAACACCACTTCGCAATATTCTCAACGACCAGCCAGATCGGCGAGAAGATCCCAAAACAGGCAATAAGGCACGTTAGCAGCAGGGATTTAACACCTGCTCTTACCTGGTGTTAAGTCGGACGACAACCTGCACCACAAAAGGGAGCCCAGCCCAGAGCCACACCTGAAGAACAACAGATGCCATGGAGCCACTGATCATGCAGCTCGGAGCCCCAAGAGGGCCACAACACCCACTGCCACCACACCCAGGCCCGCCACCCCCCTGGACCCCCCCGCCCCCCGACTACCGCAGAGGCAGCGCAGACAAAGACCACGGACCTTCAGAAAATGCACCAGCCTCACAGACTTAACACCAGAGGATGTCATTGCCCACTACAGGCTCAAAAAGACAACCATCCTCCGCATCCTGACCATCATTGCCCACAGGCTGACGGTACCAACACAGCGGACAACCAACATCCCTCCGCAGACAAAGCTGCTGGCTGTGCTGCACCTGTTGGCCTCTGGTACCTTCCAACCAACAACTGCCAGAGTCGGAGGAGTCTCACAGCCAGCCCTATCCAAGTTCATCACACCTGTCTTGGATGCCATCATCAGCTTGGTACCCCAGTACCTTCACTTCCCCGACACTGCGCAGGAACAGCTGGAGACCAAGCAAGGCTTCTACACCATAGCTGGCTTCCCGCACGTGTTGGGGGCAATCGACTGCACACATGTACTCCTCGTGCCCCCTGCCGCCACTGCACACAATTACTGCAACAGGAAGCACACGCATTCCATCAATGTGCAGGCAATAGTGGACCACCTGGGACTCTTCACCAATGTCGTCGCCAACTTCCCAGGCAGTGTGCATGATTCCTTCATCTTCCGACAGTCCATCATCAACCAGCGCTTTGAGGCTGGCACCTATGGGAATGCATTGCTCGTTGGTAAGTACCAAATGAACACACCACACACCTCAACTCCACAGTCATGCAACTCACGACTCTGGGAATGCCCACGTTATAAACTCACATACAACATGCCAAACAACATGCCCACCTACCAGACACGACAGCACAACGTACTGTGGTAACCTGGGCCAGCCATGTACACAAGCCATCAACGGCATGGCACCTCAGCCACACAATAGCAGAATGTGGGGAGAGGTGGGAACCAGGCATGTGCGCAGGAGGCAAGTGACCCATGAATGAGAATGTACACAATGCCAAGTGTGGCGTGAATGTGCTGGCCAGACTGCAGTATGCAGACCACAGACATGTCCATGTCGACATATACTGCTGGTGTTTGGAGTGTAGTGGACAGTGGACGCAACCATGTCACCCCAGGCAGTGGGGAAGATTATGAAAATGTAGCTTGTTACATCCCCCCCTGTAAGCGTGAGTGGACTGGGCTGGCCCGGCGTACGCCAGGCCAGCGTAGGGGTGTGAATAAAAAGCCCGTTGCTCTGGGCATGGTTCTCTTCCGGAATGGCCAACGTGTCTGCCAGGGCGGTGCCTCTCAGCCCGCCATGAGGCCGACGCCGTGAGTGGCGGTGCCTGCGATCCTGTGCGCCTGCTGCACCCCAGGCCGCTGGTCCCCAGACCCGTCTTGGCTGCCCCTGCACAACCAGGCCTCACTGCTCACCTGCCGACACCGGCGTGTGTCAAAGAGGGCCCACCACGCGCCGGTACAAGCTCCAAGCCCGAGGCCTGCGACCTTGGCAGCCTCCTCAGACCATCATGGCCTCCGCGACACAGGCCCCCAGCACTCATTTCTCGTTGACGTACTCCACCGCTGCCTCCGGCTTACACTGCGGTCCAGTAGGTCACACATTTGGAACTGAGTCTTGATTTCATGATGGCCGAGTTCATATGTTAATGGCAGCATTTATATCACTGTACTCCCTTCGATCTGGTGCCACCAACTCTGTGCATCGGAAGCCAACGACACGTGTCTGTGGGCCCTTTCTCACTACTGCCTTCGGCCTACACTGTGGTCAAGTAGGTCACACATTTGGAACTGAGTCTTGATTTTATTATGGCAGAGTTTATACCATTGTACAGGCCTCATCGCAGACTGCATCCCCTTTCAGCTCTGATGCCATTAACTCTGTGCCCCGAAATTCATGGACACTCTCTGGTTGAACTTTGGTGGCGTCTGAGTCTATGGCCTGGGGGTTGTCTTCATCATCATGTAGCTGATACTGACTTGGTGTTAAAAATGAGTCTGTAGCATTCATCTCCTCCATATTGCCTGTTTCTGCTTGGTTCTGCCCTCTGCATCATGCCCTGGAAGAACACCTTCCACTGTCCCCAGAAACACTCCGCGACATTCACCTTCGACATCGACGAGGACCCGCTCAGCTCTCGTGGCCCTACCTCAGTGGACCGCAAGTCACTGTCCCGTGGCGGTGTGCCTGTGCTGGCCACAGTGCATCCGGGGCCACTAACTCTTTGCAGCTCAAGTCATGGACCCTGTCTGATTGAATATTGGATGGCCTCTGAGTCAATGGCCTGGTGGTCATCAACGCCATGTGTCTGTGGCCCTGCGCTGACCGCTGCCTCCGGCCTCAACTGCGGTCCACCAGGGCTCACACATCAAATCGAGTCCTGACCTGCCTGGACGACGCATCACCGCTGGCTGCACACGCCACCACCACCAGGACCACCTCCAACCAACAACTGCCAGAGTCGAAAGAGTCTTACAGCCAGACTATCAGAGTTGCTCACACCTGTCTTGGATGCCATCATCAGCTTGATACCCTGCTCAGCTCTTCAGGTGCCACTAACTCAGTGCACCACAACTCATGGACCCTTTCTGATTGAGTTTTGTGCTGTGGACAGCTCACGCAACAATGTCACCTCAGGCAGTGGGGAAGACCTGGGACGATGATGAGGAAGATGAGGCAGGTGTAACACACCCCACTGCAGCTGCAGCAGGATATCCCGAAGGGACACAATCCTAGGCAATTTCTCCACATGAGCACGCTCAGCTCTGGTGCTCTACCTCAGTGCACTGCAACTCACGGACCCTTCTGATTGAATAGTGGGTGACCTCTGTACTTGCTCCGGCTACCACCATGATGCTTCGCAGTTGTTTGTGTCATGTTGGTGTTTTCTGTTTCCGCTTTAATAGTGATCACTGTTCAAGTTGTTGCCAGCACCAACCACTCCCTGAGGGCTGGCACACACCCACCCCACACCCATCCAGCACAGGCGTCACTGGACATGTGACCCTGGTAATAAAAGGTGGCCGGGCGCACGTGCCCGTAGCCAGTTCAATTATCTAACTAAGTGTGTCCGTGTGGTCATTATGTATGCATGATGGGCCAGGGCCCTACCACATTACATTGTGCTGTGGACAGCGGACGCAACCATGTCACCTCAGGCAGTGGGTAAGACCTTGGACATGTAGCTTTGTCATCCCCCCCTTTATACGTAAGAGGAGTGGACTGGGCCAGCGTACTCAAGTACAGCGTAGGGGTGTGAATGATTATCCCGGGGCTCTGGGCATGGTTCAGTACTGGAAATGTGCAAATGCGTGTGTCTCTGTCGCAGTGTGGGTGTCCGTTGGGGAGTGTAAGTGGTCCCTGATGGGAATTAGACACCCACGTATGTAATCTAGTTCGGCTGCCATGAGGTCGAAACCCACCTGCACCTGTTCAGCCACCTCCTTATGGCAGTCTGACACCTGGCCTTGGAATGCGATGTGTGCTTCGGTGAGGTGCTGGAAGCCAGCTGTGGTGGTGGGTGCTTCCTGCTGTGTGGTCTGGGCAGTGGGTGGGGTCTCCTCGATGCAGCTGGGCTGCCCTGCTCCTGGAGGTGGGTTGCCTAAGATGTCCATGAGCTGTTGTAGGACATCGGTGTCGAAGGTGTGGAGGTCCTCTTCATCAACACTGATGAGTTATCTGGTCTGCTCTGCAGGAGGTGTTGATTGTCCCTCTGCATCATGAAGGGGAGATGCATTTTTACATTGTGTTGACATGTATGTTGACGCATTGTTCTAGTTTACATACAGACTGCATGACAATGTACATTGGGACTGTTTGGGAGGAGCTGACTATTTGATGCGGGACAGTGGACATTTGAACTACATCATGGATGTGAGGTTGTACACGTACATTTTCATCTCACAGTTTCCTGCTATGCCAGATGTGATTGGCCAGTTTCTATGCACAAGCGGAACCAGTTGTGTCCTCTGTTCTGTAGTAAAAGTGTTGCTCTTTGTACCACATTGTCGTCAATGTTGATGTGCTGTTATTGCTATGTGTGTGTGCTGCATTGTGGGAGAGTCGCCCCTGCAGCTGTGATTTTGCTGCCCCTTATCCCTTTGAGGCGGTGTGCCTTTGACTTCTGTGCTTTTACAGTGCTGAGATGTTGCAGACTTGGCTCATTTTGGCTCTTGTTCATATTTTGGACTCTTATGCATGGTTTATCCGCAGATGTGTTGTTGACGTCAGGGGTTGTTTGTGCACGTGGATGTGTCAGAGTGTGACCTGCTCCTTTCCGGATGTGTTCCACACTCAGCCACCCCAGTGTCGTGGCGTGCACCATGTCATAATAATTGGACTGCAGCCATGCTATTCGTCATGCAGTGTCACTTGCATTGTCATGGTGGCTCACAGACACGCAGCTTGGCTGGTTTTGACACGTGTGCATGGGTTGGTTGTGAGATTGGTGCTGTGTGGGGAGGGACCCCTTTGTGCCCATAGTGGACGGGGACCTACATGCTGTTTGTATGTGTGCTGCAGTGTGCCAAGGGGATCAGGGACATGATCCAGAGTCATTGTGGGTGTGCAGTGTGCTCTACTTAATTGTGCATGTGTGCCATTGTGCCCATCTCCCCCCGTCCCCCCAGTCCCTGTTCGGTACTCACCCTGGTGCTGTTGTGTCAGGTCATGTCGAGCAGTGTCCGGACCCCCAACTCCTGCCACCGTCTCCCCACTGATGACTGTGGCCACCATTTCCTCCATCTCATCCAGCTTCTGGTGTTCCGCTGGACTGCCACCTCCAGTCTGCATTGCTGCCTGATGGTTGTCAGCGAGTTTCTTCTTGGTTTTGCGCTTCGCATCATTCCAGTGCCTCTTGACCTCTCTAATTGTCCTCCTCCTCACTCCGACTGCATTCACCTTGTCCAGGATGGACTGCCATATTGCATTTTTATTTGCCAATGACACTTTGGAGGTGACGAACAGTTGTTGGTGGTGTTCTATCACTTCCGTGATGATGATCCTGTTTTCCTGCGGACTGAACCTCGTCTTCCTCGTCTTCTTCTCCTTGCCCTTCCGTGACCACGAGGTCCCAGGCTGGTCCTCCTGGGGGCTTGTGGCATTCTGGTCGTCCTCTGTACTTGCTCTGGCTTCCTCCATGGTGCTACGCAGTTTGAATTATTTTGTTTGTGTTTTTGGGTGCTTTTATAGTGCATTTTCCCGCATGACGCGTGGGAATTGCAGGCCTGTCGCTGGTTATCGCTGATTTTTTTATCGCGGTTGGCCACATCGCAACTTTTTTCGCGTTCGTGTTTCGCGTTTTTTTGCCATCACGTTAATTTTATCGCGTTCATTTGAAGCGTTAGCATGAGACTATCGCATGGTACCGCCGTGTTGAGAATACAACGTTAACACGGTGTTATTTTCCCGCGATAGACTGCGATGTGCAAAGTTGCGTTAAGCTAATTTTGCGATAATTATCACACGTTCTTGAGAATATCCCCCTTGGTTTCTTCACAACAACCCAGTGAGGTGATACAAGCATAAAGACCCAAAATGATGTAGAGCCAGATAAAAGAGAAAAAATGGTGGTAAAATGTATTAAGTAATTTCCAATATTTGAGAAAACAAAAGAGCTTCAAACAAAAGAGAAGGAATTAAATGAAAACCTAGATAGTGAAAATGTTCAACATATGCCTTCCTTACAAATAAAAGAACACATTAAAAATAAATCATTAGATAAAGAAAAGGAACAAAAGATGCTAGAGCTTGGGGGGGAAAAATAAATGGAGATGGATGGTGCCGCGGGAGTGATAGACAATGGGAATCAAAATGAAAAATGGGATATCATGTCCAACAACTGGGCTGAAACTGGAATAACCCAAGATATAAAATCCAAGTGGTTAGCACAGTGCCCAATAAGGAAGAGATAAATGATCAAGTTAAAATCATTTCACTTTGTGAGGGAAAATCTACATAAAAAAATAATCTTCACTCCTAAATATCAGTCGAGAGGAAGACACGATATCCTGAACAGAGGTAATATCATTCAACTTTTGCAGGCTATCCCCCAACTAATGGAATACTTCAGCTGATAGAGATTCTATTGAATTTATAGAACTACCAGATAGAATCTCTCCAGAATCAACCCTAGTCACCTGGGCATGTCTTGCTATGGCAGAAAGGGTACTCCTGGCAAAAGATTGCCTACAGTCCTGGGGCATCCAAAACGAAATGGTCTCTCCTCCTGTTTATCCAGCCCCATTTGTAAGTAAGTAAAAAAAAATGTAAGTCCGTTTTTATATAGCGCAGCTACTCGCCCTTACGGGTCTCAAGGCGCTGGGGGCCGTCGTGGAAATTAAGTGAGCTATTGCCCAGAGTCACATGGTGCTGAGCTGAGCTGCCGCTGGAGCCGGGGATCGAACCGTGAACCCTGTGCTCCGAAGTCAGCTGCCCTGGCCGCTGCACCACACCTCACTAAACACTGAACAAAGGATGGATAACTACGAGAATTATAGACACCTGTATTCAATATTGAACAACCAAGTAGGAAGTACCTAAACCATCTCATCCCCACCTCAAAAAATTAAGAAAACATTAGATAAAACAGGAAAGTTAAAATTAAATATAGGTTTGTTAACTGAGACTCTGCATGGGAAGAGTGGCTCATGATATCGGGAGGCTGTCTAATTAGAGGGATATCAAATTCCTAATGAAAAAGATGCTCTAACAATTTGCTCTCAGAATATTAATGGTGCTCTAACCAAAAGCCAAGGAAAAAATCTTATGCAACTATTTGAAAATAATCATATAATATGCCTACAAGAGACTTGGGCATTACAATCATTCCCGATAAATGGCTAAGTACGTTTTTATTCTCCAGCAATAAAAATGAATAAAGTAGGTCACCCAAAGGGAGGTCTAGCCATATTTGTAACAGTAGCGTTATGAATCAAAATAGACAATTAAGACAAAGAACGAGAACATTTTAATAAAAAAACTTACAAGGGCATAAAAATGCAAAAGATCCACATTTTTTGGTAAATCTCTATTTCGCACAAAACACAAGAAAAAGGTCAACAACGATCAATGAGATACTGCAGATAATCCTTGAAAGTCCACAAGATGGATTGCTTCCAAAGGTTTTAATAACAGGAGACTTTAATATGAATTTACTAAAGACATTTCCCCGAGATGAGCTGATGACCCAGCAGGACTATACATGGGCAGTACCAACACAAACTATGAGAGAAACAACCAAAAGATCCTGTGATGAAAAATCAATTTCTTAAGTAAAAGATTTTGAATCTCTCGGTTTACGAATCCTCAAAGGGAAATACCAGCTAGACCCCGTCCAGAATGGACTCACTACACCACTTTTTCGAATTCCATCCTTGATTATACGCTAGTATCTCTTCCACTCTTGCATCAAGTGACATCTTTCAGAATGTTAAAGACTAATATAAGTGACCACGGACAACAGATAATAGAAATTAGTGTCCAAAACTTCTTCCATCAAAAAGACCCATCTATCCCTGGTGAACACACAACAATCAATTATAGAAAGCTGTTATAGTCAGAAAACACACAATTAGGAATAAAAGATATAGTAGGAACTAGAGCGAACAATAGCTTTAGTAAAGACTTAATAAACCCAATAGCGAAGTGGTCAAACTTCACCGAAAAAATAAGTGATGATCATCAAATTACCAGGACTATGAAATGAATCCTTAACACTTCTAAATCAGATGGACAAAGGAAAATGTAAATATTGGTACACTGTTTTGCAATCAAAATTGAGCGTAATTGATTGAGTAGACTAACTAAGAGATTTCCAGAAAATTACGAGTATCGTGGAACTTTTAATGCCATGAATAAAAATTTCAGAAGGACAGTGTGGGAAGAAAAATCAAGGGGAAAACCAAGTTTCTGGGCGCAAGTTGTATTCCTCTCTAAGAAAAAAAAACACAAGAGACTTTTGACAATTACTTAATGGCCTAAATCAACCGCCATCCCAAGTAACATGTTCAGATCTTACTGAAGAAAAGTGGGAAAAATTTGTGACAGATCATTTTAAACTCACTGCTAAATCAACTATACAGAACCTTATTAAGAAAAGAATAATGTTGTATTCATAAAATTTGGCTCCTCATCAAGTATCGGCGGTTCAAATAAATAAAGTAATGCAAAGAAGCAGGATTGATGGGCCCCTGGGCTGAATGGGCTGCCACAAGCTCTTTTCAAATCTAATATAGTATTCTGGTCAAGTTAAGTTATCCCAGGTATATAATTATGCATTACAGCAAGAGATGGTTCCAGACTCATGGAGGGGATTGATAATTAATCCAATTTTTAAGGAAGGAAATAGGCAGAAACTGGAAAACTATTGAATAATTACCCTGCAAGATGTTGAGGCCAAATATTTTGCCTATCTGCCTCTTAGTGAATTGTTGGAATTGTTGAATGATAATAAAATTGTCTCCCCTAACCAAACAGGATTTTCCCAAGGCCAGGGTACAGCAACCAACCTCCTGGCGGTATCATTAATAATGGACAAAATGAAAAAAAAGAACCAGGCATTATATCTGTGTCATGTGGATTATAAGGTTGCTTTTGACTCAGTGAATCAACATCTCTTACGGCACAAGTTATCTCTCTGGGGTATCCTGCCCCACTTCTAAAAGCAGTACAGCTGTTATACACAGATATTTGGGTGAGGGTAAGAATAGGAGACAGATCTATGCTGTCAAGCAATAATAGAGAAACATCAGGGTCTAAAGCAGGGTTGCGTGCTTGCTCCATACCTATTCAATTTATTTTTAGCTGACCTCACAACTGTTCTGGATACAGTAAACTCCCATCCTCCAAAATTGGGTTCCATGCCTATATCTAACTTTCTATATGCTGTTGACCTTATATTACTTAGCCAGACAAAAATAGACCAGCGGCGACTCATAGATCAACTTTCTGTATACTCCACAACAAATGGGCTGACGGTTAGCTTAAAGAAAAGTAAGACTATGGAAGTGAGCAGAAAAATAAAAGAGAAGCAGAAATGGTTTTTAGGCAAAAACAATTGGAGCATACATCAACATAGAAATACTTAGGAGTACTTTTTGATGATTGAGCTACTTTTAAACAGCATAAGATGGACTTGAAGAGGAATGCTATCTCCCTGACCCAGGCGTTCAGGATCCTTAAAAGAAGTTTAGATTGTCCCAGCTATACACCACTGTTGAAAGTGATTTCAGCCAGACTTCTACCAACCATTGCATACGGTAGTGAAGTACTTCGCGTAAGGGACGCTATTGTCTTAAATTTGATCTCTTCCAATGTATTTAGATCTCTGTTTCACCTACCCTTAAAAACATCACAAGCCCAGATAAGACTGGAGCTTGAACTTATAAATCAAATAATAGCAAGGAAGGAGACAATCATGAAAAGCTGGAACAGAATAAGAAAAGCCTCGAAAAATCACTTATGCCAAGCTTTGTGGCAGGAGATGCAAAGGAACAAAAAAACTCCAGCCCATATTTATTTGAATGCAGCACTAAAAGATATGGGTATTCAATCAATGTGGGCAAATTCCCTGCTGCCAACCGCTTTTAAAAAATTGATTAATAAGACAGTAAAGGCAGTATCTTTTTTAAATGAGAAAGAGAAATTTGCCTGCAGACCCCATGCCTGGTCGGTGATTAATTAATACAAAACTCTCAAAACTCAACCATATTTAGAAGCAGGCTGGTCAAGAAAGTTGAAAATTGATTTTATGCATTTTGGCAGAATCCCAGGTGAAGAAAATGAATGGAATAAAGTATCTACAAAAACACGCTGTAGACTGTGTAACAAAGGGGAGGAGAACATTATACACATTACATGTGTATGCCCAGAACTGACAAACAAAAGAAGAAAAATGCCGAAAAAATGTTTTATTGAGCACGGAATCCGCACTTGATGGCAGGATGTCATTGCATGTCTAAGATCTATATTTTTAAATAGTGCCGGAAAAAAACAATTAGATACAGGTGAGCTTTGCCTGCACATGAGAATGTATAAAATAAGTAAAGTTTATTCTGCAAAATATTTTGATTCATCATAAGCTCATGTCTTATTTCTATATAACATTGGAATCACTGACATAATATTGAAAGACACAATATTGACCTACCACATTATCGACACAAAAATTTCGATCACACTAATATCGACATGCTATACTTATTTAAGAAAATAAACTAATATCGACACCAAAATATCGTCAAACACTTACATCGATATCAGTATTATCGAACACAAAAATATAGTTATAAAAAATATCGAACATGTTTAAAAAACATACAAAATGTCAATAATATCGATAACAACAATATAGACAGCAATAATATCGTTTAAAAAATATATCGACATGTTAAAAATATTTATAAACATACAAAACTTAACCCAAATAATATATATTTATCAATAAACATACACAACATACAAAATAAATCTAATACAACCTGTTTTAAAATTATTTAAATATATTATGATAAAATATAATAAAAACACACTATTAATAACTATTTAAATATTATACATAAATAAAATGCACATATTATTTAACATCTAAAACAATATAATTCACATTTAATAGAATAAAGCAGTAAAAAAAAAAATGCAATAACTGAATCTTAATTAGCGTTTTCCATATATGGAATGCAACGACCAAAACAATTAAAACAATAAATGACAACCAATGAAATACACACACTATTAAAATAAACCAATGAAATTAAGCGAACTATTAATTAAACACTATATAAAGACTAACCCTGGGCGTAGTTCGCGAAGTAGCGCTACGCGAAGCTACGCAAAGTGCAGTTCGCACTACACGAGCTACACGTAGCACTACGCAAAATGCGTAGTGCGCTGTTCGCGATGATTGCACAGTGCCGGATGCTTGTCCGCACTGTGCAATCATTGAAAACAGCATCTTGCACAGTGCGAGCTGTCTTTTACTGCCGCTCGAGTAGATTTTTACTCGAGCGGCAGCTTTCTCAACGCGGACTGGTAGTTTCTCATCGCGAGCGGTCGCGAGCATACGCGACCACTCACAATGAGAAACCTGACCTCCCCGCGTTGAGAATCTCGCCGGGAGGTTTATTTTCCACGCTCGCGATCGGCAACTTGATGTTGCTGATCGCGAACGAGGAAAAAGTCTCACCGGGATGTCATTTTGCTTGCTCGCGGTCGCCAACTTGACGTTGAGGACCGCGAGCAAGCAAAAAATGACCGCTGCACTACGCTATGCTACGCGTGTTTGCACTGTGCTACGTGCAATTCGCGTTGTGCGAAGTAGCGCAAACTTCGCAAACTACGCGAGCGTAGCGTAGTGCTTTGCCCAGGGTTAATAAAGACATGAAAATTATTCATTATTTTTCATCTCAAACCAAAAAGAAACAAGAAGGCGAAACTCTGCCGGATTGCTGCCAGAACAAAGGACTTCATTAAATAAAATTCTATTTCCTAATCCAGAAAGTAAAATCTGATGCTACTGCTAATCTTCTATAACAACTGTTTATACTTACAAAATAATTAATATATATATTTTAAATGTATATCTCCTCTACAGAAAATTCTGAAAACATCCAAACAGCTACAGAACATTGTGAAAAATCGACTTGGAAATAAAGTAAGTATCAAACTAAATTATACAAAAACAATTAGCTAAAATACCCAACTAAACTCCAACCACCCCCTAACATTGCTGAAATAGAGGTTAGAAATGCTTTAGACAATATAAAGGAAGCTAGCACTAGATCAGAAAAATCTACCACTGAAATACTTAAGGAAATGCTTCCCAAAATACCACAACATGCTACTGGCCAAATGCCCTCAATACCTTCCCTAAAAAGAACAATAGCTAGAACGAAAAAAGCTACTACCACCACCACACCTGCCCCAAAAACATTTGAAGAAGTAGAAATTCCCCCAGAACTCTCAATTACACATAATGAAGAACAATTTCTTCTTTATGATAATAAATCAAAGGATAAAAGAATAATTATTTTCCAACTGCTAATAATTTACTAAAACTCCAACAGTCTGAAACTTGGATGATGGACGGGACTTTTAAAATATGTCCCAAACTATTCTATCAATTATATACTGACCATGCACTATATCAAAACACAAACATCCCTTTTCTCTACGCTTTACTACCAAATAAGCAAAACTCCACCTATATTGAACCACTGTCAAAAATAAAACAGGAAACCAATAATTATTTTCCCCAAAAAATAAACATTGATTTTGAGCAGGCAATGATAAATGCATTACTAAAAACCTACCCTCATACAGCAATTCAGGGTTGCTACTATCATTTTAATCAATGTATTTGGAGACACCTTCAAAAATCCACACCAAGGGCCCGATTCCGATCTCGCTCGGAAAGCCCTCCGTACAACTCGGATCCGAAGGGCTTTTTTTCAAGCGAGACGTGCTTCGGGAGTCCGAACGAGTGAGTACGATGCAGCCGTATACTTACGGACTCGGTTCGCTCGGACTCCCTTTGAACTCTATGGGAGCCGGTGTACAGAAGCGTACACAGGCTCCCATAGCAGAAAAGGGGTGGGTGGGGAGAAGCGTACACCCTGTGGTGGGCACCCCATGGTATCCACCACACTGTGAATGTTTGGATGGGGGGGACCCATGGGCACCCTCCCGTGATAGATTTGGAGGGTCCCGGGTGAAGGGGGGCCTGGTACGGCTCCCTGAAGTACACTTCCGACAGCCGTTTCATATCGCTGAGACCGAGGCGAAGCGGCTGTCCGAATCGTGCATCGTACTCGCTCGGTCATAAATCGGCTCCATTGCGCGGCACGATTCGTCTACAAACGAGACATACGGAGCGGTTCGGGTCCGGAAACGATTCGGTCAGCGCTTACGCGATCTTCGCATCGTACTTGGTCGGTCGGACCAGTGTACGATTCGGTCGTGAACAAGGGCTACGAATTGGATCCGGTAAAGCCAAATCCGATTCGGAGGCCTTCCGAGCGAGATCCGAATCGACCCCTAAGTGTTGAATATGCAACAAATACCTCCTTTGCATATCAAATAAAAAAACGTATAGCACTAGCCTAGTCCCAGTTACTGACGTAGCCGAACACTACAACTTACTAATAGAAAGTCCATACTATCAACTAAATGAACAAAAACTAAGCCCCCTCCTTGACTATTTTGAGGATATCTGGGTGGGAAGGCTACACAGATCTGGACACAGAAGGCAACCTAAATACCACATTCCATGGTGGAATGTATATCACAGCACACTAAATAAAGAAGCTAAAACAAACAATGCTGTTGAAGGATGGCATAATGCCTTCCAAGCAACAACAGGCAGAACTCCACCTACTCTACATAAACTACGACTATCTATCCAAAAAGAACAGAGCTACCAACAACTAAGAATGGAGCAATCTGTCACACAAATAGGCCGAAAACTTACCAAACAAACCAGACAAATGTTTGAATACTTGCAATATAAAGTAAGACTATATCCAACAACTAGAGGCCTAGAATACCTAGAAGCAATAGCCAAAAGCCAACTTTAACTTAAAAATCCTCCAATTAGCCAAAAACTCATCACCAAAATCAAAGCAAACTAATAAATATAATTTTTATATTTCCATAATTATTATTAATTTGTCAAATATATTCATTAATGAACCAAATATATACATTGACAAATTATGTATATTTATGAAAATATATATCACAATAACACTACATTTTTTAAACATTTCCCTCCCACAATAAATAATTAAAATTACTTACTGCTGTAAATCAATCCAGGTATATCATAATACCAATAGGACAAAAAAATCTCCACAAAAAATGGAAAAATCCAACTGTTTCAAAAGTAATCCACCGTCCGTAACTCCACAAACGATAAACCATAAAAATCCCGAAAAATGTATTTAAAAAAAGAAACGCTCCATGAAAACGCGAAAAATTAAGGAAGTGTAAAATAATTATTAGTTTACTAAAACTAATACACACTTCCTTAACTAAAAAAAACGCAATCTTTTCCCATCGCATCTTCAAACGACCAAAACCTGTAAAAAAAACGAACAATCCCCCCACACAAACATACACATAAACTATAACATAATACTAATACAAACCTTACATCATATATAAACCCATTTTCACATATTTACACATTTCTAACATAGGCCGATAAACAAACTGATGACATATCGTTAAAACATAACTTACACATAAAACTCACCAAAACTTCAAAAACCTAACACTACACACACTACCTAGCACCTAACTACCTTCAAATTAACCTAAAAGTAAAGTTTAAATAAAGAAAATTAAACTTACCTTCCCCAATGCGACGCAGCTTCCGACCGCGAGCTTCTCCCCTCAGAAATGACCTAAAACAAATGCGAGCGGTTAAAAACGTTACAAACAAATATGGCTGCTTTAAACAATAAAATTAATCTATTACTTTAATAAACTGTTATAACATGATAAATACATTACTAAAAAGTTTTGTAAAAATACTACAAATTATTACTTATGTTTTAAAAATTATATAATATTTGTTCTACAATGTAAAATTATAATAATTATTATTATAAAACATGTAATAATTATTATTATAATTCCATAAATATACATGTTATATGCAATGTTTAACAAAAATATGTACTAAGTGAAATACATGTTAATAAAATGTATACATGTTATAAAAAATATTTATATTAAATAACTCAATGTAATAATTAATATTATTTATATTTCACATATAAATAATATTAATTAAAATCTAATATTATATGTAGAAAAAATGTAAAACAATATCAAAAAATGTTTGTAATAAAACAATGTTAAAACCGATACATTCATAAAAAATTACAGTATATGTAACAATGTTAAAAATGTTCACAATACAAAATAATAATGTACAACTTATTAATAAATATTATTGTTAAAAAATTGTTTAAAAAGCAATGTAAAACTACATTATTTTATGTTAAAAAATATCCATAACTGTAATAAAAAGTTTAATAATGTTTAAAACTTTGTTTGCAAAATTATTATGTATAAAAGTATACATATGTACCAAATATATAAAGTCTGAAAAATAAAGATTGTATTTATTTTCTCTATGTCTAACAATATATATTAAATGTACTTGATAAAATAAATTATTATTTTTTCACTACTATGGGGTCGATTCCGATCTCATTCGGATGGCCCTCCCAGAGCCATCCGTAGCCTTACCTTCTGACCAACTCGTTCCCGTAGCCGGTCCGTCCAAACGAAGAAGTACAATGCGCAAATGTGTGCATTTCCCGAACGACACGCACGCTCTGATTCGAGCAACATTTCCCGTACGAGCCAGCTCCGTAAACGATGAATGGACTCGCCCAAACCCATTTCCATAGCAGTTTCCGGCCGGGCAAGTACGATGCGCACTTCCTACGCACCGAACAGGTCCCCACCTCCAGCACGTCACAGCATCTGGCAGAGCTGTATATCAGCTCCGATTCGCGCCACAACACGATCACCGCATACGAGACGAAGCAGCCATGTATCCGATCGCGCATGTCATCCCAATACTGTACGCCTATGGTCGAATCAACAACCGGAACCGACGCGTGCATCACAGATGGTAAGTCAGACACCTACCACACACAATAACGTCACGATCCTGTGAAAGCCAACACACCCATAGGAGGTGGATGTCCATCCCACCAGCAATGTCCACCCCATAGGGGGTGGATGTCTATCCCCCCAGCATCCCCTCAGCTTTGTCCACCCCAGAGGGGGTGGATGTCCATCCACCCAGCATCCCCCCAGCATTCTCCACCCCAGAGGGGGTGGATGTCCATCCCCCCAGCATTGTCCACCCCATAGGGGGTGGATGTCCATCCCCCCAGCAATGTCCACCCCATAGGGGGTGGATGTCCATCCCACCAGCAATGTCCACCCCATAGGGGGTGGATGTCCATCCCACCAGCATTGTCCACCCCATAGGGGGTGGACCACCCCATAGGGGGTGGATGTCCATCCCCCAGCATTGTCCACCCCATAGGGGGTGGATGTCCATCCCACCAGCAATGTCCATGCCATAGGGGGTGGATGTCCATCCCACCAGCATTGTCCACCCCATAGGGGGTGGATGTCCATCCCACCAGCATTGTCCATCCCATAGGGGATGGATGTACATCCCCCCAGCAATGTCCACCCCATAGGGGGTGGATGTACATCCCCCCAGCAATGTCCACCCCATAGGGGGTGGATGTACATCCCACCAGCATTGTCCACCCCATACATCCCCCCAGCAATGTCCACCCCATAGGGGGTGGATGTACATCCCACCAGCATTCTCCACCCCATAGGGGGTGGTTGTCCATCCCACCAGCAATGTCCACCCCATGGGGGTGGATGTACATCCCAACAGCATTGTCTACCCCATAGGGGATGGATGTCCATCCCCCCAGCATTGTCCACCCCATAGTGGGTGTATGTCCATCCCCCCAGCATTGTCCACCCCATAGGGGGTGGATGTCCATCCCACCAGCAATGTCCACCCCAAAGGGGGTGGATGTACATCCACCCAGCATCCCCCCAGCATTGTCCACCCCAGACGGGGCGGATGTCCATCCAGCCAGCATCCCCCCAGCATTGTCCACCCCATAGGGGGTTCATTGTCCATCCCCCCAGCATTGTCCACCCCATAGTGGGTGTAGTGAACACTCCCCCCTACTCCCATGCCAAGATTGTGTATTGTGTGCCAACTTCCAGAAATAGCGACACATGAAGAAAACAAATACAGTAACATCCATCACTGTAGTGAACAAAAGCTGATTGTGGGGTTCAAACACCCAGCATCGTCAGGCACACAGGGGACATGGGGCATAACCCCCCCAATCAGTGTAGTGACCATAAGGTGTTATTGGGATCATTCACCCAGCATTGCCAAGCACATAGGGGAGATGGGGTATAACACCCCCATCAGTATTGTGACCAAAAGGTGAGTGTGTGGTTCTGACTCCCAGCATGTGCAAACAATCATGTATGACTTTCTGAGGCCTAAAACCACACAAAATGTAGTGACAAAGTAGTGGTTGTGTTCCAAACAAACACATATCTGTTGAGGCAAACATTGTTGTGCCTCTAAAAATTTCCCCAGCCATGTGGAGCCAATCATTGCCCTTGTGGGCTAACACTGTACCAATGTTCAATTGGACAATGTAAGAAGTGACCATCAAAATGCATAAACACACATTTGTTCACAAACAGACATGCATACAAAGGAAATCCTTCAGAAACAACAGTTCATACAAGATCCTGTTCCACACTGTGGCAGCAATGGCAAATTCTAAACATGATTAATGGGCAGACTGAAGATGTAGGAGTCCCAGGGACACTAGATGAACAAAATAAAACAAACATCGACTCAATGCCTCCAAAGCCAGCAGAAATACGTGGGTCAAGATGCACTAAGACAACCAGCCAACCACACACTGCAGAACAAACACAACATGTGTGTGTGTGTGGAAGTGTCTCTAGGCTACGCCAACACACATGATGGTGGTCTTAACTCCACTGAGACATATGCGTTCTGAGTATAATCCAGAGGTATCCCCATAATTGTGTAACTGAATGTTGGCAATCTGGCATTGTTTGATGAGCAGGTTCACAACAGTCACCTGTGGAACAAGCTTGGTGGAACAACAAACAAGAAATCAAGAGACTGACTCCCTATCCCTGGTACCCTCAAGGCCACTACACTGTGGTGACAGTATCCTTTCTGATGACCCTCTGTGATGCAAAATTATGATGTGGCCCATACTTCTGACCAGACTCACTCTTGTGAACTGTGTCACGTGTCTTGGCAGAACAACTTTCATCACACATACCCAAACATCACTCACAGGGCATGGCCTGTAATGTAAGTCCACAATGTAGGTAGGGGCCTTGCCAAGAGGCAAGTCACATTTGGCCAGACTAAACACCACACACCTTGATCACCATCAATGTGCATCAGCTAAGCCTACATTGACTGGTGACAATGCACATGCACCCATGACAATCCCAGGGGTGGTGGTTTGATCTGTGTTTTACAAACACAAGACACATAGCTAGGCATGACACCTGGTGAAATTTGCCACACCGTTTAGGACAGAGTACATGTGCATAATGTGAAATGTATCAGACACATTGGGAAATTTAACACTGTCCCAGAACAATGAAACACTCAACGAGACCTTCAAATAAGACACGTTGCCATCATGCGACAGGGAAGGGAAGAATCTGCTGAGAGTGAGCAGCCATACACACATACAAGTGCCAAACTCCAAAAAACAGATGAAAGACAAAAAACACGCTGATGTTGGTAGCACAGAGGTGACTCTTGGAATCCTAAATATGTCTAATGTGAGTTTGCCCACAGTGCAGGAACTCATAGCAACCCAACCAGGGATGACACTATAATGACTCAATTTCTCCCATGCACCCACATCCCGGACACTCACAGTCAAACAGGCTGACAAATCACTGGACAATTTGGCAAGCTTCGCAGACATGATCTGCAGGGACTACAGTCTTGGTAGAAAAAGGGCTTTGAACACAGAGAGTCATGCTCACAGAACACACACAATGGGCTCAGGAAATGTCACAGATTAACACACTGCCATGATGTGATTTCACTACTGTGGAAGGTCCGCTGTGTCAAGCTTGGTCATGGCATGGGTCTGCGCTGTCAGAATGAGACTCAGACATTGATCAAACTATTGCAACACACAGAATACTTAGGTCCCATCAGCCTGTGTACAGGTGTGTCTCCCAAGTCATCGGCACGTAGTCATAACCATGTTTACCAAGTGGCACTGATGAGACAGATAACTTGTTCATCATCAATGCGCTAATCTGCATGTTCATTGGAGAGGTGCGTACTGTTAGAAACAATTAAATGAGTACAAATGTCAGCCTGACATATGTGCAAAAGTGTAAGCCAAAGATGGGAGGTTGTGAAAAGAATGTCACACTCCTTGTCCTAAACAATATGGATCATGACAACCAGCAATAGCAGTCAAAAACGACTCTGCTACATACTGTAATAGGACACATAT
The DNA here is from genome assembly GCA_963921515.1 of Calotriton arnoldi. Taxonomy (NCBI): domain Eukaryota; kingdom Metazoa; phylum Chordata; class Amphibia; order Caudata; family Salamandridae; genus Calotriton; species Calotriton arnoldi. The sequence continues at coordinate 1,049,482 of CAWUFW010006478.1, forward strand.
CACTATATCATGTTCTGTCCTTAAACAATATTTCAACAGCAATTTCAGTACAATAATCAGCAACAATATTTACACAAAATTATAATCACCAAAAAAACAAATATTTGCTTTATTCAGCATTTAAATATGAAAACACAAATCATGAAGAAAAATAAGGCCAATGGCCAGTCCATTTAAATGAGTCCTTCAGGGGGTAACCATGATGAGTTGTCATCCATTGCTTGCCTGCACTGAAATAACTAGGGGACAACTCCCCGAGGAGGGGCATCTTTTGGGTAACCCTGGGCAAAGTTCGCGTAGCCGCACTACGCGAGGCTACGCGAAGTAGCACAAAATCTCCGCAACGCTACGCATAGCTACGCGAGCATGCAGAGTTGCTTGTTTCCGCATGCTCGCGTATGCTCGCGAGATGTTTTTGACGTTCGGCAACGCGGATGGCGTTTTCAGGGGAAATATTGCGCAAACTTCACCACGCAGTCGCCAATGGGTGCGGCCATCTTGTTTTCCTACCTTTTGCATTGTTTTGGGGCCTGTTTTTCAATCCCTCTCCAATCTGTTCAATCCTTTGTTTTTTACACTGTTTTTCGGATCTTTTTTATTTATTATCTATCCCTCTTTGTCCCTAAGTGTATATTTTGCGTTTTATTTCTACTTTTACTGCGTTTTTTTTACTTTTCTACTGTTTTATATTACTTCCTTCTTTACTCTCCTACTTCTTCCCCTAACTTTATTTTTTACTGCTAAATTTTCTTTTTTGCCCCGCCCACCCCAGAACCATGGCTAAGGGAAAGGGTACCGGCTCCAAGGGCAAGGCGCCTGCGCCCAAGAGCAGCCACCTGCCTTGCGGCAGACTGCGCCCACCAGGGGTGCAGGCCTGGTCCCTTTTCAGCGAGGCGGAGGTGGCCGCCCTTGTTTTTTTTGTGCCGCGCCACCTCCCCTTGACCTTGGCAGCAGGCGGCAGGCCTGGCTCCGGGTACGCTACCCAGGAGCGTCATCGCCGGTGGGTGAGGGTGCGCCGGGCAGTGTTTTGCTGCTCTGGGGTCCGGCGCACCCATAACCAGCTGACCCACCGATGGTCAGACATCTTGGACCGGGAGCAGGACCTGCTTGACCTGCTAGGTGTCGAGGTTGTGGGGCTTGGTGAGTAGCTAATACTAGTAGTATTGTGTGTTCTCTAGACTGTGTTACTGTTATTGCAAATATAATTTTGTTCCGAATAGCAAGAATGCTGCTGCTTACATTGCAGGTAAATAAAGTTTAAAAATCTTCTGTGATTGTTATTCTTCTAGACACAGGTGCTCGGCGCTACTAATCTTACTTGTTGTTTGCAACTTTGCGCTCGCTTGGGCTGATTACGTAAGAGTTTACTTTAGAGAACTTAAGTTAGGTAATGCTAGAGAGACTGTAGTCCTTCCTTTGTCCTCCTGTCACTAAGATAGTGGTGGATGGTTAGTTTAGTTACTTAGGGGCCCATTACGATACCCGGCGTAAAAAAATCCGCCAGGCATGGAAGCGGCAAAAATCCGCCCGCACACACCGTCTGAACACCGACCACGCCATTACGATTACACAAACCGAAAACCGCCATCGGCGGAAAAATCACACAAGATACCGCCCGCCATCGACCGAGTCGGAGTCAAACCGCCCGCCACGGACGGAAACACGCACGACAACACAAAACCGCCCGCCCTCACGGCCGACACACCGCACGTGAAATTACGATCGCACCGCCATGAGCGCGGGAAAACTACAAATATACCGCCCGCCAGCGCAAACAACGCCGATGAGAATCGACACGGCAGAAGCCATGGCGCCCACGTACCTGCACAGAAACCATCCGCTCACAAAACCAATAGCACACAACATGGCCAACAAGTCCACACAGCAAGGCACGCACAAATACTCAAGCACAGTACACATCCCGAAAACACCCCCGGACAAACAAAAACTACAAAGGCCAGAACCCCAGACACAACACACCTGAAAACAACAGACCATGAGGACACACCCACATAGGTAAGTACAAAAGCAGCACTCCCACAGACCACAACCCCTTGCAACATTGCAAACCAGAGAGGAGAGGAGAGGACACAGTGACACAGCAAGGACAGCAGCACACCACAGAAACGCACACATCACAACCACCACCACCACCACCACCAAACACCTGCACCACAAACCCCCTGCACATTACACAACACACACCGCACCAGCACCACAAACACCATGGCACCACAAAGAATGCCCAAGTTCACGCCCATTGAGCTGACGGTCATGGTCGACGAGATTATCAAGGTGCACCCACAAATCTATGGGAACATGGTCCAGCACACACCACTAGCCACCAGAAACAGAATGTGGAACCGGATCGTAGACCAGGTCAATGCAGTCGGGACCCTGCCCAGGAACAGAGGAGAAATAAACAAACGTTGGAATGACGTCAAGAGCCTGGTCAAGAAGAAGGAGGGCAAAAACAGAGAGCTGGCTGCCGTCACTGGCGGAGGGAATCCCGCGCTCTTCAAGACCTTTAAAGCGTGGGAGGAGAAGGTGCGAGTCATAATACATCCGGAGATCCTCGCCGGATTAGCAGGGGGAGTGGAGGCTGGTAAGTACAAACTAATGTATACCAGCACACCGCTATGTACTCACATGCACTACCACCATGCCACAGCTCCCAGGGACAAACACCCCCATGTCCAGCACACAATACACAACACATCACACACACATGCAACAGACACCACCACACACAGCCCAAACCGAACAACTGTAAGATACGTGGGGACATGTGTACACTCAGCCAGCCACGTAACCACCAACAGGTCCCCAAATATGCCAGAAGCGCCACAACGAGCACCCACCACACCCATGTGTCCGCCACAGCTGCACTAACCGACAAGTAACAGGTAAGTGGCAGGAACACAAAGTGCAGTGGGTGGGACGGTGGACAGCCCAAGTACAACACACACCAGGCCCCTAGTCCCACAGCACAGCAAGGAGGAGCATCCCCCACACCCCACAGCCACGTGTCAGCCACCGCAGTGCACAACGACAGCCGAAAGGCAGACATCACGGTCCACAGCAATCGCTGTCAGTGGGTGTCCAGCCACCCCCACGACCCACAACACCCCCCCACCCCCACAGACCTGCAACATGGAGCACCCCCCGCTTAGAGCCATGTGGAATCCAGTACAGTGCACGCACGAACAACTTGCAGGTGGGAAACTGGACAGGGCTGGATTACTGGAGGAATGAGGACCGGAACACGACCAACACATGGGACATGTCACGTAGCAGACGAACACGCAGCACCGCCCACCGTCACGAACAAGTGAACAATGTGCACACGGACATGAACAACAGACTCACACCCCACATGACCCATCACAGACATAGCAACACCCAAGGAGCCACGTCTGCATGCACAAGCCACACTGAATATAGTACCACACGGCAGCCACTGTGCAACTCATCACACACAACCGAAACACCATTGAAGTCCTGTCCATGTAGCCCCTACTGCCTGTCAACCACACACCCCACAACTACGCCTATGTAAGACAAACAACACTAGACGCAACAGAGCGGAACAACATAAATGCACACGAACACCACTGAACCCATCAAACACACAGACACACCATGCACATACAACATACCATCCATCCCATCCGTCAGCCCCAGTCTCATGAAAGGCATGTCATCCGCACAGCTGCCACACATACAGCAGTCACGCTAAGATACATGCCCATGACCAACCATGTGCCAGAAGTCAATGAAGCGCACAACACACTGTGAGCAACAACACACAACATGGGCCACACCCCCCGAGCACTGCAGTGATGCACATGGCACAGGGCAGCACGCACACCAAGGAGATGGGACAACTGCAATACGTTGGCTGGCACACAACCATCACTCACTCATAACGATGCGTCCAATGCCATGTCCAGTAATCACAACAGACAGCAAATATGCAGGCCATGTCAAGCATGCACACACCTCAAACCATGCACTGTCATGCTGCCACAACACATGTCACGTTCGGCACCCATGGCTCACAGCATGTACCCCAAAAGCATATTCCCTCCCAAATGCGAATCTGGGGCATGGCCCCCATGTTGCCATATGCGTTCCTAAGTGTTCCATTTGAACCCCAAAAGCATATTCCCTCCCAAATGCGAATCTGGGGCATGGCCCCCATGTTGCCATATGCGTTCCTAAGCGTTCCATTTGAACCCCAAAAGCATATCCCCTCCCAAATGCGAATCTGGGGCATGGCCCCCATGTTGCCATATGCGTTCCTAAGCGTTCCATTTGAACCCCAAAAGCATATTCCCTCCCAAATGCGAATCTGGGGCATGGCCCCCATGTTGCCATATGCGTTCCTAAGTGTTCCATTTGAACCCCAAAAGCATATTCCCTCCCAAATGCGAATCTGGGGCATGGCCCCCATGTTGCCATATGCGTTCCTAAGCGTTCCATTTGAACCCCAAAAGCATATCCCCTCCCAAATGCGAATCTGGGGCATGGCCCCCATGTTGCCATATGCGTTCCTAAGCGTTCCATTTGAACACCAAAAGCAAAGTACAAACCAGACCCAGGATGGGCCAGGAGCCCGCATACACCAGAGTCACAATAAGTAGGGGCACAGCAACACACCCATCGGCATGGCCAATCCGTCCCATGCCACATGTGCACAGCACACAGTCCCATTGCCAAGCACACACAACTACAAATGCTACAGCCACACACACGCCTCCGGGAAACCCATGTACGAGATTGCACGAACTGTTAATGTCAGACGACAAATACATACTTCGCCAGGTGCAACACAATAACAAATCTCATTCTCTCCACAGGTGACGAACTGCTGGATGCTGGGGATGGAGCCAGCAGCCAGCACAGCCAGCCTACAAGCCCCCAACGAGGACACACGGATGTGGAGGATCTGTCCTCCTCTTCGGACACGGACCACCAAGCAGGCCCATCTGGTGTGGCAGGGCCCAGCCGCTCCCCAGGACCCCTCCTACCCACCAACCCATCATCCAGGGCTGCTGAACATTCCCAGCCCCCTGCTGCCACTGTCGTTGCGGCCACACCCACGGTCATTGCGGCCACTACCACTGCCGCAACCGCCACCATCGCCGCACCGACCACCACCGCCGCCACCACCACCACGTCTTCGCTGGCACCAGCCCCAGCGCAGGTGGTGGCCCGGCCGACTGGATCCACCCTGGGAGCCACAGCGAGGACCGTGGTGAGCAATGTGGCTAGTGGGCAGGCCGGTGGCAGCAGGACTGGTAGGAGGAGCAGGGTCAGGGAAACGCCAGCCTCCCCTGGGAGCCATGCCCTGCCTCAAATGGCCAGAGTCCTTGGGGCCTATGAAGAGGCCCAAGGACAATGGGTCAGGTCTGCTTCAGACACGCGGGAGGTGCTGGGGGTGCTGAGGTCCATGGACGCCCGTATGGGCCAACTCGTGGACCTCATGGGCCAGCTGGTGGTGGCGGTGAGGTCACAGCCAGGGACAGCAGCTCCCCCTCCGCCACCACCTGCCGGGGCGCAGGGTCGAGCAGCAGTGTCCAGTTCCCCTGCGTCCACAGCCAGTGAGCACACCTCAACCACCAGCATGTCGCAAGCAGGCACCCCCCTTGCAAACGTGGAAGGGGCCGTCCGAAGTGGAAACAGATCTCCCGGGAGGACTTCGCACGCTCCAAACGCAAGTGAGGCAGCCAGCCAGCCTTCCGCCAGCCTTCCTTGACCAGCCACTGCATTGACTTGGACTACGATCCCACTCCACACAGCCATCTGGATGGCATGTGTGTGTTGGACTATGGACATAGAACCAGTGGGTACACCCTGAGCATCACGCAGCCATGACCGACAGCTCATTGTCACTGCACGCACCACTTTTGTCATCACCTTACACACAATCACATGTCACAGTTTGAAATAAATGCACCTCTTACACTAACTGCTGTTTGTGCCCTGTGTTTTATTTGTACGGAATACAACGGCCACCTTGGGCGGAAAGGCACCTGATGCGTGGCATGGCAATGGAATCCGGAGGGCCTGTAGGGACCTAGGGGTGGGAGACAGAACAGGAGCACATTCAATGAGTGTGTCACACACCCATCACACAGTACATGTCAACAACTACAAGCAATGTACACACATCGCACAGAGCAATAGGGCACAATGCCACAGCCACCAACAGTGGCATACTACCCTGGCCATGGAGCGTTGACACACAGCACGCAGTGAACAAACGACCACCCTGACACAGCACACACACACCTGCACAGATACAGCCACATCAGCCGTCGTACATGGACACTCACCGTCAAGTGAAGTAGCGGGCGATGAGCTGCTGCCGCACATTACCAGCTTCCTCCTCTCCGCTGTCCTCCTCACTCGAGCTGTCCTGGTCTGCGGGCTGGGGCCCTGGTTGATCTCCGTCATCCACGATGAGGGGGATCTGCTTCCGAATGGCCAGATTGTGCAGCATGCAGCACGCCACCACTATCCGGCACACCTTCTGTGGGGAGTACGCCAGCGCACCCCCGGTGCGGTCCAGGCACCTGAACCTGGACTTGAGGAGGCCAAAGGTACGCTCGACCACACGTCTGGTCCTCCCATGTGCCTCATTGTAGCGATCGTCTGCTGGGGTGCGAGGATTCCTCAATGGACTGAGCAGCCATGCCCCATTCGGGTACGCAGAGTCACCTGGGTGTGAGGGACACAGAGAACCGTTGCTATTCCAACTGGACAGGGGACGGCATCGCACAACCAGCACGCTACACCACTCCACATACTCACCGACAATACAGCCACGATCCTGTTGCATATTGGACATCAGTCGTGGCAAGATGCTGTTGCGCATTATGTGTGCGTCATGGGCCGAGCCTGGGAACTTTGCACACACGTGGGTGATCACCATGTCCGCAAGGCACACCACTTGCACATTCAGGGAGTGCGTGTGCTTCCTGTTGCGGTACAGGTGCTCAGTGGCCTATGGTGGAACAAGGCCGACATGTGTGCAGTCAATGGCTCCAACGACGTGTGGGATTCTGCCAAGGGCATAGAATGCACCCTTCACTGCCGCCAATTCACGAGCCCTGGGGAAGCGGATGTACCTGTTTCGGTACAGCATCATGGCTGCCAGTACATCCCTCATCACCTTGCTGAACATGGGCTGGGACATCCCTCCTCCAATGCCCACTGTGTGCTGGAATGACCCAGTGGCGAAGAAATGCATGGCGGCCATCACCTTAGCCGTGGGGGTGACAGCAGTCAGATACACCCTGCGGGGATGGAGATGGGGTTCTAACATGGCACACAGTCGATGCAGGGTTGGCCTGTCCAGCCGAAACTTCCTAATAACCTCTGTATCGTCCATGTCCGCCAGCAATTGGTATGGGCGGTCAATGTTCGGTCTCCGCCTAGGGACAATGGCAGAGGACACATGTCAAAGCAACACGACACATAGCAATTTCGCATACACATCACTGACATGACTGAGCAAGCACATGAGCCACAGCCCAGCTGTCAAGCTGGGACGGCACGGCCACAATACACTTACACAGGTCTCCCAACAATGGCAATGGCTAGTGATACAAACCACTGCCATGTGCATGCACATGGGGATCTAGGCCCCAATGACTTGCGGGGCGTGCTGATGGGGACTGACTGCATATCCGTCAAGCGGCAACGCCACGGCAACATGAATGTCTGCTGAGCATGGAACTGCTTCCGCGGCTGGATGAGTATGGCACACGACGACGACGATGTGGGCACAGGCTGAGCGGCCAAAACAAGTGGGACCTGTGGCACGAGGGGATATGAGACAGTAGTAGGTGTCAGCACTGCACCCTATGTACAGCACTGTACGGATCACACCTCCCGAAACATTGACAGGTGTCCACATTGACAGCCCCATGCCAAGACGGCTGTGTGCTTGCAGTCACACGTCACAGGTGAGAGGTTACATTGCACGTGCCAGGTGGCAGACGTACATAGTGGGAGCTGGCATGTGTGTGCATGTGTCTCCTGTTCAGGATCCACCAGATGGGCGCTGACTCTGTACTGACTATTGGACACAGCATGTTCCGTGGAAGGCTTGTGTGTGTGGGATGGTGGCACTGGATGTGCCTCCGTTGGGTGGGGGGCCATGCACAGGGCGGGTACGTCGATGATTGCGCATTGTTGGTCACGGTGGGTGCACCAACTAAGATGTGTTGCCCTGTGTTCAATTCCTATGTCCGCATGATGATGGACTGTAGATGTGGGCAGACTACACATTGGTCGATGTGCTGTCTATATGCATGTGCCTTCACACCAGGCACAGCTGCCCCTGCACATGTGACCCCTGCTGGACTCGCTGCTGGGTCTGTGGAGCTGATGCACCTTCTGCGCGTGGGGCGGACAGCTCTCCTCACTTCCCTCATTGCGCATGTCATGACTTTGCCGCAGGTGACATGGATCATGGAGGGCCCACATGTACGCGTGGGTAGGCTACTCATGATTGTTCACTGGTCGCCACCCCCAGTCAGTGTTTCGAATGGGAAGGTTGTCGTGCTGGTGGTATGTTCGATGTGGCGGATGGGCGGGCCTAGGTGCGGGCTTACATTCCGGACATGGGGGGTAGTTGGATTGGCGACTAGTTGCAGTACACACGGGACACGTCTCTTCCTTTCCACATCTGGGTCATCCCTTGTACTAACTGACAGTTATACTGTCATCTTCGCCCAGCCCTCATGTCCTCCCCTCGCTCCCCCAATATGCATGCTCACCTGCGAGGCTAGCGCTTGCACAGGCAGCCCCAAGCTCGCACCAGAGAGGGCAAGGAGTGTATGTGTGGGTCCAGTTGCACGAGTGGGCTGTCTCAGGGTATGATGTGTGGCGGGACGCCGTCCACCTGCGTGGTGCCCCAAATGGAGACCCGGCCTGCATGGACTATGCATCACAGTCTTCGCCTTCCGGATCCGCCACCTGCGACACCCAGTGGCTGTGGCTGCCCTTGCGGCCAGGCCATGTCCGTCTGTGGCTGATGGCCCACACATTCACTCTTTGGCCTCTCTGGGGAGGGCTCGGGGGTGGTGGCGCACGCGCTTGCACTTAGTCGCAATGGCATGTGGCGTGGTTGGTATGATGGGCAATGGATGGGATGGTGCGAGCCACCTCCCGTGACGTCAGTGCTGCTCGTGCTGTGGTGCGTCCCCCTACACTTCCATTTGACTTGTGCCATGCTAGACGTTGAGGTTCTATTGCCTGCGTGATATGACCAGGAGGAGCGCGAGGAGACCTCTCACACACCATGCTCCACTGCCATCCCGTGCCCTGTATCGCCTGTGCGGATTGACTATGTTGGGGTTACACCTGGTCGACTGGGGCTGTGTGTGCCTTGTCAAGGGGCATGGCGGGCGCACAACAGGATCCAGCTTGTCCACAGAGGGTGGGCTGAGGTGCGCCTGGTACCGCTTTGTACGTGTGCCCGGCTGCTGTGCACACACGTGTTCACTCCCCCCGACAGGTGTCCTCTCACAATGCCCATGGAAGCGGTGGTGTACTGTTCATGACCCCTCCCGACACGGCGTGCTCCAACTTGGCATGTGCGCATCTACCCGTCACACCCACCCACCTGAGCACTGCGTCCATACGACTTCACACGACACATGTGTGTCTTCCACAGTTGTGCTACTCATTTGCGTTGACATCCAATACCAGTGGACTACATGGTCAAGTCACGACTGCCGTGTACTTCACATACTCTCATCCTCTCTCATTCGTACTTGTGAAATGAGTCAGCGGAGACAGTTTTGGTTTCAAACATTATATTGAGTCTTCTGTCCTCTGTGATGCAGTATAGTGGACACTACTGGCAGCGGAATACATGTTGAGGATATACTGAGCATGATTGCAAATGGGATAGGGTGTGGGGTTACATGTGATTGGCTGTTGCATGTGGGATGTGGGCTTCAGAGTGACATCTGCTTGGCCAAGGCTGTGCTAATGTACATTTACGTATAGCTGCGGAGCTGCGGACTTTGACACAGACGGTATACATGTAGCCTACCAGACCGCTTGGCATCATGGGCACAGTCCATCTCAGTTCCATGTGACAGGTTTGCTGCGGTTGTTCCTCATGCACGCGTGCATGTGAGATGACATCAGGGCATGTGCTTGCGTGCATGCAGCGGCGTGCCACTTGTTGTTGCACTGTGGTGGTTACTGGACATGTCACAGTCACTGGGGTCGTGTTGTTGTTGTATGCACTTGTCGTCCATGCAAAGGTCCTGGTATGGGATTCCCGGGGCGGGGGTGGGAGGGGTGCAGCACCCACAGACTCCAGGCGACCTATTCATGTCCACTGAGCGGTGTGTGTGTCCATGTGCGCTGGATCCATGTCGTGTCCTGGTTGTTCGTGCAGTTCCGTCCATGTGGGTGCGATACACAGAGCCCATGCCACTGCCTCCCACGATGCATGCGGTGTTCCTGGATGTGATGGGGTACAGTGTGCATGTCCCGGTCATATCCGATGTCATGGCGATGTCGTTGATGGTGTGGTTACAGTTGCCGGTCGTTTGGTATGGCTGTTGTGGTGGTGACTGGCCAGTCCGTGCGGAAGCTAAGCATGGGTGCGGGGTTGGACATCATAGGTCAATCGGGGAACCTGCGTTGTGGTCCGACGAATTTACAGGTTGTCAGGTATGCGATGCCGTCCAGCAGGGCTTCCATGTCATTGGTGGTGTACATGTTTGCCAGCCAATGTAGCGGATGGTGGCTGTCAAGGTGTTGTTCGTAAGTTGTCCCTTGGAGGACCATGATGGGGCATGCTGGGTGACATTCGATGTAGCTGTTCTCGATGATCCGTCGTGTGGAGGCACAGTGGTCCCATTTCAGTGCGGGTGCGATGTTGGCCACATACGCCATGCCCCCATAGGCAGAGCAGGCCCTGTTGTGTGCGTCCAGAGGGAGGAGTAGTGGTAGCAGGTCCGCCTTCAGACATGCCGGGTTGGAGAGGCATATCTCCGCGGGATGCTGGTAGGGACACCTCCGACAGTAGAAGACGGGCATGACGCAGCTGAACAATGTGATGCGGTAAGTCAGTCGGTAACTTACGTTCAGCAGGGACAGGAGATCGCATCCCAATGTATGAAACAGGTTGGTTTTGTACAGCTTGAGCTGTTCGGCGTAGTTGGGTAGGTGTGTTGCGGTTGCCATTTCGCAGCGGTGCGTTGTGGTGGCGTGCTCCGGCTGTGTGTGCAGTCTGCAATGTGCACGCTCCGAGGTTGCTGTGAGCTCTGTGTAGTCGTAGGGAGACAGGACTTGTGTTCTGTTGGCTTGTTTGGAGGACACGGGCCCTCATCCCACATGCTTCTCAGACAGTTCAAGGTCAGTGATGTGTGACTCCTTCCAATTAACTTGCATGTGGCCGACATGGGGGAGTGTTTTCTTCTTTCTTCCCCGTCCGTTGTGTGCTTCTGTGATATGCGCTATCTGCCCTGTGGTCGGTCTCCTCGGCATGCCAGTGTTGGTCTATTCTTGGACAATGGCTGTATTCACCGGCTTCTGTCGTAGGGCTGTGGTTTCGGAGTTGGAATGGAAGGTCATTCAGTGCTGTCTGCTCTCCCTTGTGTGGGCGGCAGGCTGCCTTTCCGCTCTGCGTTGGGCCTTGTGTGTGAATGTTATTCTTGGGCCACCTGTTGTCGGTCCCCGGGCTCTTTGGTGTTCCGTTTTATATGTCTTGTTCATATGTGCAGGGTGGTATGGGTGTTTCAGTGTGGTACTGGCGTTCCTCTTCCCGAAGGGGCCCTGCTTCTAGTTGGTGTTGCCGCCGCTGTGTGCTACGCCATGTTTGTTACAATGGGGTGTGTCCTGCTGTTGCGTGTCTTCACTGACATGTGTGCGCCGGTTGTGTGGCGTTGGGTGTTGTCCGTGAATTGGGCGTTGGGGACATGTCTGTGGCAGGCCTGTCACGTGTCATGTGCGTTCGGGGTGGGGCTGATGTGTGTGCTGCTTGGTTGTGTCCCTGTGTCTGTGTGCGACGCATGCATGGCGCTGCGGTTGGCCTCTGCGTTGTGCGCATGTGTGGCGGCGTCATCGCCGCTTTGGGGCCGTGACGGGGTTGTTGGTTCCTAGTCCCAGGTGGTGTGTACACATGTGTTACGCGATGTTACGATTTGGCCTGTGTGTCATATGTGGATGCAATGGTGGATGTGTAGTGTACACGCGCTGGTGGGGGGTTGTCCGCTTTTTCCGCCCTTGCACTGTGTGCGCTGTTTGCGTGCACTTGTTGTGTGTGTGCCTACCTGCGTCTCCGCGGTACGTTGCGTCCTTGGTGGTGCATCAGCAGGAGCATGGGGAGGGCCTGCAGTGCTGGATTCATGCTCGGGGGAGCCGCTTCTTCGTTGTCCGTGCTCGGCGTCCGTGTTACCGCTTCGGTTTGTCGTACGGTATCTCTTGGCCGTGGGAGCCGTTTGTTTGCGGCATCGTAATTTATACGCCGGGCGGGACGTGTTTCGTCGGACGGTGTGTGTCAGTTGGGCTGCGCCGCTACGTGTACGGGCGCACTTTGATGGCGGACGGTGTTGCTGGCTTGCCGGCGGTGTTTGGCCTACTTTTCGCATCGTAATTGGGCGGGCGTGTGGACTGCTGCGTGCCGGCGGTAACTGGTGGTTTTTGCATCCGCCAGCACAGCGGTTGTGCTTCCGCCCGCCATCGTAATGGGCCCCTTAGTTACTTAGTATTAGTTGGTAATTTTTAAGCGGTCTGCGTGACGCATCCTCTGTCACGTCACTTACTGCTGAGTGCTGCTTACTCCAGTTCTTAGTAGAACCTTTTGTAGTTTGTTAGTGAGTGAGTAATAGGCTTAGCAGAACGTCAGCAGCAACCAACCAACAATTTGGTGTATGCAAAAATGTATGCATGCGTCCTCCAGCTATGCATTTTGAGGACTAAAATAAATGGAAATGCAGACTTAGTACACAATTGGCCTGTCTGGAATAGGTGGGCTAGGTCAGGTGGTACTTAGGCTTAGGATTCTGGAATCAGAACGGAATGGAACACTGGATTAGTGTTCATAAATAATAACTAGATGGTCCGCGAATGCCGCAATACTATTAGTCGATCAGATTAGATAGGTCAATCTTACTGCAATTGTTGTTTCCAAAAATGTTTTTTGGAGCGTTTTCTAAAATAGTTTTTGTTCACACCAATCATCAATGTTTGTCTCTTTCTTTATTATATCTTACATGATCAGCACCCAGGGGCAAGAAGACGGGGTCGGAGTCGGCGGGAGCTGGACAACAAGACGCCTCCCAAGGCTAGGACCGTTCCTCTACCGAGGGCTCTGCTGCTGGCCCCAGTAAGTCCTCTCCTCCTGTTGTTAATATTAATAATTATATTTCCCTAACTTTTACTGCACCTTAATTTTTCCGAACTAATATTTCCGTTTCCTAATTCTATTTTACCAAATCTTCTTCGATCTAGACTATCTGTTTCTAAATTCTTGTTATCCCTGCCTCTAACTGCCTCTGCTCTGACTCTCTGACTATATTAGTCTGTCTGTAGCTAAGCTTGCCCAGTTGGCCACTCTTTATTTTTATTTAAAAGGTTTTAAAACTCAGATTCACCAATAGCTCTAGCCACTGAGTCCAGTCCTTTGGGTTGTCCTCTTCTAGTCTTCTTAATCTTGATAGGCTTTGACAATTCCCACCAACAAAATGCCCAACCAGATATTTTACTATTTTTGATAGGATAGGACATACTCCTACTAGTGTCTACTCTACTCTAATACCCGATTTGTACTAGTGATGTATGTGGAATATATATAACTATTTTTTCAATCTTGCTAGTGAAAAAGAATAAATAGGGGGAGGCGTATATGGCATCTAAAAAATGTGTAATGTTTTTTCTAGGTGTACCGACCACCAGTGCTGGGGCAGGCGACGCCAGCCAGGAGGGAGCAGCGGATGCGGCAGCTGCCACAGGGGTGGGTGAGGCAGAAGCAGTGGCGGGCGGTGGTAAGTTATACTTATATTCCTTACTTATTGACAATAGTTACACACTCGCTGCAAGGGTGTACAGTGTATGTTGAGCCTGAGAGACTAAGGGGGATATTCACAAGAACGTGTGCTAAATATCTCCAAAAAATGTTAACGCAACTTTACACATCGCAGCCGATCGCAGGAAAATAACCCCATGTTAACCTGGAATTCACAACATGGCGGTACCATGCGATAGCTCCCCGAAAACGCGGCCAATGTCCGCGATACAACAACCGCGACCGTGATAAAAACACAAACCTCAACGCGAAAAAACATGCGATGGGCCAAAGCACGATGAGGAAATCAGTGATAAGCAGCGCCAGGCCTGCAATACTCACATGGCAGGCGGGAAAAACCAGTATAAAAGTAGAAAAAACACACAAACACAAAATGAGCAAAACCCAAGCACCATGGAGGCAGCCGGAGCAGGCACAGAGGACGAGCGCAACCCCACAAGCACCCCGGACGACCAGCCTGGGACCTCGGGGACAGGGAAGGGCAAGGACAAGAAGAGGAAGACGAAGTTCAGTCCGCAGGAAAACAGGATCCTGGTCACGGAGGTGATGGAACACCATCAACAACTGTTCATCACCTCCAACGTCTCATTGGGCACCAAAAATGGAATATGGCGGGACATCGTGGACAAGGTGAATGCCGTCGGAGAGCACAAGAGGTCAATGGACGAGGTCAAGAGGCGATGGATTAACATTAAGCGCAAGACCAAGGAGAAACTCGCAGCCAACCAGAAGGCAGCAATGCAGACTGGAGGTGGAAGCCCAGCGCCACAGCAGGAGCTGGATGACATGGAGGAGCTGGTGTCGACAGTCATCAGTGTGGAGACCGTGGCAGGAGTCGGGGGACCGGACACTGCTCGACAGGACACAACACAACCGCAACAGGGTGAGTGATCACCAGGTACTGGGGGGACGGGGGGAGATGGCCACAATGGCACACATGCACAATCAAGCAGAGCACAGTGCACACCCACAATGACTCTGGATCATGGCCCTGATCCACAGACTGTCACAATGTACAATGCCATGCTGTCTGAATACGAACCTGTAGCATGCGGCTACATACATGCGGACACATTGTAATACACCATCTCCCCTTCACATTGCAGGGGCACCGTCAACACCTCCTGCAGAGCAGTCCCAGCCACTCTTCACTGATGACGAGGAGGACACCACCAGCATCGACACCCAAGCCCTCAAAGACATCATTGAACTCATCCGCCAATCAGCTCCAGGACCAGGGCAGCCCAGCTGCATCGAGGAGACCCCACCCACTCCACAAACCACCCAGCAGGAGGCACCCACAGCCCCGGCAGTCTCCCAAGACCCCCAGGAACAACACATGGCCTTCCAACGCCGTGTGCTGGAGGGCCAGAGGGAGATGGCTGAGCAGTTGCGGGTGGGGTTCGACCTCATGGCTACCAAACTGGACGCCATCCATGGGTGTCTAGGTCCCATCAGGGACCAGTTCCAGTCCCTAACGGACACCCACGGGCCGCTCCATGGTCTCCAACGAGCCCTGACTGACATCGCTGGAGTCCTGACTCGGAGACAAGAACACCTGTCCGCTCAGAGTGGCTCCAGCGATCCCAGCCGTGTGCTGGCACACATGCGGAGGCTCGTGGAGGACATGGTGTGGATGGAGGCGGAAAGGATGGCAGCCACCGCTGCACATCAGCAAAATGTAGCTGGGATCTACCATGCCCTGCATGTCCTCATCATGGCATTGCTGCCACAAGGCGTGGTGCAGATAAATGCTGCTGCCCCCACACCATCCACATCTCCACTCCCTGGTGTGTCAGTGCCTCCCAGTGCGGCAGGCTTATCCACTCCGGCACCTGATGGGTCACTGTCACACAGTGCGGCCGACAATCCTCCTCCGGCCCCTGATGTGTCAGTGGTACACAGTGCCGCAGCCGGTACTGCAACACCCACAGGTGGGGCAGAGCACACATCCGAGGACGTGGATGGGCTTGAGTTAAGAAGGAGGCACTAGCATTCATGTCCGCCACCTTGCCTGTTTCTGCTTGGTGCCGCACATGGCCCCATGACCTGCCACTGACCCCTGATACACTCCGCTGCACTCACCTTGGACCACGACATGGACTGCCATATCCTGTTTGATGACCAATGACACGGCGACCAGACTGCGGACTGTACCCTTCCTCTTCCCCAGTACTTGTCATCCCCGGATGGACTCTGGCTGGCCCTCCACGGGCCCATATTGTGTGGTGTGCTTAGCATGGCCCTGTACCGCTCCAGCTGCAAAACTCCACTGGATGTGCAATAAACATCCAGAAATGCACTGCTGTGTCATGGCTTTCATCATTCATGTATGAATGTGTGGATGAATGTAGGGACAGTGATTTCCCTCACGTCAATGATGCTCATCTAGTGGGATGCCAGTCACAGTGTGCTACATTGCCTTTTGTGTTCTGCTTACCGTGGACACTACAACAGGGACACATGCATTAGTCACTCCCTTGTCCGGACATGGACTGAACCACGCCCAGAGCCCCCGAGTCATTGTTGCAAGCCCTGCGCTGGTCCGGCGTACTCCAGGCCAGACCACTCCGCTTACGCTCCGAGGGGGGGCCCACATATCTACATGTCGCAGGCGTACACGCTGGTGGTATGCAGGTCACTGGTCTAGTTGTCAGCATGTCACGGCCACTCCCTGAGGGCAGGTCTGCACACACACCACACCCATCCGGCACAGGCGTCACAGGCCATGTGACCCCGCCAATATAAGGGGCCGACGACGTCACATTCCCCACTGCCGGTGGTGACTGGATGACGGACGCTCCACGGTTCTCAATCATAAAGGGCCCATTAGTTGTGGCGCACAGGGTTTGTCACACCTGAGGCCTTGCGCCCGTCACGGGCCTACCACTATGTGGCGCTGACTGGGGTTGCACAGGGTTAGTAGCACCCGAGGCCTTGCGCCCGTCACGGGTCTACCACCACGTGGCGCTGACTGGGGTTGCACAGGGTTAGTGGCACCCGAAGCCTTGCGCCCGTCACGGGCCTACCACCACGTGGCGTTGATTGGGGTTGCACAGTGTTAGTGGCACCGGAATAGCTGAGCGGGTGTGCAGCCTGCGATGATGACGTGTGCACTGATGTGGTCTCTGCCATTGATGCCTCAGGACTCAGCGTCATGTGTGGGACCTGCTGGGCCGCGGGCGGGGCCGCATGATGTGGGCCATGCCATGGTGGCAGGACCGGGGCCTGGAGCTTGCACGGGCACATGGTGTGCCCACTGGTGGACACACCGTTGGCGGCAGGTGAGCAGTGGGCCTGGGGTGCGCAATTGCAGACAGCCAGCGCTGGCCGGCGGGAGGGGGTAGGGTGCGGCTTCATGCGTGCGCAGGGACGGACAGGCATTGTTGCCGTGTGCTGTTTGATGGACTCTGCCATGATTGACTCTGGCCTTGATTACAGATTGCAGACCTGGTGGCTTGCAGTGTATCCCAGCACGTGGTTGGAGACACACCGGTGGCAGCAGGTGAACAGTGGGGCCTGGGTGCGCAGGGGCGGCGGTGTCTCTCTCTCTCTCTCCTTTTCTTCACTCTCTCTCTCACTCTCCCTCTCCCTTCCTTCCCTCTCTCTCTCTCTCTCCTTTCCTTCCCTCTCTCTCTCACTCTCTCTCTCTCTTCCTTCCCTCTCTCTCTCACTCTCTCTCCCTTCCTTCCCTCTCTCTCTCACTCACTCTCTCTCTCCCTTCCTTCCCTCTCTCTCTCACTCTCTCTCTCCTTTCTTTCCCTCTCTCTCACTCTCTCTCTCTCTTCCTTTCCTTCTCTCTCTTTCTCTCCCTGCCTTTCTTTCATTCTCTATTTCTCTGTGTCTCGCTCCTTTGATGTGTGCATGGCACACGTTCTGATTTTGTGCTTTATTTTCCAGGCTGTGATGTCGTGATTGTCCCGGACGGACCCGACAGGAGTCTTCCGCATTGGTGTTTTGTGTTGTTTTTCAATAAAGTTTTTGGTTGTTACTTCAGTGCTGTGTGATTGTTTCTCGTTCTTCTGGCCACACATGTGTGTTATTTTTTGACAATGTGCGTCATTATGCGCTTTTTGTGGCTCTTGTGTCGTGCACGGTATGTGTATGTCCGGGGGTGGGCTGGGGGGCTGGTGGTGGTGGCGGTGGGTGTTGTGGCCCTCGTGGCTATCCGAGCTGCATGATCATTGTCTCCATGGCATCTGTGGGTCTTCGGGTGTGGCTCTTGGCTGGGCTCCCTTTCATGCTGCAGGTAGTTGTCCTGCTTAACACCAGCAAAAGGCAGGTGTTAAATCACTGGTGCTACTGCGGCTTAACGCCTGTTTTTGGTTTGCATCGCTGATCTGGCAGTTTGTTGTGAAAGTGGTGTTGTGGTTTTTTCGTGTGTTTTAGCACAGGAACGCCTACTCTGCATCTCATTAGGGTTAGTTGGTGGTGTCACCCGTGGAGGTAAATTTTGGGGCAGTTATCGTGGGAATACTGGGGATGTCTGCAGTTTGCACCCGCTTGTGAATGGGGTGTTGAATCTATCTCCACTTTGGATGCGTTAAGCTGGGGATAAATCGGCGGTAGGTCCTTGTGAATATGCCCCTAAGTTGTTGTGAACAACGGTTAAAGACACCCTTTACTTAGCATTAGAGCAATAGCATTAGCGGTGGGAGTAGTAGTTGAGTAACTAATGGCCTCTTCTATCTGACTTCAACTCAGCTGGGAAAGTTTTAATGGAGAAGACTAAGAGTCAGATGACCTTGATGGATGGGTTGAACAAAAAGGGAAAGAAGGATGGAAGGAGGAAGGACGGGTGAGATGTAATATATATGACTGGCAGAGAAGGATACGTGCCATGTGGGATGCATGCATAGGTGGCTGATAGGAAGGAATCAGATGCATGGGTGGTTGAAGGATGGGTGGAAGGTGAAAGAAAAGATGCCTGCCTGGGTGGATGAAACTGTATGGGTGATAGCAAGAATCCACCGGGGTGTTTCATGGGTCAAACTCAAAGGCAAGCAAGGAAGGAAGGACGCATGGGTGGTGGTTTAAAAAAAAAAATGTTTGTTGTTGAAACAAACTAAGGTTTGTTGAGAGGTTAAGAAGAATGATAGACATGTTTACTTTGAATGGATAGATGGCTGGATGGTATTCATCATAGCATAGGTGGAGACTGTCACTAGATGAAGAGTATTTGAAGAGAATGTAAAAGGAAATAAACCGCGCCAGAGTAGCAAAGCCAAGGAGAATAGAAGTTGTATGTTCAGAATACTCCCTTGACTCACAGTAGTTTGCAAGCACAGCATATATTTTGTGTATGTATGTTATCAAGCGCCTCCCTCCGACTCCGAGGCCCACTCACTACCTATGTTAATTTATTTTAGACTGTTTCAGCCTGCCATGGGTGGCCTATTGGCTGCATGGTTACACAATCAATCAAAACAAAGTACCTCATGTCGTCCCATACATATATATAAGCAATGATCATTTGGATAAGATATCATCTGCCTTGTTGTAGTAGTAGTCAGGGCAGGGTGAAAGTGAAATTGAGCAGTTGCCCTGGCCTTGATGTAACAGAGTATGGCCAGTGCCACCCATAATAGAAAAAATAAGATGATTGTGTAGCCAGCTTCCCCACCTGCAGACAGTAGTAAATAAAAATAACGTGAGTCTGCGTCACGAGTATGTTTGTCTTGGGCGTAAGCTGACTGAGCTGGCATGCCAGCTGCAACAAGGTTACTTAATTTAGCTAAACAAGAGAGAAGAAAAAAACTGGTGAACTCGAGTCCATAGATACCACAAATGTTATGTCATGTGCTTGCTAGTGCTACTGTGCCACTATGTGTAGAATTAATTTTGTGTTACTGTTTTGCTAACAGTATTGGTTACAATAGTCTTTTTTCTTTTTTGATATAGCTACTCCTTCCCAACCAAAAGCAGCAAAAAAAACAGACAGGAAGGAGTTGGCAGCCATGGCCCGGCGCCGGAAGCTTGAGGCCATCCAAAATGAATATCGGCAGCTGGTGGCTCTGGCGGAGGAGGAGGCGGCAGCAGCTGCAGCCTCTTCCAATGCCCCAGGCCCCAGCCAGGTCCCTCGAGTGGTACGGGGCCGTGGTCTGGCAGCAGCCCGCCGCACTTCATCCAGCACTGCTGCCCCCCCTGTGGATGCAATTGCTGAGCATTTAAGCGCCGCATGCTCCTCCGAATGGCGCGCCTAGAGGAGCAGGTAAAGGAGGTCCTTAAGAGACAGCGAACCCGCCGATAGACTGAGATCCCGTTGGATTTCCCCTTTTTTATTCTTTTTTTTGGTCGGTGGGCATTGGGCTACGTTGGGGAAAAGTTGGGGTTTATATTATTTATGGACAATTTCTTTTAAAAATTTTATTTAACGCCACGGACATTGTTGGGACTCTATCTTTTTGGACATTGGTTGGGGTTAGGGAGAGGGGTGGGTCAGGTGTTGTGGGATTTTTTACAATAGTTTATTTTTGTTAGGGGATTAAATTATTTATACTTAAACTTTACATACGATGTAAATGTTTTGTGGGGGAGTTACTCTTTTACGTCACACGGTTTCCTTCCTTTGCTGCTGCAGGGCCGTAGCCAGTTTTTGATTTAAATAATCTGCCAAATTTGTAACACACGAACAGATAGATGCGGTACCCTCACTGAGTGACTTGTCCTACTAATACTGTCAGTCTCTCCTCCTAGTCTATGCAGTCTGCAACTGGATTCAAGGGTGTGGGTGTGTGGATTAATGAATAAATTTCCATTAATAATTATGCCTCCCCCAAACTTCTTCTCTTACCTGTGATTGATGTTTAAAGTAAACTTAGGCACAGCGATGGCTGCATGCATGGTGATGATGGTTTGGTTTCCCAAGATGCCATGGTTGCGGTGGTGGTAGTACAGTATACACTGGTAGTAGCATTTGCAAAAAAGAAAATGAGCCAGTCAGTCGCCTCAGAGAGACTAACGAAGGAGTAGTAGAACGAAGTACAGTACACAAGTAGACTGCCAAACAAGAAAGCTTAATAATGATTATTAGCAATGCTAAAGTAAAATAAAACATAATGGTGGCAGGGATAGCCTAGTACAACAAGTTACAAACTGTAGTTGACTCGAGTCACTCGACACAAGCATAAACTTTAGTGCTGTAACTTAGGAGGGGGATGATGAATCCAATAGATGCCGGAAATTAATTATGATGGATTATGTTCCTTTGGAAAAAAAATTGACTTGCAAATATCTTGAGCATGGGGGGCATTGGCAAGCAGAAGAAGATCCTCACCCTGCCTTGATTGAAATTGAATTAGTGTTGCTTTTACCACATCCGCCCCAGCAAGTGTGTGATCAATTAGTGGTGTAAATTTAATTTAGTCACTACTCAATAGAAATCACACAGACCGGGGGAAGAGGGTTAGGGTTTGATGAATGGTTGGGAAGGTGTATTTGAGGGAAAGGTTTGACAAAGACAAACACTACAAATGGACAAAACAAAACACAATCTTGGCAGACGACCATCATATTCATAAATCTGTTAAGGGAGAAAAAGGAAATGCATGCATGATGATGACTTGATGGTTAATGATAAGTAGTACTAGACTAGTAGACAGTACAGGGCAGCACTATATTATTAATTATTATTATTATTATGCAATTGCCTTGCCTGTCTGCCCTTAGAGAGACCCAAATTACATACAGTTTATGTTCTGTTGTACCAGGCTTCCTTTTAAACCTAGCAAAGAAAATTAAAAAAATAGCTGTAGGGATCAATTATAAGCAAAGAGCAAACATAACATAAACAACAACACACAGTCGTAAGGATTGAAATGAAAAAAATGAATCAAATTAATTAAAAGATGATGAATGATACTGTCTAGGTTACTGTTATCCTGGTCAAATTGGGGAGTTGCATCTCGGCATTCCTCTTGGTCCTCCCTTCCATGGACGCTCCGGCCATCAATCTTGGGTGCCACTGCCTGCCTGGCGGATGGGTAAGGTAAGTGTGAGTTGTTTTTCCCAGTATAGCACAAGGTAAAGGCCGGCCTGTAAGTGTAGATGGAAAAACAAAAGGGATATTGAAAAACCAAGGAGAAAAAAATGCATAAATTACGGAGGAGTGCAACACAAGAACACTTTTAGAAGCGGCATGGCTAAATCATGCCTACTCTGTTTCCAGCATTAACCTACAACAACAACAGGAAGAGCAGGCCCACAGCGCCCACCCAACCTCCACTTTGCTTAGATTTTTTTTGACTGAGCCAGACAGAGCAAACATATACAGCACCATAGCCTTTTCCAAATTAAGTAACTAAATCATTCAAACCACCGCTGTCAGTCATGTTAACCACTTAACTACACTCGACTCGACTGAGTCGACTCCACCACTACACAGACATGTAGGTCTGCTGTGGTTGTTGTTGACTTGTTTACCTTTTATGCCACTTCATGAAACGCAGTTATTCCATCAATCATCTCCGATCCGACTGACTGACTGACTGCGAAGAGTACTGGTCATCAGCATCATGGTGTAGTGTGCCGAGTGAGTCCATCCAGATTCCATATTCAAAAGTGCAATGGATCGGCCTGCAGTAGAAGTACAATTTTGTTACTAAACAAGAAGGGGAACATTGACTTGAGTCACTTTTAGTGTGTAGATTAAATACTAGTACACTTCGACTTCATTCATGCATAACAACAACACAAACACCAATCACTCAGAGTCAGGGTCCAATGCATGCCATCATTACCTGTTCCTTCTCATCTTAAGTTAGGGGCAGTCCCTCTCGGCTCGGAAAGGAGGATAGCTGTAGTCATCATGTTCCACTTCTTTTGGAGGGACTTGACGAGGCAACATTTCTTGTACTATTCTCCATTCAATGTCTGACTTGAGGGAAATGGATTTAGGGCGAGTCATGAGGATGGAGCAGGACTCGGAGGGGTGGACTTAAATGCACACAGCTGCAACTCCAATATGTCAATAAAAAGAGAAGACGGTGGTGATGGATTTGTTGTGATTCGAACCAGAAAGAAATAGACACACACAAATAATAAAAGTAAATAAGGAAGAAAGAAAGTAACAAGTTGAAAGCCTAGTTGTCAGGGAATGTATAGCTCGTCCTCAAACTCTGGTGGTTCAACCAGAAGTAAGTAATCATCTAACACACTACTTCCGTCACCTAAGTCGCTGTCCTCATCTTCCTGCTGTGATTCACGTATTTTGTAATTCGGTGGTATAAAGTGCTGATTCATTTTGATCATGGTTAACCTCTCCACGTTTTTGGGCGAGAGACTGGTCCTTTTCACTGTTACAATGGCACCAGCAGCACTGAAAACACGCTCAGAAGAGACACTTGCGACAGGGCAAGCCAGATAGTTTATTGCCAAACTGCTGAGCACTGGCCAGTGGCGCATTTTCCCATACCAATACACCAATGGGTTTTGATCAATGAAGACCTCTGTTGGGTCATCCAGAAAGGCCTGGACCATCCGCTCAATGCTCAGGGGTGCTCCGCTTTGCTGGGCCTCTTTTGCCTTTGCATCAGCACTGGATCTAACAAGCACTTGCTGTAGATACCAATCCTGTGCTGATTTTACTGGGGCTGATGATCCTGTTCTTGCTGTTGTTGATAGTGTTGGTGACTGCTGTGAGCCAAACGCACTGCCCTCAGGCTCTGAAGTTGAACTTGACGCCGGATGCCCTGCTGCAGTACTTGTTGTGGGTTGGAGTAGCGGGCCTTTAATTAACAGCCGTTCATTTTCCAAGTCACTGTCTGCCTTAGCTATCCAAGTTTTGTACTGGCAACATCCACTTCTGAAAAAGGAATTAATGTCTTAGTGTTCAGTGCTGATTTGTGGCACAAATGTAATGTTTGTCTGACACAATGCTAGTTTGCACCCTTGTATTTTCAGCTAAGCGAACGGCTAAGCTCTCCACCAACTCATATGCTTCTTTTTTTTCCTCCACACCTGTGTACGTTTCAGACACCGCTTTCAGCTGTTGCTCTAGCATGTGCAACAATAGGATAGATTGGCCCATAGTACAGTCCTCCTTGCTGACTTCACTTGTGAAGAGCTCGAAAGGAAGTAGCATCTCTGTCAGGCATTTAACTAGGCCCCATTGGTCCATCTCAACGGTCATGCCTTTCACAGTAGCATCCCCTAGTCTTTGCATGACATAGTCATTGATTGGTCTGTACTGATCAAACAGACGATCAAGCATGTAATAAGTTGAGTTCCAATGTGTTGGCACCTCCTGGATAAGTGCTATGACTGGCATTCTATGCTCACGTTGAATTATCCTCAGCTGCTTCCGGGCTTTAAAAGAATGGCTGAAATGTGTGCATATTCTTCTGCAGGTGGTCAGTAAGTTGCTGACTCAGTCTTCTTTTTTCAGAAAGTCTTGATGTTAATGCAGTGCGCCAAACACAGGACCCTGAAATAGCCAGCAGTGCGCATGCCCTTAACTATATTACTGCCATTGTCCGTGGCAACTAAACCAATGTTAAGCCCTCTTGGGTGCAGCCATTCAAAGACCTTGCTGTTAAACTCTTCCAAAATGTTTGCAGCAGTATGAGATTTCTCCATGGCGAACATGGCTACAGTTGCATGTTTACGAGTGGCATTAAAAATCTCAGCAGTGTCAACACCTGTAGATATCTTTTCTCTAACCCCCAAAAAAGAGATCCAGTGTGCAATGATGCACATGTAATCAGTGGCTTGGCAACTGGTCCACATGTCTATTGTCAGGTGGATATTGCGAACATCCCTCTGCTGCAAAGCTTGTCCAAGCAATTCAAGCACGTCGTGATGTAGTGCTGGAACAGCAACTCTGGCAAAATGGGACCGACTGGGAACCTTCCATTTTGGGCAGATTGCTGTCACAAATTCCAGAAAACCCACCCCTTCCACAAAAGAAAAAG
Organism: Calotriton arnoldi; assembly: GCA_963921515.1. NCBI lineage: Eukaryota > Metazoa > Chordata > Amphibia > Caudata > Salamandridae > Calotriton > Calotriton arnoldi. Next base: position 1,074,457 of record CAWUFW010006478.1, read on the forward strand.
GGAGAAGGTCCAGCGCTAACATTTTCGCCAGCTTCGCATTGTACAAATGTGCCGTTGGGTGGTTGCGTTCATACTGCCCCTCCGACCTAAAGATGCTGACAATGGTAGGCTGGATTTTTTTCCTTTCTGGTGCCGCTGATGCAGGTGACTTCTTGAACCCAGTTAGGCTCAACAACGCACTTTCTTTCATTGCGGTACTCTGTTGCCTTGGTGTCTCAGCCTGACTCTTACTAAGGTGCCACTGAGATTTTGCTGAGGCTGATGAGGATGTGGGCGGTACCACTGCACTGCTGGGATCAGGGCTACTTTGTGTACCAGAGAAAATGTCTCCCTCTTGTTCACCTTCCACTGCGATCATATCTTCTTCTACTTCTTCATCCCCACCAACAGCAATGGGTGCAGTTTTACTTTTTTGGCCGCTAAGGTGCGCCTCCCACTGGATCAAGTGGTGTTTTTTCAGATGGGTTGTTTGGCCTCCGGTACCATAGTTTGTACCAAGCTTACCCTGACTAACACTCTGTCGACAAATTGAGCATATAGGAACGTTCTCCTCCTTACTGCTAACCGAAAAGAAGTCCCAAACTGGGGAGGTGAACTTTCTTGCGCTGCTGGTGGTGCCACTTGCAATGCCGGATGAACTGGAGGGTGTGCCTGGAATTTGACTCTGTGCAGTGCCAGTACCACTACCTACTGAGGTGCTGGTTGTGCTGGATGTAGGTCCCTGCCGGGTCTTTGCAAATGCAAATATGGAAGCTGGAGGTCGAGTTGGTGTTACCTGTGTTGGTGGTATCCGTGCCACATCCCTCACAGCAACTTGGGATGGGGTAATAATGTCGGTCTCCATCTCCACTGGGGCGGGAGTGATGTTCATGATGACTGGCTCGTCATCATCCTCCTCTTCTACATCTACCTCCATAACTCTAAGGCTTTCTGGAACCTTCCTTTTCCCTAGCCTTGTCGCGTGGCGTGCCTCACTCTCAGACTGAGCTGGTGGCTTCCAAGTGGCATCTAGATCATCAGAAGGAGGGCTTGAAGATGAAGTTGATGGACTAACCCTCCTTTTCCTTGCTGGGGATCTGGAAGACAATGGATCTTCTGAAAAAGTGGCTTGCTCTTCTTCTTCCTCTGCAGGAAGCTCGATTTCCTCAACTGCCCCTACTTCGGGAGGAACAACTAGTATTGTGGGCGGTGGTTGCGGCTGTTGTTGCGGCTGTTGTTGTGGCTGTTGTTGCAGCTGTTGTTGCCCACTTATCTGCTGAGTTTCCTCCTGCGTTGATTGGGTACTACTTTGCGATAAGTCAATTTCAACATCACTGCTCGTTGGCGTTTTCGCGATTAGACTGGCTGCTTCTGCGACACTCATGGGCTTGGGCCTAGGTTGGTGGGGTGGGCCCACTGATGCGGAGGTGCTGCTCCCAGCTTGCTCCCCGGACACCGCTGCTGCAGGCTTAATTTTTTGTTTCCGAAAAAACATCTTGGGCGGCACACCAGTCTTGGTAAGTGCCACTTCCTTCTTCTGTTCCTTCTTCTTACTGGCAACTTTCTTTGTACTGGAGGACCTAGTACCTTTCTTTGGGGTCATCTTCTTCAGATGTCAGCAGGACGCAGTTGCACAAGTTGCAGAGATGTCTGTGGTCACATGTCACGTGACGTCGTGCACAGCAGGACTTCTGTCTGGCAGTACAACGGGTGATGATGACACCTCCTCCTCAGTCTTTTGTGCACCTAAAAGCAAAGATGCCAGAAGAACATCAGTGAAATGTGGCATTTGTTGTTGTGGTTCAATTACTACTAGTACAAACAAACAAATATAATATATAACTTAGTGTGTGGTGGTCACACTTGTTAGTGTTATATTATTAAATTTTATTAACTCAGTTATTAAAAAAACATAACAACAGTGTAGCCATTTGTGAGACTTTGACAACAAGGGCTTTCATGGTATACTGTGTACACTCAGGAAGGATAGGAAAGAAGAAGAACAAAAACGAAAATACAAATGTAATGGAAGTGAAACTTGTTTGGCATTAATTTGCGCATCACGTCATTCAGGGAGCTGCAGCTGGCAAAGGGGATGGAAGCAGTAAGCCAAGAGGAACAAAGGAAAGACATGCAGGCCTATATGGCAAAAGCAGCACACTACTAAACTACCACCACAAAATGGACACCAGCCACATGGTCACTCACAGTCACAACAAGCAGGAGGCCTGGAAAACAATCAACTCAAGCAGGCCTATAATAATGGCCAGGCAAAGGAGGACAGCTTTAATGCAAAAATGCAAAAACGAAAATCTACAGGGCCAAACAAGGTTTGCAAGTTATACAACAACCACACACACACATCCAACAAAGGCATTTATTTAAACACACCAAAAAAGTGAAATACCCCCCAAAAAACACATTTTGCAATTCAATCCAATGCCATCCATGCCCTAAATGATGTTTAAATTCAACAGACACCACAGAGACAGTTGTTTCATGCACCCATGAGTAGCTCTGGGCCTACTGGCTACCCACTATACATTTTAAAAAACTGATGAAAAGTACAAAAAATTGTAGTTGCAACTTGCAATGCCCCAATCAAACAAACAACACCAATTCTCCAACTTACTTGTAAAATCTCAAATCCAAAAGTCCTCAAATCCAATGATATATGAAGCAGCAGACACAAAGAGTTATCCTTCCAGCTCCAAATCCAAATGAAAAGTGAACAGGACATGGACAAAGCACTGGGAGGAGCCTGCTGGACAGGAACAGGAAGTTGGAGACTCTGGGGCACTTCCTTCCCCTTAAAAAAATAAATAAAAAAAGAAAAAGGACTCCTACCACAAAAAAGTACAGCCAAATGTCAATCTGAGGAGTTTTTTTCATCCAAATCATCATTTTCGAGAAGGTTTTATGCTGCTCGAGAGATATTCTTCTCCAGATTGCAATTTCTGCATGTTCGGCATCGCGAGCTTCACCAAACTTCCGCCAGATGTCCGATGGTGCGTCCGAATAACGTATTGCGATCGCACACTCTCGCGGGATCGCGCGGCCGGCTACCAAAATCTCGTGGCGCACACGAACGGATTGGAAGTCTCGTCGGCGAATGCAGGGATCCCGGTAAGTCGCTAACGCGCGCGCAAAAATGCATTTTGAAAGCGCAAACAAGGAAAAAACTCCGCTACGCCGCGGATCGTGGAGTTTTTAGCAACTCCGCGTTCTACGCGGAACGCGGAGTTGCTGAAAATCCGCAAACTCCACAAGTGGAGAGGATTTTAACACCCAGGGTTACTTTTGGGGCAGGCCAGGCACCGCAGGGACAGAATTAGGGTATACCAGGATGGGTTATGGGAGGGATGGGGGCTACTGGAGTGTCTGTATCAACTGCAGTGGACAAGTCAGATTGAGGGGGTTGTGGCTCTACTGCAGTGGACATGTCGGATTGAGGGGGTTGTGTCTCCACTGCAGTGAACATGTCGGATTGAGGGGGTTGTGGCTCCACTGCAGTGGACATGTTGGACTGAGGGGGTTGTGGCTCCACTGCAGTGGACATGTTGGACTGAGGGGGTTGTGGCTCCGCTGCAGTGGACATGTTGGACTAAGGGGGCCTCCACTGCAGTGTCTGGAACTGACTGAGGGTGTGGTGTTGTGGGAGTGGAAGTGCCTGTGGTAGGGGGGGAGGGCCTTATCATCTTGGGGATGGTGTAATGGTGTGTAGGTGAACCTGGGATGGCTGGTGATGTGTGAACTTTGGGGGGGTGGTCTTGGCTTTGGCGGATGAAGTTTTCGTGGGGGAAGTGTGGGATGGTGGTGGTGTTTTGCCTTTCTTTGCCCTGGGGGATGTACGGGTGGGGGCCTCAGTGTTACTACTCTTAGGGGAGGGTGTGTGTGCGGTGGGGGATCTCCTCTCTGTGCGTGGTGATTTCCTCTTCCCCTTGCGAGTCTGGTCTGATGTACCTGTGGGGAAGAGGCCAAGGTCACAGAGGAAGACCCTCTGGGAAGGGGGGGTTGTAGGAGAGTCAAGGGTAGGGCTTTTGGAGGGAGAGGTAGCTGAGGAATGCGGAGTGGTTGTGGATGGGTGTGTGTGTTTTTTTGCCCTATCCCCTGTGTGTGCGATGTCAGTCCCCTGAGTGTGCATGCATGTGTGTTTGGACTTTGTCTTAGGTTGCTGTGTGCTGCTTCTGTCTGTTGGGGTGTGTGCATGTGATTGTGTGAGTGTGCTTTGGTCAGGTAGGTTAGTGTGGACTGTGGATGGGGCAGAGGTAGGAGGGGTGAGGGACTGTTGTAGAAGGGACACTGCTGCCATCAGTGAGGAGGCCATGGACTGATTTGTCCGCTGTAGGGCAGACATGTCTGATGACATGCCCTCCATGTATGACACCAATTGTGCACAAAGCAGCACACATGACAGTGACAAAATGGCATTTTAGGATTGTTTATGTGCAGGAATGGACACCTTCCTGTACATAAACAATCCTCCCCTGCACGCAGACACCCTTACACTATGGTGCAAGGGTGCCTGCGTTGGTGCTAAGTTGCTAAACTTAGTGCCATCGCAGGGGGAAACGCAAGTCTGCACCACATTCTTGTAAATATTGTGCAGCCTTGCATTTCAGAAGTGGCGGAGAGAGGCGTTAAGCCAGGAAGGCTGACACCTCTCTCTGCCACTTCCTTGTACATATCCCCCTTAGTTTGTGCAGCTTGTTTCTGCTGCTTGTTTTAGTTTTTTTATACCATGTTTACCATTTGGTTGGTAAGAAAACAGCAAGAAATAAAGGTATACAATCTAAAAAAGATAAGCTGACTGCATAGGAAGTGCCGGAGTGATTGGATTACTGCATGTGTAGTGTCTGAGTGATTGGATAACTGCATGTTGAGTGCCTGGGTGATTGGATGAGTGCATGTGTAGTGCCTGGGTGATTGGATCAGTGCATGTGTCGTGTCTGGGTGATTGGATTAGTGCATGGGCTGTGCATATGTGATTGGATAAGTGGATATGTAGCGCCTGGGTGTTTGAAGGAGTGCATGGGTAGTGCATGCATGATTAGATGAGTGCATGTGTAGTGCCTGGGTGATTTAATGAGTGCATGAGTAGTGCCTAGGTGATTGGATGAATGAATGGGTAGTGGCTTGGTGATTGGATGAGTGCATATGTATTGCCTGGGTGATTGGATGAGTGGATTGGTACTGCATGAGTGATTGTATGAGTGCAACTGCAGTGCCTGGATGATTGCATTACTGCAAGTCAGTGCCTGGATCACTGGATGAGTGCAAGTGCAGTGCCTGGGTGAATGAATGAATGCTAGTGTAGTGCATGGGTGACTGGATGAGTACAAGTGCATTGCCTGGATCTTTGGATGAGTCCAAATACAGTGCTTGGGTGAATAAATAAGTGCAATAAGTGCCTGTGTAGTACCTGGGTGAATTGATGAGTGCAAGTGCAGTGCCTGGGTGATTGCATGACTCCATCCATAGTGCCTGAGTGAATGATTGGGAGCATGGGTAATGCCTAGGTGATTGGATGAGTGCAAGTGCAGTGCCTGGGTAAATTGATAACTGCAAGTATAGTGCCTGGATGAGTGGATGAGTGCAAGTGCAGTGCCTGTATGATTGTATGACTGGATGGGTAATGCCTGAATAATTGTATGAGTGCAAGTGCAATGCATGGGTGAATGATTGAGTATGAGTGTAGTCCCTGAGTGATTGCATAACTTTATGGATAGTACCTGAGTGAACGGATGAGTGCATGGCTAGTGCCTGAGTGATAGTATGAGTGCAATTGCATTGCCTGGATGATTGAATGAATGCAAGTGTACTGCATGAGTAAATGGATGAGTGAAATGCAGTGCCTGGGCGAATGAATGAGTGCAAGTGCAGTGCCTGGGTGATTGCATGACTACATGGGCAATGCATGAGTGATTGCATATGTGCAAGTGCAGTGCCTGGATGATTGCATGAGTGCAAGTGAAGTGCCTGGATCATTGGATGTGTGCAAGTGCAGTCCCTCAGTGAATGGATAAGTACAAGTGTAGTGTCTGGGTGATTGAATGAGTACACAAGTAGTGCCTAGGTAATTGGATGAATGTATGGGTAGTGGCTGGGTGATTGGATGAGTGCATGGGTAGTGCCTGGGTGATTGCATGACTGCATGAGCAAAGCCTGTTCATTGTATGAGTGCAAGTGCCGTACCTGGGTGTATCAATGAGTGCAAGTGCCATGCCTGGATGATTGCATGCATAGTGCCTGAGTGAATGGATGACACCATGCCTACCACCTGGGTGACTAGATGAGTGCCTGAGTAGTGTCTTTGAGATTGGATGAATGCAAGTGCAGTGCCTGGATGAATGGATGAGTGAAAGTGCAGTGCCTGGGTGAATGGATGAGTGCAGGTGTAGTGCCTGGATAAATGGATGAGTGCAAGTGTGGTGCCTGGGTGATTGGAGGAGTGCAACTGCAGTGCCTGGGCGATTGCATGACTGCATGGGTAGTGCATGCATGATTGGATGAGTGCATGTGCAGTGCCTGGGTGATTCAATGAGTGCATGAGTAGTGCCTAGGTTATATGATGAATTCATTGGTAGTGGCTAGGTGATGGATGAGTGTGTGGGCAGTGACTGAGGTGTTTGCATGACTGCATGGGTAATGCCTGAGTGCTTGCATGAGTGCAGGTGCAGTGCCTGGATTGTTGCATTAGTGCAATTGCAGCACCTAGATCATTGGATGAGTGCCAATGCAGTGCCTGGGTGAATGGATAAGTCCATAGGTGGTGCCTGGGTGATTGGATGAGTGGATTGGTACTACTTGAGTGATTGTATGAGTACAACTGCAGTGCCTGGATGATTGCATGACTGCAAGTCAATGCCTGGATCACTGGATGAGTGCAAGTGCCTTGCCTGAGTGAATGGATGAGTGCATGTGTAATGCCTGGGTGATTGTATGAGTGCAAGTGCACTGCCTGGATGATTAGATGAGTGCAAGTGCAGTGCCTATGTAAATTGATAACTGCAAGTGTAGTGCCTGGGTGAGTGGATGCGTGCAAGTGCAGTGTCTGGATGATTGTATGACTGCATGGGTAATGCCTGAGTAATCGTATGAGTGCAAGTGCAATGCTTGGTTGAATGAGTGAGTATGAGTGCAGTTCCTGGGGCTTGCATGATTTTATGGGTAGTACCTGAGTGAATGGATGAGTGCATGGGTAGTGCCTGAGTGGTTGCAAAAGTGCAATTGCAGCGCCTAGATCATTGGATGAGTACCAATGCAGTGCCTGGGTGAATGGATAAGTGCATAGGTAGTGCTTGGGTGATTGGATGAGTGGATTGCTACTATGTGAGTGATTGTATGAGTGCAACTGCAGTGCCTAGATGATTGCATGACTGCTAGTCAATGCCTGGATCACTGGATGAATGCAAGTGCTGTGCCTGGGTGAATGGATCAGTGCTAGTGTAGTGCATGGGTGACTGGATGAGTACAAGTGCAGTGCCTGGATCTTTGGATGAGTCCAAATGCAGTGCCTGGGTAAATAAATAAGTGCAAGCTTAGTACCTGGGTGAATTGATGAGTGCAAGTGCAGTGCCTGGGTGATTGCATGACTCCATCTGTAGTACCTGAGTGAATGGATGAGTGCCTGGGTAATGCCTGGGTGATTGTGTGAGTGCAAGTGCACTGCCTGGATGATTGGATGAGTGCAAGTGCAGTGCCTGGATGATTGTAAGACTGCATGGTTAATGCCTGAGTAATTGTATGAGTGCAAGTGCAATGCATGGATGAATGATTGAGTATGAGTGCAGTGATGGGGTGATTGCATGACTTTATGGGTAGTAACTGAGTGAATGTATGAGTGCATTGGTGGTTCCTGAGTGGTTGCATTAGCGCCATTGCAGCACCTAGATCGATGGATGAGTTCCAATGCATTGCCTAGGTGAATGGATAAGTGCATAGGTAGTGCCTGGGTGATTGGATGAGTGGATTGGTACTACATGAGTGATTTATGAGTGCAACTGCAGTGCCTGTAGGATTGCCTGACTGCTAGCCAATGTCTGGATCACTGGATGAGTGCAAGTGCTGTGTCTGGGTGAATGGATGAGTGCTAGTGTAGTGCCTGGGTGACTGGATGAGTACAAGTGCAGTGATTGGATCTTTGGATGAGTCCAAATGCAGTGCATGGGTGAATAAATAAGTGCAAGTTTAGTACCTGGGTGAATTGATGAGTTCAAGTGCAGTGCCTGGGTGATTGCATGACTCCATCGGTAGTGCCTGGGTGAATGGATGAGTGTATGGGTAATGCCTGGGTGATTGTATGAGTGCAAGTGCACTGCCTGGATGATTGGATGAGTGCAAGTGCAGTGCCTGGGTAAATTGATAACTGCAAGTGTAGTGCCTGGGTGAGTGGATGAGTGCAAGTGCACTGCCTGGATGATTGGATGAGTGTAAGTGCAGTGCCTGGGTAAATTGATAACTGCAAATGTAGTGCCTGGGTGAGTGTATGAGTGCAAGTGCAGTGCCTGGATGATTGTATGACTGCATGGGTAATGCCTGAGTAATTGTATGAGTGCAAGTGCACTGCCTGGGTGAATGATTGAGTATGAGTGCAGTGGCTGGGTGATTGCATGACTTTATGGGTAGTACCTGAGTGAATGGATGAGTGCATGGGTAGTACCTGAGTGATAGTACGAGTTCAACTGCACTGCCTGGATGATTGAATAAGTGCAAGTGTACTGCCTGAGTGAATGGATAAGTGAAATGCAGTGCATGGGGAAATATATGAGTGCAAGTGCAGTGCCTGGGTGATTGCATACCTACATGGGCAATGCCTGAGTGATTGCATATGTGCAAGTGCCATGCCCGTATGATTGCATGACTGCATGTGTAGTGCCTGAGTGAATGGATGACTCCATGCCTACCGCCTGGGTGACTGGATGAGTGCCTGAGTAGTGTTTGTGAGATTGGATTAGTACAAGTGCAGTGCCTGGATGAATGGATGAGTGAAAGTGCAGTGCCTAGGTGAATAGATGAGTGCAGGTGTAGTGCCTGGGTGAATGGATGAGTGCAAGTGTAGTGTCTGGGTGATTGGATGAGTGCAACTGCAATGGGTGAATGAATGAATGAGTGCAAGTGTAGTGCCTAGGTGATATGATAAATGCATGGGCAGTGCCTGGGTGATTCCATGACTGCATGGGTAATGCCTGAGTCCTTGTATGAGTGCAGGCGCAGTGCCTGGATTGTTGCATTAGTGCAATTGCAGCACCTAGACCATTGGATGAGTGCCAATGCAGTGCCTGGGTGAATGGATAAGTGCAAGTGTAGTGCCAGGGTGAATGGATGAGTGCAAGTGTAGTGCCTGGGCAGTTGGATGAGTGCAATTGCAATGCCTGGGTGAATGAATGAGTGCAAGTGCAGTGATTGGGTGAATTAATGAGTGAAAGTGCAGTGTCTGGGTGATTGCATGACTTCATGGGTAGTGCCTGAGTGAATGAATGAGGGAATGGATAGTGCCAGGGTAATTGTATGAGTGTAAGTACAGTGCCTGGATGATTGGATTAGTGCAAGTGCAGTGCCTGGGTGATTAGCCGAGTGCAAGTGCAATGCCTGGTGAATGAATGAGTGCGAGTGCAGTGCCTTGGTGATTGCATGACTGCATGGGAAGTGCCGGAGTGAATGGATGAGTAAATGGGTAGTGCCAAGGTGATTGTATCAGTGCAAGTGCAGTGCCTGGATGATTGGATGAGTGTACGTGTAGTGACTGGGTGAATGAATGAGTGCATGTGGTGTGCCTGGGTGAATGAATGAGTGCAAGTGCAGGGCCTGGGTGACTGAATGACTGCTCGGGTAGTACCTGAGTAAATGGATCACTCCATGGATAGCACCTGGGTGATTGGATGACTGCATGTGTACTGCCTGGGTGAATGGATGAGTGCAAGTGCAGTGCTTGGATGAATGAAAGAGTAAATGTGTAGTGCCTAGGTGATTCCATGACTGCATGGGTAGTGTCTGAGTGAAGGGATGACTCCATGGGTATCGCCTGGGTGACTGGATGAGTGCCTTACTAGTGTCTATGAAATTGGATGAGTGCAAGTGGTATGCCTGGGTGATTGCATGACTGCATGGGTAGTGCCTGAGTGAATGGATGAGTGGAAGAGCAGTGCCTAGATAAGTGCATTAGTACAAATGCACTTCCTGGATGGTTGGATGAGTGCAATTACAGAGCCTGAGTGAATGGATAAGTGCAAGTGTAGTGCCTGGGTGATTGGAAGAGTGCAAGTGCAATGCCTGGGTGAATGGATTAGTGCAAGTGCAGTGCCTAGGTGATTGCATGGTTGACTGCGTAATGTCTGAGTTATTGTATCAGTGCAAGTTCAGTGCCTGGATAAGTGCATTAGTACAAGTGTATTGCCTGGATGCTTGGATGAGTGAAAGTGTAGTGCTTGGGTGAATGGTGGTGCAAGTGTAATGCCTGGATAAATAGATGAGTGCGAGTGCAGTGCCTAGGTGATTGCATAACTGCATGGGTAGAGCCTGAGTGAATGGATGAGTGCATGTGTAGTGACTAGATGATTGTATGACAGCAAGTACATTGCTTCAATTATTGGATGAGTGCAAGTGCAGTGCCTGGGTGAGTTGATAAGTGCAAGTCTAGTGCCTGCTTATAAATGGATGAGTGCAAGTGCACTGCCTGGGTGAATGCATGACTGTATGGTCAATGGCTGACTGATTGTATGAGTGCAAGTACACTGCCTGTATGATTTCATGCATGTGAGTGCAGTGCCTGGATGATTTTATGAGTCCAAGTGAAGTGACTGAATGAATGGATAAGTATAAGTGCAGTGCCTGGGTGAATGGATGAGTGCTAATGTTGTGCCTGGGTAAATGGATGAGTACAAGTGTAGTGCCTGGATCATTGGATGAGCGCAAATTCAATGTTTGGGTGAATGAATAGGTGGAAGTGTAGTGCCTAGTTGATTCCATAACTGCAGCAGTAGTGCCTGATTAAAGAAATGTATCCATGCGTACCACTTAGGTGATTGGATGAGTGCCTGAGTTGTGGCCGGGTGAATGGATGAATGCAAGTGATGTACCTGAGTGCTTGGATGACTGCCTAGGTAGTGTCAGGGTTATGGGATAAGTGAAACTGTAGTGCCTGGAGATGCGATGAGTATACAAGTATTGACTGGATGAATTCATCACTAGATTAGTGATTTGACACATGTAATATATCCTGATCTCCAACAACTGTGAAAAAATATAAGAGGAGAAAAATGTATTAGGATTTCATTTTGAACATTAGGCAACCAAAACAACACACAATATTTTTACTCCAAAGTTTTAATTCAACAAAGAAAAATGTTTTACTGTTTTTTACTGTTTTCAGCTTTCATACTTCTTAACTTTCAACAGTGATCTGTGTGCAGCATCATCATCAAACAGTAGGGAAAAACAATCAATGGATTGTAAATAAAAAAACAAATGTGTAGAGTAGATCATTACAAATATGTCATACTGTGCTTTCCACTCACTACACGTTTGCTAACACTGGCTTGCTGACAGGTTACTACCTTAAGGAAAGCAACTATTTGTTAAAACTGTTTCTGATATTTTTATATCTGGTACATAATGTCCAACAATTATGAAGTAGTCTTCATTTTTGGATGCCCTGTTGTAAACATCATCCCTGTTAGGGCCAATGATGTCTAAAATGTTCTTTGTCCATGTACAAAAAACATAACACACAGTACTACGTAGAAGTTACTGTAGCAGAAACCAAAGGGGCCATTTTTTTAGTGGTGAAGATGCTTCTTAGAATCAACTTAAGGCGGCTGGTATTATAGTACTTCCAATTAGTTTTTATCTGTAGTAACAGAATGTACTCCTGTGATGTTATATAAATTCCTTTCCAGCAGTTAGAAAGAGTCTTTCAGTTCTAACAGCCTGCTGTAAACAGTACCCCTAATAGGCTGAATAATGTCTCAGAAACAAATACTCCATATACATGTCAACACAATACCACATTTTATTATCCTAAAATATCCTTAGAACTTTGGTTCTAGAAATAGCAGATATGAGTTTGGGAACTTGTTTGGTTGTCTTGATTTGAATGTCATTTGTATGTCATTGCACTCTGTCCATCTTGACATCTTAAATATATTGTGTAGTGTCCAGAAGTTATATTAACTCCTTCATGAAATATGATTGCTGTAGTTGTGAAAGTTCTTTTTGAAATGGAAATGTGTCCAGCTACAAAGTTTTTAATTTCTGTTTCTAATTTAATACCAACTACTCTGCATCATTGTAGCATGACTATGACATATTTTTCATACCTTCACAGTAAAAACGTAAACCTAAGTTCTGATCTGCAGATTGGACAAGTCATGTCATGATGGGTGTTTTTGGTTAAATTTTCAAAGACCAGAGCTTTACAATCTGGTAACGTCAAGTAGAGGAATGGTTCCGAATTGGTTTCAGTGCTAGAGATGAATTCACAATCTTCACAGTTATGATTCCATTTATAAGTTAAAACAAATAATCCATTGATATTCACATCTTCTTTCTCTAATAGTCCTAGCATTACCACTAAAACTTCTTGAGCATCCTGCTGGAGATTTGAGAAAACAGTACTGATCCAGTACACTCATCTGTAAGTTTTCTTATTCCAGAAGCAGAATGTATAACAGTTCTGTCACTTCTTAATTCTTCAAGTAAACTACATAGTTGTGAAGACATTCTTTTATACACTTTGTCTTTAATAACATTTGCAAAATGAGGCAAATGTACAGTGCATTTAACACTACATTTGCATAACACTTCACTTCAGATTTATTATCAAAGAGATAGACAGCCATTTCCTCATTATGTTGTAGTTTTCTTTTCTTAGGCCCTTGTCGTTTTTCTTTTTCTTCATCTTTCTCTTCAGCTCTGATAGGCTGCTTGGATTTTTTTCGCTTTGGACACATTATTGTTTATTCAAACACGGGATACTGGCCTAAATTAGGGGCATATTGACCTCTTAACCGATTATGCTCCCTTGCACAGATCACATCAGCACTTACTTTCTTCTCATCAAAATCAATCAGAAATAAACCTGACAATGTTCTAATTCACGACAAAGCTGCATATGACTTTCCTTCTTTGAATACACAACTACCAATATTAACAAGAGCTGTATCTACACTTAACCTTGCAATTTGTGGATAGTTACTGCATACGTTAAAGACACTGGGAACTGCTTACGCTGGACATACAAATCTTTCACAAGTAGGAAACGGACAAAGCATCTAGCAATCTGCTTATTTCACGAACATCATCATATTTTATGGCTAAGTATTCTACGTCATTTCTGTTTGGATAATTAATACATTTCATAACTTTACCCATTACGCCATTCACTAGCCCTTCTTCGACATTTAGGTTACAATGTAATATTACATCACAATATTAACAGTTTTTCTAATCCTGCAGTTTTTGACACAGACTTTTCTAAACTGTCCAATTTTGATTGTAGTTTTTCTGTTAGTAGCACTGTAACTCCTTGATATTCCATTTTATCATTTGCTCTAATTTCGATGATCTCTTCTTCTTCCACTTGCAATAATTGTTAATTAAATTTACTGCACTCCTCAAGAGTTGCCATCAAACTAACAATAGACTTCTCTTTCTTAACAAAATTATACCTTACTTCTGCAGCTGAAACATTAGCTGGAAACAGATTTTTTATAAAATGGGTTTAATACTCTCTTTCCTTCTTTTTGAGGACTCCCGCTCTTACGTCCTTTAGTATACCTCCATATTGCATATCTGATGCTTGACACATATTTTTGATTAACTCTTTGTATTGAAAGTTTTCCCAAATGTTTATATTTCCAATACTTCCTAGTGAATTCCTAGTTTAATTATGTAGTAGTTTCTTGAATATATGTTGTCCTTTTACTGGAGTTAGCTGTACCAGGTCTCCAAAGACTATTAAGTGTTTGTCTCCAAAAAGCGTGTTGTAGCCAGTTTTTAATATTTTCTGCATTCTTAATTGTATAAAAGCTAGCATTAGGGCAGACACCATGCTGACTTCATCAATAATTAGTAGCTTTAATTTCTTTAATACTCTTTCCACTTCATGCCAATCATCACCAGATCATTTGTTGTATTCTAATATGCCGTCATGTTCAACAGGCAGCATTAATAATCGATGAAGGGTAGCTCCTTTAATAATATGTGCAGCTAAGCCTGTTGGTGCAGTAACCACACACTTCAAATTGGAATCTGTTGTCTTCTGTAGATGACTTGTCAGTACTTGGATCAAGTAGCTTTTTCCGGTTCCAGCTTGACCACTTATTTTCAATAGAACTGGTTTATATGTAATTTCATTGAGATGTCTGCTAAACAACTGACACTTTTAAGTTTACTATGCAGAGAAATAGCCCTTGCATTATGTCTCAAGTCTAGTACACTTGAACTTGGTCATGTAGTTTTTCTGGTAGAACTGTCTTATCACTTAAAAGTGCTATATAAGTTGAAGACTGTTCATGTGCCACATTTGAGTGAACACTGAGCTAGGCTGTATCTGGGCCATAGTGCAGGGAGCTACTCGCTTAAAAATGAAAAGATGCACTTTGATGTTTCAGTGAGCGATATGCACTCATAGAAACCTATGTGCCCAATATGCACTCAGTTTACAGCCAGACTTAAATTTGAGATAGTTAAGTAGAAAAGCAAACAGACACTGAAACACCTAGTGAGGTAGCTAGAAAAGCACACAAAGATTCACTCATACAGTCAGCCACAACTGATGTGTATTTTGGGATAATGAAGGCAGTTTGTCACACACTTAAATACCCCAATACTCTCTAGTACATCCAGGATGCAATCTATGCAGGCCTTTACAGACACATTCAGACAATCACATATCACATAAAGAGAAACAGTGATTTAGTAAATGTTAGACCTGTCCCTTTTGACAAGTTTACCCCCAAACATTTTGCCTTTTGCCTTCTATTTTTCTGACCCTGCTTTTGTTGGCTATAGGACTCTGGGCACTTTACCACTGCTTATCAGTGCTAAAGTGCATATGCTTTCTTTATAAATTGTGATATGATTGCCTATCCATGATTGTCAAATTTGATTTACTGGTAAGTCCCTAGTAAAGTGCACAGTGTGTGCCAGGGCCTGTACATCAAATGGTACTAGTGGCTTGCAGCACTGGTTGTGCCACCCACATGAGTAGCCCTGTAAATATGTGTCAGACATACCACTGTAGTGTCTGCGCATGCAGTTTGTGACTGCCATGCTGCCCTGGAAAGTCCGCCCACTTACCAGACCTCAACTTTCCCTTTCCTTACATGTAAGGCACCCCTAAGTAGGCCCAAGGTACCCCCATGGGCAGGGTGCAGTGTATGTGAAAGGTAGGACAAGTACTGGTGTGTGTGAGACATGTCCTGATAGTGAAATACTGTGTATTTCGTTTTTCACTATTGAAAGGCTATCTGTCCCATAGGTTTATCATTGGGGCTGCACTTTAACAATTTTACATATGTAACTGGCAGTAGGGACAAGATAGAAAAATGGAGTTTAGGGTCTCTGAACTCAGAATTTATTAATGCACCTTTTAGTAAAGGTGGTTTTTCGATTCTGTGTTTGACAATGCTACTTTTAGAAAGTGGGCATTTTCTTACTTCACCATTCTGTGCGCCTCTGGCAGTTTGTGAATTCACTGCCTGGTGTTTGAGTGACAGGAGCTTGGATGTGCATTCATTCAAGACAGTTACTAGGGGGGTTAAGGGGGTTGCCTGGGTGACTCATCGCAGGGTGAATAGACCTGGTCTGTATTTAGAGTGGTGGGAGGGGTTTTGCTTGCACCTGAATAGGCTGTGTCTCCTTTTTCATAATGCTGGCTCCGCCCCCTGTGGTCATGCTGCACCAGGGAGGACAGGACTGGTTTGAACTGGGTTAAGAGACCCTAACAGTAAAGAGAACAATGGCAAAATGGGGTATAAGTATTACACCTAAAACCCCAGGACTTTAGATTACTTCCAGGAACAAGAGGACCCTGCCAAGAAGAAGAGCGGAAAAACTGTGTGAGGAGTGCTTCGTTTTCTGTGTGAGGGGTGGGTTGGCCTGCAGTTGCTGCTTCTGTCTGTGGTAGAGGAAGAGGACTGACTCTTTTTGCCCTGCTGTGGTATCCTGCTTGGGAAGAAATCTCCGAGGACCTGTGTTTGCTGGACTCCTGTTGCGGGAAACTAAGGGACATCAAAGTCTGTGCACTTTCCCTTTGCTTTGGGAAAGTTCTGGTGCATGTGCTCTCTTTTGCAAGATCCCTGGTGCTTCCCCTTTGTTTTACAAAGTTGGCATGCTTTTACCTTCATTGGAGAGAGAGGGGACTGGACTGGTCTTCTACAAAGTTTACAAACCAGTGCTTGGTGAGCACTGGTTATCCACTTGTTTAAGAGAAAGGTAAAACGCACGAGGAGTGCTTTTTGTAGAAGTCCAGCACATGGAGAGTGCTGGTCCGTGCCCCGACCTCTGGAAAAAACTGTCATGCGTGGTAGGCACTACAAATACATTTTACTTTCTGTGTTGAGTGCTTAGATTCCTTTTCTTTTTCTCTTGTTGGAAAGTAACTCCTACCCTGTGAAAGCCCCAGCCAGCCCAGCTTCTGAGGTAGCCACACCAGGAGGGGGCGGGCCCATTGCCTGAAGCTGCATCGCTGAAAAGGAGCCTGTGCTCTCCGGGCGGTGAGGCCGACACCTTGAAGGGAAAAGTTGCCCCGAACGGCATGTCTTGGATGACTTGCACCACACCAGCAATGCAGATGTGAGCTGAGGGGCCGGCAGGAGACAAACCGCTAGGAAAGCTCCACCCGTCCTCAGCAACTGGAAGAAGAAGCGGTCCCTACCCCACTGCCACCCAGTTCCAGAAGTGCCCATCGCAGAACGGAATCTCACAGGTGAGCTGACCATCCCACTGGGGGCAGGGTCAAAGACCGAAGTGAGCGGCCTGCCCCAGCCTCACCGGTCCAACGTAAGCCCTACCCACCTTCAAGGCCTGTCTGCTGAGTGGGGAGGAAGCCTCGACGGAGGTCCCACTCGGCCGCATTGTTTGGGGGAAGTACAGCCGCATTTTTGAGCGCCGCACGGGCTGGCGGCCCAAACATGCAGAACAGCACCTGCTCACCGGGGCTTTGGGCCTAGGACCAATTAGTCCCGAGGTGCTAAATCCTGAGGTAGGGATTTTGGCAGTATAATTGCAGTTTCTTAAGTGTGCCAATCTGGGTGAAACTTAAGAGGCAAAATGCAGAAAAGATGGTAAAAGAGAAAAGGCTTGCTGGCAGGAGGACCAAGAAATTTCCTAAAATTGTTTGTGCACAACTGGAAAAAGTACAAAAAGAAGTAAAGAAAAAGAAAACTACAACACCGAGTACTAAAGCACAAAAAGTCTCTGATGTAAAAAGTAAGAACTTATTGAAAAAAGGAAAGATTCAAGCAGAAGGCAGAGGCTTTTCAAGGAAATCAGAGGTAGGATGTTCCACACTAATGTGCAACTTGTTAGCATCTATGAAGAAGTATAAATGAAGAACACAGGCAATCAGACAAAAGGAATATGTTGAAGGTGTTGTTGATAAGGCATTTGCTCTGAAGAAGAGACTATCTTAGTTTTAAACCGATTGAAGACACTGGACAATTTAGTGTTATCTATGAGGAGACAGAGCCAAAAGAAAATACTTTTTAATAGAAGTAACTTTTGCAAAGTTTTTAGTGGTGAATGGATACATACTTCAAGTACTGAGCCTTTCTTTAATGAAGAAGGCTCTTTCCAAGACAACCCATTAGTGCATGCAGTTGATGAGTCTGGACCATGTTATGAGATGAAAAATGTTATTCCTGTTCCAAAGGAAGCAATGGTACCTAGAAATGTTGAGGAAGAGATTGCTGAAGAGATGCAAGGAAGGCATAGACAGACCCCTGTGTACAAATGGAATTGTAGTAGTGTTTGTAGTACTCGTCAACAATCAATTGATATATTGAGAAATGTCCTTCGTATGTTTGCTTCCAGGAATTTAAAACAGAAAATACGTACTTTGCAAGGATTAGATCCATGCAAAGTAAGAAAGCATACTAATTTACAAGGACATTCACTAGCTTGTATGTCCAAAAAAGTGTGTCAAAGCAGCTTTCATCATTTTAGAATGTTAGGTGTACACCATTCAATAATGAGAACTTTTGTTAGAAGGCATTATTATGTAAAATCTCCTGCTCTATGTTTAGAAGCAATGAATAGAGCTCTTTTGCCTGGTAGTGTACTAGAAGTACAAAAGGTTTGTGATGATGTTGAATTTCGTTTTTTGGACCAGAACAGCAGTGTTGGGAAAATGAAGAGTTGGTAACAACAGGAGCTGTGGACCAGAACAGATGTATTAATGTTAGTAATTTTGTAAAAGAGATTGGAAAGTTTAACACAGTTTCTTCAGAGCAACCAAAGTGTGTTTGTATGTGTGGTCAAAGCACTCACTACAAAAATTAAACTGGTAATTTTGATTTGTACATTAAAACTGAAACAAACAATAATATTAAGTGGCGAGAATCTGCTGTTTATTTATTTGTAGAGGGACGAAAGTACTGTTATAATAAGCTAGAGGAAAACAAAATGCCTGCTAGAGCAGTGCACAACAACTTAGAAATAGTGCCTGTTCCAGAAGTACCTAAGGTTTGAATGTTTATGAATTCAAATTAAAGCAGTCTATATATCCATTTCAATCTATAGTTCACATGGAGCCAAAAACAGGGAAATTACCTCCAACTGAGCTCCAGAAAGGTCTCAAAGGTAGAGTTGGATACTTGCCATTAGATTTTAGGGAAAATATTGAAGCTATAGGGGTACAGAGAAATTTGGAAGAGGGACTTGTAACTCTAGTAAATGGTGTCCCGACTAAGATAAAAAAAAATATGGCAAGAGTTAGTAGATGTTAGAAAAGTTAAAAATGCAACTTCATATCTGATACAAAATTAACATAAAAATGCAGAAATTCTTCAAGATATCACACATCTGGAGGACCACACATCATCATCAACAGGTTAGATAGGAAAAGTGGATCGAATACCATCACCAGCATTTTTGTAAAGCGCGCAGCTACCTCAGGTGAGGTGTCCCGGCGCTGGGGGCCGTCGGGAAGATTAAGTGAGCTATTGCCCAGAGTCACAAGGTGCTGGGCTAACTTGCTGCCGACGCCGGGGATCAAACCATGAACCCCCGTGTTCCGGAGTCAGTCGGCCTGGCCACTGCACCTCACCTCTTCCCTAGAGGTGTGGTGCACCTCTAAGGAGCACTCGAACCAGAGTAGAAAAAGTTTATGAACATTACAGCATCCATCCCCTACATTCAATAGAGATTGTTGGTAATGCTATTGATCTATATCAACTAAAAGAAGCAAAAGGAAGCCCCTTAAGTGTATGGGAAAAAAGTTTAGAAGCTCAGTGTTTTCCTCATCTCTTTCCTACAGGAGTAGCTGGTAGGTATGATGATTGGTCTGTACAAATACCTGTGGCTGAGTACAGATATACTAGACTTTATTCAGAGGATCCTAGATTTCGTCAATATATCCCTTCTATGTTTCATCTATTATTTGCAAGTGAATTGTCTTCATTGTCTTGTGCTGTAAACCACATTTTGAAGACAGGTGTAAATCTGTAAACTTTTCTGCAAGAGACTTTTTTGAGAAAATCCACAGAACAGATGAACAAATGGAATACAACTTGATTCATCTCATGGCATGTCAATGTGGGACCAATGAATATTGGTATCATTGTCACAGTGAACTAAAATGCATTTTGAGAAATTTAGGAGCACCTACATGGTTTCTTTTTTTTTTTTTCTTATTTTTAGCCATAAGTTTACTTTATAATAACAACTTAAGATACGAAGAAAAAAGGGAAACATTTCATATCAAATATTTAAACATACATAACCTAGGAGGAAACCACTATATATGAAGTAAGAAAACAATATCGTTAATTAAAGCTTAAAAAGAGGGAAAAAGAATGCAAACATGCCAGGAAAACAGACAGCATCAAAATTCAATAATCAATTCCATTGGAGACTGGCCCATATCTTTTTAAATTTAAGCCATGATCGTGGACCTCTAGCTTTAGCTACTGCTAATTCCATTTCGTATATTTGCCTGAGTAAATCCAAAATTCATTAATACTTGGACTCGTATTTTGAATCCACACTCTAGCAATACATAAACGTGCACAAATTATAAAAATAGAAATAAAAGGTCTCATATAGCTGCCCATATCTCTTATAACCCCTAATACTATTTCCTTCTCGCCAATCTGGACATTGTGCCCTATCATCATTATAAGTGCTGAAGTTACCTCCGCCCAAAATGAATTCAAACTTGGACATGTCACAAACATGTGCTTTAGGTCTGCTGCGTACGTTTGGCTTTTGGGACACTGTGTTTTGGCCGATGATTGAGTAGTAACCCATTTAGATATACGCTCAGGAGTATAGTATAACATAAATATTGTCCGATGTTGTTGGAGTTTCAAATTAACTGATGTTATAGCTGTATCTATGCACTCCAGCGAATCCTGTACTTCCTCCTGAGTTATCTCAGTTTGAAAAATCCGACTGAGTTTCTCTGAGGCCTGTAACCCATCATCCTTAGCAGCTGCTAACAGCTTGTGATACACCTTGCCAATAGTTCCTCGGCCAACAGTCATAAACAGTGTTGCTACTACTTCTGGGGTGTTTGTCAGCTCTAAAAGCCTCTGACCCCATACAAAATAATCCCTCATTTGTAAATATTTAAAAAATGTATTCTGTTGCAAGCCAAACTCCTCTTTCAAAGCTGCAAAGGATCGAAACCCCTGTTTATCAAAGAGTTGATCCAGTTGCGAGACACTCTTGCACTGCCAATTTTTGCAAATAGCATCGTGAAATATGTCGGGCAGAATGGGATTGCCCCATAGTTTCATATATGAGTGAAAAGCTGGAACTGAGTACTCCTTACAGATATCCTGCCATATCCTAGTGATGTCCCTTATTATCTTGAACTTGACCCGTTTGTAGTAATTCGGGTCTGCCGTTTTATAAAGGAGGAATCCAGTATTAGGTCCACAGGCCAATTGATATGAAAGCCATACAAAATTAGTATCAGGCCCGTCAAGTAAGCTTCGGATTTGACTAGCAAAAGCAGCCCAAAAATAAAATTTAAAATCTGTAAGCTTAAAACCCCCTTGCTTGTAAGGTAGTTTAATGTCCCTGAGAGCTCTTCTTGCATGTCTGTAGCCCCAAATAAAGCTACCTACTATGCTTTCTAACCGCTTAGAAAATGTACACGGGACCCTTAAAGGAATTGTATGAAAAAGATACAAAAACCCCGTACAAAATAATCCCTCATTTGTAAATATTTAAAAAATGTATTCTGTTGCAAGCCAAACTCCTCTTTCAAAGCTGCAAAGGATCGAAACCCCTGTTTATCAAAGAGTTGACCCAGTTGCGAGACACCCTTGCACTGCCAATTTTTGCAAATAGCATCATGAAATATGTCGGGCAGAATGGGATTGCCCCATAGTTTCATATATGAGTGAAAAGCTGGAACTGAGTACTCCTTACAGATATCCTGCCATATCCTAGTGATGTCCCTTATTATCTTGAACTTGACCCGTTTGTAGTAATTCGAGTCTGCCGTTTTATAAAGGAGGAATCCAGTATTAGGTCCACAGGCCAATTGATATGAAAGCCATACAAAATTAGTATCAGGCCCGTCAAGTAAGCTTCGGATTCGACTAGCAAAAGCAGCCCAAAAATAAAATTTAAAATCTGGAAGCTTAAAACCCCCTTGCTTGTAAGGTAGTTTAATGTACCTGAGAGCTCTTCTTGCATGTCTGTAGCCCCAAATAAAGCTACCTACTACGCTTTCTAACCGCTTAGAAAATGTACACAAAACCCTTAAAGGAATTGTCCGAAAAAGATACAAAAATTTGGTAAAATATTCATTTTGACTATATTACACCTCCCGTAAATACTAAGTGGGAGTCGATGCCAACAACGGAATTTGGCCGTTATAGTTTTAAGCAGTGGTTCATAGTTTAAAGAGACCACTTCTTCCACTTGACTACTTAAACATATTCCCAAGTATACTGCTGTTGTTGTGGTTCCTAACACTTGCGTAGCCATAACGGGCAGATAATTTAAGATAGTCTGGGTTTTATTCACATTTAGTTTATAACCTGAAAACGAGCCAAAACGCTGTGCTTCTTGCATGATTTCGACTATAGCCTCATCTGGATTGGAAGAAAAAATGGCAATGTCGTCTGCATATGCAGTTAATTTAAGTTCCATGCCACTAAGCATAACCGGGTAGATCCTTGCATTTTGCAACAAGTGTCTTATATAGGGCTCAATATATAATGCGAACAATAACGGGAATAGCGGACATCCCTGCCGCGTGCCCCTTCTGATGGAAAAATGAGCTGATGTATGACCATTCAGCTTCAAAGCTGCTATCGGGTTGTTATACAATTTTTGAACAGCAGAGATGAACCTTTGACCAAGGCCGAATGATGACATAGTTGACCATAGTGCTCCCCAGGCAACTCGGTCAAAGGCCTTCTCCGCATCCAACATCATCATACCCATTTGCTGATTTAATTGGCCAGAAACATCAAATACAGAAATTGCTGTATTAATATGCGCTGCTGTATCTCTGCCGGGGACAAATCCATGTTGTTGTTCTGATACTAGCTGATGTATTGTCGGGGCCAGCCGAGAAGCTAAAATTTTAGAGAAAATTTTTGCGTCAACATTAATCAATGAAATAGGGCGATACGAGCCCATTTCCTCTTCTGGTTTCCCTTTTTTAGGGAATACTATGATATAAGTAATTTTCCAAGTAGACGGAACATCCTCCCCGTTCATAATGTTATTGAAAAATGTAATAAAAACTGGTGCCAAAATGTCTTTAAAGTGTTTATAAAATTCAAGCGGGATAGTATCTTCGCCAACCGCCTTGCCATTTGGTAAAGAGCTCAACGCTAGCTCAACCTCCCCAAGTCCAACATCTCTTTGTAACCCCTCAGAGTCTATTGGATTCAAAACCGGCAGCTCAGATTCTTGAATATAGTCCATAGTTGCTTGCATATTAGTAAGTGCTGGCTCATCGTATAGGTTAGCATAAAAAAGTCTAAATTGTTCAGCTATATCTTCTGATCTTATATAGATTAGACCATCCCCCCCTTTGATTGTTTTGATGCATGATCTAGCCCTTTGGTCAGCAATCTGAGTAGCTAGCAGACGACCTATTCTTTCTCCATATTCATATTGCTTAGCCTTATATTTATGATATCTAGTAGCTACTTTATCCACCAACCCGCGGTTAAGTTTAGCTCTAATTTCCACCAGGTACAAGTATATTTGCTGTTCCTCCTTGTCTTTTACTACAATAGCTCTAGCATGTTGTTGCTCTAGCTCTATTAACAACTTATACTCCTGCTCCTTCTCCCTGTTAGCCTGCTGGTTCTGCCTTAAAATAAACTGCAGCGTGGCTCCTCTGACATACGCCTTCAGACAGTCCCATACCACTGCAATAGCCGCAGTTACCATGTTGTTTTCTAAGTATTCCCGTAAAGTATCCCGCATAAATTTCCCATACTCAGGGTTACTTAGAAGATGTCTAGGAAATGTAAATTCCCTGCATGGCGTCTTATCGCCCAACTTGTTCTGTACAGTTAGCATCACCGGATTGTGGTCCTATGTAATCTTTGGACATACTTCCATAGTTGCTTTATCCAGCCTAGCCCTGGTAGTAAAAATCATATCTATTCGGGAGTAGTGTTTGTGCGGGGATGAGTAAAATGTAAACCCTGGGTCCGTTGGGTTTAATCTCCTCCAAGCATCATCCAACTGATGCAAATGCAGGAGTTCCAAAATTGCCGCCCTAGTCCTGCCCATTCTGGCCCTTTGTGCTGTATTAGTGGTATCAATCTTTTTAGCAATTATACAATTAAAATCACCCATTACTATCAAGTCATCGTCCCACTCCAACAATTCAGAACATATAAAAAGAATAATTTCCGGACAATCCATATTTGGACCATAAACCACACATATCGTAGATTTACGCCCCCTAATCAGCAGTTGGGCAATTGCCCATCTACCTTTAGAATCGGCTAGTGTGCGTATTACTGTTGCTCTACAGTTTTTTTACTTTAATATGGCTACCCCTCGAATAGAGACTACCTGTGATGTGCAAACTACTACATCAAGTCCTAACTGTTTTAGCTGCAATCTATCCTTGAAAGCTAAGTGTGTCTCTGTAAGACCCAGTATATGGGGTTTAAATGCGCGAAGCTCCTCCATTACTAACCGTCGTTTCCTGGCCTGATTGAGCCCCGCTACATTCCAACACATATATTTGAAGTCAGACATTAGCTCTTAATTGTATCTACGCTGTAGCTGCTTCCTCCTTTGTTTCGTAATCCTTTCCCTTTTGTATTTTCCAAAGTTATTCTATCTAAATAAACTAAAACATGGCTATTTAACCCCCCTTCCCTACCCAGCCACCCCCTTCTGACCCCTCCACCCAGTCGACCGGTGACAGCCCACTGCCCTTCTCTGCCTGCCATCCACCCTTCCTAACCCCACCCAGTGCCTACCAGAAGGAATCGCCCCCTGCCTCTGCTGTCCGCACTGACAGCTTAAGAAGGCACCTCCCCCTTCCCTGAACCCCCCAATCCCTACCCCTCCACCGCCCCAGTGAAATATGCCAATGTAAGAAAGCTAGTACAATTTTAAAGACCACTAATAAAGTAAAGTAAGAGTAACAGAGCCGGCAGAGCAGGCATAGCCAAGTAGCATTAATAAGCATTTAAATATTCAATTCATCTCTATGCCCATGCCATACAATCTTTACTTTCAGCAGTCATTTTTTAGGATCCGACTGCCACTTGGCTAGAGCAGTTTTTGCCTCTGATTCGGTAAAGAAAAAATGTGCTTGGCCATTTCTAATAATCTTAAGACGGGCCGGCTCTTGGAGAAACACTTGGGAACAGATTGTTTTAAGGGGATTATTAGTTGCCGCATCCCCCAACGTTTATCCATTGTGAGTTTACACAAATCCGAGCATGCGAATATAGACATGTTGTCCAGCTTAACCGGAGTTGCTGGCCGTGCCTTTAAATAGATTGCCTGTCACAGCAGAAAGTTCCCCAAAAACACCAATATTGGTCTTGAATAGTTAGGCCTAGTCTGTTTCCCATGCTGTATAGTCAAAGGCAATCTATGCTCTCGCTGTATTTGTGTATCCATATCCCAGTCCTCCAGTTCAGGAAATGCTTTTTGAAACAGACTAACAATATAGGCCCGGGGGTCGGACCCTTCGGACCCTTCTGGAATGCCAAAAATCCTTAAATTCTGGCGCCGTTGGCAATTTTCTAGATCTTCAATTTTGGCCTGCATAAACATTATTTGGGACTCCTGTGTCTTAGTTATATTCGTAGTGTGTGAATTAGCCTCTTCCACTGCTGCAACATGATCCTGCAGTTCCACAACCTCTGAAGAAAGCTGGGCAACCTTTGAAGTGACCTCCCCTAGTGCTTGTTTTATCTCACTACTATCCGCCCTGGCTTGTCGATAATATTCTTGAGCCTCCGCTCTCTGGTTAGTTAATGCCTGCAATATTATAGACAATGATGGTTCCTCACAATCAGCCGACTGAGAGCCCCTTTCGGTATTCGCTGTGATCCCAGATATAGATCCAGGTCTGAAACTACTGGCCTGCTTTGCGTATAAGGAAGGAGCCTCTGGAGCTGGAGCTACAGGAGTTAGGATTGGTGAGGGTTCCAAAGTTGTTGAACTTATTACCGGTCTTGCTATCGGAGTTGCGTGTGCAGCTGTGGGGTGTTGAGAGCATTGTGAATCCCCATTCATACTGCCTCTGCCCTCAACCAAGCTACCAGAGCTAGCAGAGCCATCTGTCTGTGGTATAAGACCCCCACTAATTGATGTGTTGTTTAATTGTTCAGCTTCAGCTACTACTCCTGCCGTTTCAACAACCTCCACGTTGCCAGTATTAGAGAGTCTCGAAATAATAGCTTTAACATTGCCCTTTGAGGTCACCCATTTCCGTATAGGGCTAATTCCAGCCCCCATACCAGGCTTTGCACTGTATGCCACAGAGTCCTTTAACCTGCCCACAGCAGAGGCAACTTGAGGTTTAACACCGCCACCCCAGCCCCTGCCTCCTTTAGTTGCTTTTGGTGCTTTAGCCACTTTTGGACCTTTCGCTTTTGTGCCTGTGCCCCCCATTAGAGGGCTGCTTTTTTGAGTACCGGGCTCCCCCACCATGGTGTTCCTGTTAATCTGGATAGTTTGCTGAATTGCATCTCCGCCCTGCTGGTCATTCTGTGCATTTTCCATACAACTACCCATTTCAGACTCCTCTGTATCCTCTAAATTCACTTTGTCCGCAATATCCAGAGATTCGCCAGGAGTTATAATGTCTTTAATCTGATGTTCCATGAGGCCTGATTGCTCAGCTGTTTCAGGGGTTCCACCATCAGGCTGATTTCTGACCTCTGTACTTGCGCTGTTTTGCTCATATGGCATATATATCTGTATTACGTTTTCATCATGTTCCTCAAAGTTATCAAATTCACAGTGATTCTCCTTAGTTGCACCATTATCTTCGCCTCCGTCTACTTGGCTCATCGTGGTCTTAGCCACACTGTCCTGTGTTCTATTCACCATTTCTCTTTCTCCAATCTATATCTTTGTCCTCAGTGCCAGGATCAAAAGTTAGAGGTGATGGTAACTCAACGTTTCTTTCCTCGCTTTCCCAGCCTGCCTCAACTGCTGCATTCAGCATCTCAGCCATCACAAAACCAGGGATGGATTCCTCTGACCCACAGGACCGTAATACGCCTACTGCTCTGCCTGAGCGCAGGAACCGTAGTATCGGTTTACCTATTTGTGTACATGAGTCTGAGCCTGTCCCAGGTACAGCCTCCAAGATCCGCGGTGAGCCCGTAGCCCCAACTCTGCTGCTGCTGCAGTTTCCTCCATCATCTCCATTACTGGCTCCGGGGGCGACGTCCATGCGGCCACGTCCCTTACCGGTGCGTTGCGGGGCCATGCTCGTTTCCTGATCTACCGCCAGTCCCAGCGCCAGCTCCCGCCTGACAATTAGCGTGGACAAGCTCACCGCTGCCGAAATCGGCACCCGCACAGCACACCAGCGTGCAGCGGGTCTAGCGAATATCAGATCCCGCAGCCGCTCAAACCGGCACATCAGAGGTATGTTGCCTGCTCCGTACTCCTACTGCCCTCGCCGACAAATTCCGCATGAAGAGGGGGGGCAGGAGATAGGGATCAGCGGTTACTCCAGGGAAGTTTCAGGGAGAGGCATCCTCAGACGCGGAAACCATCCGCCATCTTCCCTCCATATCCTCGCACCTACATGCTTTCTAACACTCAGTTGTGCTGAGTATGCATGGGATGACCTACTTCAAATCTTGCGAGAATCAAATTTAAATATAGAAGACATTGATCTAAAGACTCCAAGAGAACTCTGCTCATTGGACCCTGCAAATGTTTGCAGATATTTTAACCACAGATTTCAAGCCATGATGGCTTTTATCTGCAACAAGACCAATTCACCGCTCGGTGAAGTGTACTGATTTCATTTGGGGTAAAGAATACCAAGCCAGAGATGCTTCACATATTCACATGCTACTATGGGTAAAAGATGCTCCAAAGTTTGGAACAGACACTGATGAGTCTGTGTTGTCTTTCATAGAGCAGTATGTCACTTGTATCATCCCAAATGAGAGTGTTGATAAAATATTAAGACAACAAGTTCTAAGATTCCAAAACCATAGGTGTGAAAAATACTGTTATAGTAATTATAGATCTAAAGGAAAATTTTATACAAGATGTCGTTTTGAATTTCCCCGACTTGTGATCTCAGAAGGAAGAGTTAATAGCTTTTTATCTGCAGTCAGCACACTCTCACATGGAAATCAACAAAGAGCACATATAACCTAAGAAGAAGAGAAGCCTCAAAATATATCAATGACTACAATCCTGTGATTTTGAAGATGTGGAATGTGAATATGGATCTATAGTTTGTTGCAGATAACTCAATGGCTGTTGGTTGGTACGTCACCTCTTATATAATAAAGTCAGAGAAAACCGAGTTGAAGGAGATTTCAGCAGATAAGAGATTGTACAGATTTAGTTTGAAAATGCTTTCTCACAGAGAGATCGGCTCTTATGAATGTTTAGACCGGTTAAGCACAGATAGCTTGTTTTCTAAATCTAGAGGAGTTCTATGGGTGAGTTGAGGACTTGCTAATACTCGTAACAGAGTAGGGAAGTTGTTTCCTGAAATCCAATATCTTGCGGAATATGAGCCACACAGTACAGATATTCTGAAGACGAACATGCTGGATACATACTATCTAAGAAGGAGTCCTCATCTGAAAGGATGTGTCTGTATGAAATACTTCAACATTATACATACAGAAATAATGTAAGTTAACACATAGAAGAAGGAAAATTTGCTGTTGATGGATGTGAAGGATGTTTGGTCAGACATAACAAAGGAAGTTTAATCTACCATCAAAAGCTAAGTTGCCAAACTCCAGACAGAAGAGAGTTTTTCTATTTTGCATGGTTACTGTTGTTTGAGCCATGGCAAACTAAAAACGAGCTTCTTGGAGAATTTGACTGTTATGAAGTCTCATTCAACCCTGTTAAAGACGTCATTGAGTGCTCTTTGTTTCCAGTGTATCTTCAAATGTTGAGAGATAAGATTGAACAAGGTGAAACAATTGCTGCCGAGATAGCAAGATAGAGTTCTCAGAGTAGTCAAAGTTCAACACCTGGAAGTCAAGATCCTCTTGGACAGCCATTCATTCAAAGTGAAGCTGCAATACCCATGAATGAAGTAGAAAATGCAATGCAGCAAGCAAGACAGGAAACTCTAGATCTAAAACAACTAATACTGCAATTGAATACAGATCAGAAATACATTTTTGATGAAGTAAAAGGTCAAATAGAACATGGATTTCTGCATGAAAAAAAGAGTGTACTTGCTCTACATATAAACCAGTTCTATTGTATATAAGTGGTCAAGCAGGAACTAGAAAAAGCTTCTTGATTACAGTACTGACAAGTTATCTACAGAAGACAACAGTTTCCAATTTGTCATGTGTACTTACAGCACCAACAGGGTTAGCTGCACATAATATTAATGGAGTTACCCTTCAACGATTATTAATGCTGCCTCTTAAACATGATAACAAATTAGATTACAAAAAATTATCTGGTGACGCTTGTCATGAAGTGGGAAGATTATTAAAGAAATTGAAACTACTAGTTATTGGTGAAGTCAGCACGGTATCTAACCTAATGCTAGCTTTTATACAATTAAGAATGCAGCAAATATTAAAAACTGACTACGATGTGCTTTTTGGAGGAAAACACTTAATAGTCTTTGGAGACCTCCTTCAACTAACTCCAGTCCAGGGACAACCTATTTTCAAGATACTACTACATAATGAAACTAGGAATTCACTATGAAGTATTGGGAATGTAAACATTTGGGAAAACTTTGAATACAAAGAGTTAATCAAAAATATTCACCAAGTATCATATATGCAATACAGAGGTATACTAAAGGACATTAGAGTGGCAGTTCTCACAAAAGAAGGAAAGAGAGCATTACAAACCCGTCTGATCATAAATCTGTTTCCAAGTAATGTTTCACCTGCAGAAGTAATATATAATTTTGTCAAGGAAGAGAAGTCTATTGTTTGCTTGATGCCAACTCTGGAGGAGTTCAATGAACAATTATAGCAACTGGAAAAAGAAGAGATATTTGAAATTAGAGCAAATGATAAAATGGAACATCAAGGAGCTACAGTGCTACCAATAGAAAAACTGGAATCAAAATTGAATAATTTAGAAAAGTCTGGGGCATATGTACAAGCACCTATGGCGATAGAGGCTGCACCTTATGTACAAGACAGCGTTAAGCCACTTAACGTGGCTTAACGCTGCCTTGTACATAAGGACCCCTTTCACGCTACGGTTAGCGTGAAAGGGGCGTGCAGTGGGTGTTGTGGTGGGCGTTCCACCTCAACACCCATTGTATTTGACGCTGCCCCCTAGGTACAAGGGTGGCATACATAGGAGGCAGCGCCAAAATTAAGACCAAGAAAACCCTGGTCTTAAATTGGCGAAGCGAGGAGAAATGCGTTATTTCTCCTCGTTTTTGCTTTTTCCATGTATGCTGCCTTGTGCAGCACACATGGAAAAAGCAAAATACCATGGTTTGTTTATGTACAGGAAGGTGTCCTTTCCTGTACATAAACAAACCTTTAAAAAATGCCATTTTGTCACTTTCATGTGTGCTGCATGAAGCAGCACACATGAAAGTGACGGAATGGCATGATTGTTAGGATTGTTTATGTGCATGAAGGGACACCTTCCTACACATAAACAATCCTCTCCTGCACACAGACACCCTTGCACTATGGTGCAAGGGTGCCTGCGTTGGCACTAAGTTGCTAAACTTAGCGCCATCGCATGGGGAAACGCAAGGCTGCACCACATTCTTGTAAATATGGTGCAGCCTTGCGTTTCAGAAGTGGCGGAGCGTGTCATTAAGAAAAATCACACTGAAGGGGGCCCCTGAACAGATACGTAGGCAGGGGTAACAGGGGAAGAGACACATAATCAACTAGAAAGAACCCCACTGCCTGAAAAAGTATTAAGAAAAAATGCTACTCGTCATGGATACAATACCAAACAAGAAATGTCACATCCCCCCGAAATAGACAGTACAGTGTGCTAAAGGCAAAAATGGCCAACGATGTTACAAGATACTAACAAACTTAAATAATATTTTTTTTTAAAACAATTATATCAAATTTATTGTAACAAATCTCAAACTAGCAAAAAACATAATACATACACTTGATAGATATTCAATGATATACAATACAACACTAGAAAAACCCAGGCGCAACACTCATACTAAAAACCACTCATTCTCTCAGACAAATTAATTCTCACATACATAAAAATCACACATGTCCTACAGTCTCCAAAACACATCCATTGGTCATCCCCCACAGAGTCTAATCACAATATGGTGACTATCTTGGACCACAGTATACTATGTGGTTTAATAATAGTAATGTCGAATCACCCTATCATAATATCATTTCATTGGATGAGGCAGAGTTTATTAACACAATTTATCTTAAAATTTCAATAAATGCCACAGTTAAATAGTCTTGGGGGAGACATAAGGAACAGAGGACTCCAGCGCCGACGCGCGTTTCAGTGTCCGACCCCAATTAGTGGGTCTCACCTTCTTCAGGGCTCAGTATGATAGGATGGCAGGGTGAGAAAAAGAGGAGCACCTGGGAAACATGAGAAAAGCATATAATCAGGCTCAACAGCATAAAGAAGGATATATTAAATGAAGCCACACTGTAAAAAAATGATGAGGAAGGGGGGGTTGTTTGATTTATTGGTATACCCATCTATATCATTCACCTCTTCTGGCTTCTGCTGCCCCTTTGTGGGTGTTTTTTACCGTTAGGTCCTAGTTTCTCACTCATCGATGGCCAGTATCAAAACATTTGGTTTCTCGGATGAGGATTTCGCTAGACTATTGGGTCAAACATCTGGGGAGATCGACCCTTTACCCTATAGAAAGGCCTTAATGAGGAATGGATAAAACTACTTAACCTGAAAAAGAAATCGAAAAGAATGGAATCTCATGCTAACTTTATGTTAGAATATTTAAAGGCAGGTACCATTCCGATCGGCCTAAGGGTGAGAAATATACCTGGCTTATTTATTGAAATCAGACAGTTCCATGGGCACTCATCTCTAATAGATGCTCTAGGGACTGGATGATCCTTATAATTGAAACAGCCAGAGAAGTGGTCTCCATTCTCAACAAGGAAATCCAGGACCTAGAGGATAAATTATAACAGAACAACAGTATTGATGAGAGCAAGAAGAAATTAGAGGAAATTAATTTGGAGTTGGATTCGTTCAGTGAATATCTCTTGAAAAGAGAAACTAAGAAAGGATATACGTTTGTTTTCTCAGGAACGAACCTACCCATACCTTGTAGAGAATTATTACACCACCAATAGTGACAGCTCATTAGGCCAAGGACAATGTAGTAGGGGGAACAGATGAGTTACTACTTTCTCGGATACCACCGACTCGGATAGTGAAGGCCCCTCACATCAACAAAACAGTTACCAGCCTAGACAAGATCAATACGAACAACCTCCCCCTAATAATCGTTTTCTTTAGGGAAAAGACGAGGCAACTACCGCCCAAGATTCTGGAACCAGCAACAGAGAGGATATTACCAAGACCTGGAACAACCACAGAAATATCTTCAAACCAGAAGCCAACAATACTGGAGAATGTAACCGCCATCCCAGTATTTAATTTATCATCAGAAAGTATAGATACCAATACTGAGACCAGAGGCCTGTCGTTTTTGTTCCCACTACTACCATCAATGGATTTGAACTCACCAAAGATCTGTTTTCTTTGTTTCGGAGAATTAGATTAAAAACATTCTTTCAAACAAGACAAACCACCAGTGACGAAAACTCCTCTGGACTGAAACCACCGTCAGATTTTATCCCTAGCTTAGACCTACTTGGTCCAGAAGTGGAGATCTTTGAAAAGTCGGTCATGTGTAAAGTCCAAAAGGCCATCAGGTTTGTTCCTAAACCCCTTTTCAACATGTCAAAAGAGGAAAACATGGCCCTCAAATCTCTCAAAGACATCGATAGGGTCACTGTTAAGCCTTGTGACAAGGGGGGAGGCATTGTGATCTTCGATACGACTCAATACAATGAGAAAATGCAAGAACTATTGGGGTCGCAGAGGTACTACAAGAGGATCATCAATAATGCGGAACGTAATCTTATGAAGGATTGCCAACATTGTGGAAAATGGGGGCCCTAGAGGTATCATCTGCGAAAAAGGAGCAGAAGTTCTTACTCCAGCGCATACACGGATACCCATTATATATGGTGTCCCTAAGACACATAAGGATGAGACGAATCCTCCGCTAAGACCTATTGTTTCCACCATTGGGGCAGCCAACAAACCCCTATCCAAATATGTGGATATATTCCTAAAGCCCATTGTTCACAAACTCCCAACATACGTGAAAGACACCGGACATTTCATCTCGAAAATAGAGGACCTCCATTTAAATGATCAGAGGGAATTCCTGGTTACAATGGACCTGGAGGCCCTCTATACAAACATCCCGCAAAAAGAGGCTATGAGGGTCATACAGGAAGTCCTGAAAACGGAGGATACCTGCACCAACTCGACTTTTATCCTGGAGTGCCTGGACTTGGTTCTCAGTGAAAATTGTTTTGAATTTAATGGCGACCTTTTCCAACAGAAACAAGGGGTGAGCATGGGGGCGGCGTGTGCCCCCAGTGTAGCCTGCCTGTACATGGGCCACTTTGAATCCCATCACATATATAATGAAGTGGCACAGTTTTTCGAAAACGTCCTTCATTGGTCACGTTTTATTGATGACATTTTTTTCATCTGGAGAATTTATACTATGGATAAATGCGTGTGACTCTAATCTTAAATTCACCGCACATATCAGCAATGTGAAAGTTGAATTCCTGGATGTGTGGGTGTAACACCACAATTCCCACCTCTCAGTGTCACTGTACACCACACCCACAGCCAGGAATACGTTACTACATTTTAGTAGCTTTCACCCCCAATGCCAGAAGGAAGGAATACCATCCAGTCAATTCCTTCGACTGAGAAGAAATTGTACCAGCATCACGGATTTCATAACTCAAGCAGAGATCCTCAAGCACAAACTTAACACCAGAGGATATCCGCTAAACTAATAAAAGACTCTTTGAAAAGAGCGAGATATTATGATCGTGAGAGCATGTTCAGACCCAACAACATGCAACAGCAAGACAAACTGGTCTGTGTTACTAAACACTCTAACATCGATGGCAAAATTCGTCAAATCATCAATACTCAATGGCATTTACTTAACATCAATGATAATGACCACAAATTGCCTAGACCTCTCTTTGCCTTCAAGAGAAATAAGAACTTACGTAATCTCTTGGTCAAAGCTAAGAGAATGGAAAAGGAGAATTTCTGTCAGAAATCCAACACGGGGGGAGACCCCATTAAAGGTAACCACAAATGTGGTTCCTGTCAGGTCTGCCCCAATGCCATCGTGGCTGACAACATCAGGATAAATAATAGAACTGTGTTCCTCAAGGACATGACCAACTGTCGTTCATCCAACATTATTTATCTTATTCTATGCCTGTGTGGGTTGGCCTATGTCGGCGAAACCGGCCGTGAATGTAGGAAAAAAATGGGCGAACACAAATCCAACATCGGTATCGCCAAACATTCCGCCCCATTAGTCCATCATTGGAAGGAATTTAACCACACAAAGGGCGAGCTAGATTATCTTGGAAGAGATAATACCTCAGCAGGGTAGGGATACCACCGCCATTCGTAGGAAAAGGGAAGTCTTTTGGATTTTCACACTTCAAACCAAAGAAAAGGGACTGAATGAACAGGTCCCATGGGAAAGAGCAATTCTATAGTGGTCCGCCCTCCTTTCCCCCTTTTGGGCCACTGCCCTATGTCCTTTTGTGTAAGCCTGTTTGCCATTCTAGTACCTGTGTTGTGGTAGGTACCCTAGTGTTTGATCGCTCTTGTCTCTCCTTTTCACATTATTTTGTCTGTGATAGAGACCCCTGACCTACTGGTCTGGATCCTGCCTTAATCTTTGACCACCACCCGACATTTAATCACCGTCTTCTCTTGCCCGCTATCAGGATAATACTTCTTCAATGATGTAGGACCTCCCCACTGTGGTCTCCATTTCTGATTACCTTTCTAAGTAGCCACCCCCGGGCTAGACCGCCCTGGTAGGAGGCACCTTTCTTGGCCTTTGACCGGCCCCTCTCCTGTCTCTGGGGGATATTCACAAGAACATGCGCTAAACATCTCCAAAGAATGTTAACGCAACTTTACACATCACAGCCTATCGCGGGAAAATAACCCCGTGTTAACGTGGAATTCACAACACGGCGGTACCATGCAATAGTCTGCCGAAAACGCGGCCAATGTCTGCGATACAACCACCTCGACGGAGATAAAAACACAAACCTCAACACCAAAAAACGTGCGATGAGCCCATTCGCGATGAGGAAAGCAGCGATAAGAGGCGCCAGGCCCGCAACACACACACGGCAGGCGGGAATAAGCACAACAAAAGCCTGAAAAAGAGAGACAAACCAAACAGAAAACAACAGCGAAGCACAATGGAGGCAACCGGAGCCAGTACACAACCCCACAAGCCCCATTGGCAACAAAACATTGTACATGGCAGGCCATCGTGGACAAGGTGAATGCAGCCGGAGAGCGGAGGAGGACAATGGAAGAAAACCAGAACAGCTGGAATGATGCGAAACGCACAAACAAGCAGAAACACGCCAACAGCCAGAAGGCAGCAATGCACACCGGAGGTGGGAGTCCAGCGCCACACAAGGAGCTGGATGACATGGAGGAAATGGTGTCCACCACATCAGTCTGGAGTTGGTGGCAGGACCCGGGGACCGGAAACTGCCCAAAATCAAAGACACAACAGCAACAGGGAGAGGAACGACCAGGGACTGGGGGGACGGGAGGAGATGGGCACAATGGCACACATGCACAATTAAGCACAGCCCAACTGCAGACAAACCATGCCCAAGAGTAACAACACCAACCAAGAGCACAAGTCACACAACCCGGCAATATCACACCACTGAACAAGCACAGAAGTGAAAACCACACTGCCTGAAAGGGAGAAGGGTGAGCCAAATCAGAGCTGAAGGGACATCTCACACACAATGCAGCACACACACATAGGAAGCAGAGCACCCCAACATCGAACACAATGTGGTACAAACATCAACATTTGCACCACAGGACACAAGTGCACCCGCTTGTGGCCGGTAAATGGCCATACGCATCTGGCAAAGCACGAAACAGGGACATGATAATGCACAAGTACAAACCCACAGCCCTGATGGGATAGCAATGCACGTATGGCAGGGAGCCAGATAGGCCGTGACACACACATTGGCATACAAATCAAGACTCAACACAGTTGGAGACAAGTGAAAGTGCGGAAACCTTTTCAACAAGTGCGTATCAGTACGGCCAAGAGAAGTGCCACAACATGCAGAACAATGCAGCAGCATGTCTGAATGAGGAACGTTGGGAAGCGCCCATGTCCACCCCGGGGGAGTCCATCACCAACACAAGTCAGTGCCAACCCGCGTTGGTTGTCCACGCATGGATCAGGAGTCCAGGCCAATGCAGCCATGTCCACTGTCGTCTTGGGACATGTGACCAGATCCTCAACATGCAACCAGGCGTCGGAACACGTGCAATGGGTCACATCCAGTTGTGGCTGCAGGTACCTTGTCACTCGTCCATGAACGCGAGTGCTGCAGCGTAGGCCAACATTTCCAATGAGAGATCGTTGTCCTCCACATCTAACATGTCGGCGACGTAATCCATCAGCTGTCCCGGACAGATGTGCTGACCCCTGGCCCCAATTTGCACCAAAGCCCAATCGGGGAGCGGCTCAATGTGGTCACTGCACACGACGACTCGTGCAATCTCCGAGGTCCAGTTGCCAGCATGCATGCCAAGCATCCAGGCATGCAATAAACGGGCATCACAGTGACACTCCTGGTCGTGGGCCAACAGGGGGCGCACACACACGTCGAAATCCAGGTCAGCTACCGTTACGTTGGAGAGGCAGACATCCATGGTCCACTCGAATATGCACTAGCGACAATGCAACACAGGCTGAACGCAGGTGACGTTCGCATGGCGGAAGCCCAGCCGGTAACTGATCCGCAGCACTGCCAACGGCAGTGCCCCCAGTACATGCAGCAGACGTGTACTGTACAGGTCCACATGACTGGAGATGAACATGTGTCCGGGATGGTCTGCCATTGCATCAGTGGCTCTGCTTGAAGCGGCACTGGCTTGCCCTGCGCCAGTCCTGTGGATAAAATGGCACAGCTCGGAGCAATGAGCAGTGTCTGTGTGCAACGGGTGCGGACCTGGGGTGGGGGGGAGTACGTGTGAAGGCCATATCACGCACGCTAACTACGACCAAGGACTTCTGCGTGTGGGATGTGTACACGTTGGTCTCACGTCGGGCAGTGCATAGTGTGGGAGTCACAAGCAAATGCTATCATATCTGTCAGGGGGTGTTGGCCACATGCAAGTTCCAGCTCGGAGCTGCAGATGTGCTACCGCCTGATAGTTCAGACAAAGGACCTTTCATCCCTACAGTAACTTCACCATCTGCATGCATACAGGAGATGTACAGAGGCCTGTCGTGGGTGTGGTGGGATGTCTGCGACCCAGGGAATCATGGATGATATGCCCAGCACGTGGCACATGAGCGGCCTCACTGTGTGTTACGTTGCCTCACAGCTGCTCCTCCCTCCCACGAGCCCCCACACTTGTGTGTGCTGCGCTGTTGTACCACGTGCACTCCTACAGCACACTATTTTAATGCCTGTCCGCGCATGTCCAGCGGCATGCCAACAACAACGTGAAGCTGGCCTTTGAGGGTGTGTGGCCACGTGAGTGTAGGCCAATGGTCCGGACAGGGCGGACACAGGTGTACAGTCCATGGCTGGCTGTGATCACGCTGCGATTGAGGCTAGGCAACTGACTTATGCAGCCGCAGGACTGATACACATAACACTTGGCATGCATGTGCCAAGACCCTGAGCGGTCTTGCGCTCCTACATTTCCCCGTACGTGCGGTGTGAGAAGTTGGCCTGGTATATGCTGTCCACTAGTTATAGTGGGCACCTTGCACCAGTCCAAACGACCTTTACTGATGATAGGTTTAAAGACAACCTTTATTGAAAGCTATCCTAGTGGTAGCTATGGAGAGCAGCATTCAAGCTAAGTCTTGAAGGAGTGTTAAGCTGTTTGTTTTACCAGTTATAATCTCATGAATGACCAAATGAAAGGAGAACCACACCAGGTATGTATATAAAATATATGTATTAATTACTAAACACTACCCAATAGTCTCTTTATGAGGATAGAGGTCAAAGTACACAAGTTACAAGTCAAATAGCACAGTAAATTAGCACAATATACTAGGGGCGTACCCAACCATATATTAAGAAAGTGGTATAAGAACCACGACTTAAGTAGACACAAGGCCTAGAGCCTGTATAATCGCTGGGACTCCAAGGAACCACCCAAGGTAGTGACACAGGGGACCCACGGGGGCTGTGTGCAGTGTGTGAACACAGTCGCGAGCTCCGTTATCGTCTATGGGAAAGTCGCAGTTAGAGTTTTAGAGTTTAAGGACACTTAGAAATGGATTAGGACCAAACCCCCTTGGACTTAGACAGTTCTAGGGTCAACACCCACGGGAGCACCGGAGTACTCGAGTTACCTCACCCAGGGAAGCCGGGTGCATAGATGTCGAATGGTGTCGGGTCGCGTCGTCGATTTCAATGGCAGCCTGCAAGGAAGTGCTGCTGCCGGGAAGATGTGAAGTGTCCGAAGAGATCCAAGCCTGGATCGGATATGAGAAGAACCTGAAAGCAGGGGGGACAGAGTCTGGGTCACTTGCCAGTGACCAGGGGCACGATAGTCGAATGCCCACCGATGTCGGGTGCTTCAGGTGAAAGAGGTGAAGCTTGACTCTTTAGCCACGAGGACCAGGAGGCGTCGACGACAACCAGGAGCTGGATTCAAGCTGTCCCATAAAGGATGTCGAGTACTGCAGTGTTGGTGTCCGGATTGAATACAACAAGCCTTGGCAACAGCAGCCCATGCAGAAAAGAGAAAGATGCTTCTGTGCAGACCAGCAAGGTCTGAGGGACTCACCACTCAGTGGGGAGTCAGGATACATCTGGAGCAACCAGGGAAGCCCAAAGAAAATCAGAGTTGCCTTCACAGGGACCCACCAGTTGACGGACCAGGGATCGCGAAGGAGCCTCAAGCGGAAATGCAAGAAGTGGGCCCACGGAACACTCGTGGAGTATAGGCTCACAATCTTCGGAGCAAATGGTGCTCGGGGCCTGGGCTACAAGTAACCCAAAGCAGGACTTCAAGAGACGTCGAGAAGTTGATGCACTAGCAAATGTGCACGGTGTCCAGGAGTTCCAGTTCCACATCACTCATGAGGGCTACGGGTCTCAGCTTTGCTGGGGACTCGGGTCGGCCTCTGAGAAGTCTGGAAATCCTCTTCCTGGGCTGCAATTACTTTGGAGTCCGGCGGGAGCTTCGGAGATGCAGACTGGAAAATGCTTTGTTGGTGCCTGCCAAGCAGGGGAGTCACTCCTTGACCCCAAGGGAGATTTCTTCAGTCCTCTAGTCTTGAGTAGAGCGTCGAAGTTCCAGGATTCAGTTGCAGAGTTTCGTCCAGGGATATCTAAAGTCCTGTTGCCAGGGGTTCCTCACTTATACCTAAGAAAGGGGATGGACTAACTCTGTGGACCCACCTATGGGAGGGTTTGGAAAGAGGGGTGGCTACACCCATTTCCTTTGTCCAGTTTCATGCCAGAGCAGGGGCTGGCAGCCCCTGCAACCGGTTTGAACTGGGGTATGCACGAGGACACCAAATGTGCCCCCCAGTGCAGGACTTCAAAGCACTCTTGGAGTGCACTCACCCAGCTCCAATCCACTAAGGCCTGTCTGGGAGGTGGTAACACCTCCCTGTGATAGGAAACCTATTGTCCAGGCCTCCCCTGCCGGAGTTTGGATCAGCAGCAGGAGGCCAGACTCGTGTCTGTGGCTGCAGCATCCATTTTGTGATGCCAGGCTCTGTAAAGTTTCTACCGGGTATACCAGTGCTGTCATGTCTCTCCCTCTAGAAGGGTGGAATCATACTCCCACACCGGTTACTGGTGTGGGGGTATGATTCCAAGGTGTTTGACACCAAACACGACATGTTTCCGTGCAGCCATCCCAAAGTTAGCATTTACCGCGGGGATATAATGCACTTAAGAGTATATGGTCAGGCTGCACCACAGACAACCCAGGAGAGGAGATTCCAAAGGCTGCAGAGGGGCTCTGCTCATGCATGGGCACCCTCTCACATAAAACCAAGCACCCTGCCTTCAGGATTGATAAGGCCTGCCATAGGGGTGACTGATAGGTTTCTATGTGCAGTGATAGGTGAGATATAGTGAACCTATATCTCTGTAAGGGGTGCATGCACCACCTTACTCAGGCTGCTGTAGCAGTCCTGTGGTGTCATTTTGGAGGGCCTTCCAGGGGTGGCACAATACATGCTTCAGCCCCTGGTAGGCCTCTGGGGTACCTATGCCCTGGGTACATAGTATACCATATACTAGGGACTTATAAGGGCACCCCAGGATCCAATCTGAGGTGTACTTAAGGTACATGGAATCAATTTAGAGAGGAAGCAGCTAGGCTGGGGTCCTGGATAGCAGGGCCCCAGCCAGACTAAAGTAAAAAAACAGTGGTACATCAGCAAAAAGTGGGGGTAACCATAAGAGGAAGATCCTACTCTCCTACATGTGGGCCCGCCCTCCTGGTGCATGCTACATTGCAACATCGACTACTGTGGCCCTGGTGGCGACAATACCCCAACACAGAGACACACTTACCGCACTTCCTGCTTAAGGCCAGACCAGAGCCACGTCCTGATCCCCCTGCCGAATCAGCACACCCCTGCGCTGACCTGACATACGCCGGACCAGCACACGCCGCATGTGCATGCAGGGGGGGGGTGGGCGAAGCTACATGTCCAAGGTCTCAGCCACTGCTGAGGTGACATGCTATCGTCCGCTGAAGACAGCACACTGTGATGTTGCAAGGCTCGGGCACATCATGCTGACATAATGACCACACGGACACACTTGCTTAGATGGTGGGAATGGCTACGGGCACGTGCGACCGGCCACTTTTATTAGCAGGCTCACATGTCGAGTGACACCTGTGTTGGATGTGTGTGGGGTGTGTGCACACCAGCCGTCATGGAGTGCCTGGTGCAGTCAAAAAACGACAACAGTGTACATCGTTAAGAACACACCCATTCAACCATAAAGGCCCCATTACTTGTGCTGCACAGAGTTAGTGGCCCCGGATGCACAGCGTCCTGCACGGGCCTACCGCCACGGGCCGCTGACTTGCGGTGCACTGGGGCAGGGTCACGAGAGCAGAGCAGGTTTTTGTAGATGACAAAGGGGGTTGTCGCGGAGTGTCTCGGTGGACTGTGGAAGGTGTACCCCCAGGGCATGATGCAGAGGGAAGAACCACGCTGAAACAGTCACTATGGTGGAGGTGAATGGAACAGACACATGTCTGACACTAAGTCCCGTCCAGCCAGATGATGATGCAGACAACCCCCAGGCCATGGACTCAGACGCCACCAAAGTCCAACCAGAAAGTGCCCATGAGTCATTGCGCACAGAGTTAGTGGCACCAATGCTGATAGGGGATGCCGCCTGCGATGAGGCGTGTCCAATGGTGTGGACTCCTCCACATCTTACCCAAGACACAGTTCCACATGTGTGACCTACTCGACCGCAGTGTAGGCCTAAGGCAGCGGTCAGCAGGGGCCATTCACTGAGTGTCACTGGCATATGTTGGATGGTCTCACCGGCCTGCGTAGTTCAGGTTCAGTGGCACCACGGGACGCGGACTTGCGGTGAACAGTGTTGATGGCACCAGGTCAGTTGTTGCTAGTGTTCGGTCACCTCCGTGACTAGGGTCTGGCTTTCATCCGGACTGAGCCGCATCTTCCTCTTACTCCTCTCCGTGCATTCACTTGTATGGACTCTGCCATTCATGAATCACGACTAAGGGGCCGATTCCGATCTCAGCCGGTAGGGCTCCGAATCGGATTCGGCTTTACCGGATCCGATTCGGAGCCCTGTTTCCCGACCGATTCGTACGTGCGTCCGGGCGAGCGAGTACGATGCAAAATCTCCGACCGACTCTTTCGCGAGACCCAACCGCACCGACTGACTCGTTCGCGAAACCCGACCGCTCCGACCGACTCGCACAGACACGACTTGCACCGCGCAATGGAGATGTTCCCCGACTGGGTAAGTACGATGCGCGAGCTTCGAGCAGTCCGACCGACTCGCGCCGTCCGGCTCCAAAGAGCAGTCGGAGCCGCACTTTGGGGGTCCGTGTCGGACCCCCCTGTACGCATAGCCGCACGAGTAGCACACAGGGGGGACCCATGGGTCCCCCCTACCTGTGCTTGTACGGCGCGACCCGCTTCGACGCGTAACCGCAGTAGGGGGTACCCTTGTTCGCCTCGCACCCATTGAGTCAATGGGAGCCCACGTACGTGTTGTACGACCGGCTCCCATTGACTTCAATGGGAGTCCAACCGAATCGAGTCCGATAGCATGCGTGCGCATCGTACTCGTTCGGTCGGACTGCTAGGGTCCGATTCGGTCGGAAATCTCTCCGGGTCCGGCTCAGTCGGAGAGATTTCCGGCCCGAATCGGAATCGGCCCCTAAGTGTTGGATGTGGGACCTACTGGAGCGCAGTGTAGACCTGAGCTTGTAGTCTGCAGGGGCCCACAAACACGTGTCGCCGGCTTGCGTTGAACAGGGTTAGTGGCACCACGTGTCGCAGGCTTGCGATGCAGACTTTTGCTTCACTGATCGGAGGGAGTTTAGTGATGTGGACGCTGCCACGGTCTTGGGTTCACTGCCATTCAAGACTCAGGACACAGTTCCACATGTGGGACCTACTGGAGCGCAGTGTAGGCCTGAGCCCTCATCCAAGTGTCGCCCGCTTGCGTTGAACAGGGTTGGTGGCACCACGTGTCGCCGGCTTGCGTTGAACAGGGTTAGTGGCACCACGTGTCGCCGGCTTGCGTTGAACAGGGTTAGTGGCACCACGTGTCGCCGGCTTGAGTTGAACAGGGTTAGTGGCACCACGTGTCGCCGGCTTGCATTGAACAGGGTTAGTGGCACCACGTGTCGCCAGCTTGCGTTGAACAGGGTTAGTGGCACCACGTGTCGCAGGCCTGCGATGCAGACTTTGGCTTCACTG
Source organism: Calotriton arnoldi (assembly GCA_963921515.1). Classification (NCBI taxonomy): domain Eukaryota; kingdom Metazoa; phylum Chordata; class Amphibia; order Caudata; family Salamandridae; genus Calotriton; species Calotriton arnoldi. The sequence continues at coordinate 1,117,577 of CAWUFW010006478.1, forward strand.
ATCGGAGGGAGTAAAGTGATGTGGACGCTGCCACAGACCTTTGGTCACTGCCATTCAGAACTCACGACTCTGTTCAACTTGTGCCAACAGTTGGGACGAAGAGTACGCTGGTGGAGTATGTCAATGAGAAGGGAGTAATGTGGGCCAGCGGCGTGGAGGGCAGCGATGGTCTGCGGAGGCTGCAGAGGTCGCGGGACTGGGGCCTGGAGCTTGCACCGGCACGTGGTGGGCCCTCTTTGACACACGCCGGTGTCGGCAGGTGAGCGGAGCCTCCTTGGTGCGCTGGGCCAGGCATGACGGGTCTGGGGACCAGTGGCTGGGAGGCGCCGCCCTGGCAGACGCGTTGGCCATTCCGAAAGAGGACCACACCCAGTGCGACGGGCTTTTTATTCACACCCCTACGCAGGCCTGGCGTACGCAGGGCCAACCCACTCTGCCTGCGCATGCAGGGGGGGACGTAACGTGCGACATGTCTGCGTTCTGCCCCACAGACTGTGGGGACATGGTAGCGTCAATTGGCCACTACACTCCATGCACCAGCAGCTAATGTCCACATGGCCATTTCCGTGGTTTGCACACTGAAGTCTGTCCGCCACCTCCACACCACACCTGGCATTGGGTAGGTTCTCATTCATTGGTCACTTGCCGCTCTCGCACATGCCTGGTCCACGCCTCTCCTCACATCCTGCTATTGTGTAGCTGTGGTGCCATGTCGTGGCTGGGTTGTGGGCATGGCAAGCCCAGGTTCCCAATGGAGTTGTGTTGTCGTGTCTGGTCGGTTGGCATGTTGTGTGGCATGTTGAATGTAGTTGTGCTGCATTCCCATTGCCAGTGTCGTGAGTTGCATGACTGTGGGGTGGAGGTGTGTGGTGTGTTCATTTGGGACTTACCAACGAGCACTGCATTTCCATAGGTGCCATCCTGGGAGAGCTGGTTGATGATGGACTGTTGGGAGATGTAGGAATCATGCACTCTGCCTGGGGAGTTGGCCACAACATTGTTGAGGAGTCCCGGGCGGTCCACTATTGCCTGCACATTCATGAGATGCGTGTGCTTTCTGTTGAGGTAGTTGTGTGCAGTGTCGGCAGGGGGCACGAGGGGTACATGTGTGCAGTTGATTGCGCCCGACACGTGAGGGAATCCAGCTGTGGCATTTGAGCCTTGCTTGGTCTCCAGCTGCTCCTGTGCAGAGTGGGTGGAGTGGAGGTGCTGGGGTACCAGGCTGATGTTGGCATCCAGGACAGGTGTGATGAACTTGGATGGGGTTGGCTGTGAGACTCCTCCGGCTCTGGCAGTTGTGGGTTGGAAGGTACCAGAGGCCAACATGTGCAGCACAGCCAGCAGCTTTGTCTGCGGAGGGATGTTCGTTGTGCGCTGTGTTGGTACCGTCAGCAGGTGGGCGATGTGGGTCAGGATGCGGGGGATGGTTGTCCTTTTGGGCCTGTAGTGGGCAATGTTCTCCTCTGGCGTTCGGTCTGTGCGACTGGTGCGTTTAAGGTGGGTCCGCTGTCTTTGTGTACGCTGCCTCTGTGGTGGTCCGGGGGGGCGGGACGGGTCCTGGGGGTGGTGGCGGGCCTGGGGGTGGTGGCTGTGGGTGTTGTGGCCCTAATGGGTGTCCGAGCTACATGATCATTGTCTCCATGGCATCTGTGGGTCTTCAGATGTGACTCTTGGCTGGGCTCCCTTTCATGCAGCAGGAAGTCGTCCTGCTTAACACCAGCAGAAGGCAGGTGTTGAATCCCTGCTGCTACCGCGGCTTATCACCTGTTTTGGGTTCGCATCGCAGATCTGGCAGTTCGTTGTGAATGTGGTGTAGTGGTGTTTTCATGTGTTTTTGCACTGGAATGCCTACTATGCATCTCATTAGGGCTAGTTGGTGGTGTCACCCGTGGAGGTAAATTTTGAGGCAGTTATCGCGGGAATACTTGCGTTGTCTGCAGTTTGCAACCGCTTGTGAATGGGGCGTTAATTCTATCTCCACTTTTGTTGCGTTAAGGTGGTGATAACTCAGAGATAAGTCCTTGTGAATATCCCCCTCTATCTTTCTCTGGTATATTTATTTCCTTTTTCTCTCTTTTTACTCCGATCTCTTGGAGATTTGTACCATGGGGGGGCCTCATGTCCCTGCAGTATTTCACTTTGATCATTCTGCTCAATGTTTACCCTCTCAAGATGGCTGCACCCTCCTGCTCCATGGATATTACTCTATCACCAGGCAGGAACGGCGGATCGAGTTCTGCCTAATAAGGAAGGCAGGTTTTTTCCATGTGGAAATCTCGTATCCCACACGTTCTATTTTTTGTTCGTACCGTGTTTTGGATGTGAGCCTTCCCCCCTCTCGTTCCCCTTCCATTCTTCTCTCACCATTTCAAGATGGCGCCGTACGTATAATGAGTTTTGACGGTGTACGTTCACCCGTCCACTCATGCCCGGAGCTATTTAGGGCCGTGTGTGTGGTCCGGAGTCTGTATTCACAGGGGAGGAGTTTCTGCGGCCCCCCGGCTGATACTTCCCATGTATGCATACGGGAACTACTGTGCTCGTTCACCAACTGCATCGGAGGTAAGTGCTGGGTCGTGCTATTTCAGCCATCTGCCCGTTGCTTCAGCCCGGAAGGGTCACTTGTGTACTCACTGTCCGGGCCTCCCAACTGCTAGGCCCCTGGGACCCTCTTCTTTGACTATCCTGGACATTCTTTTCCCTTTGTGGTTAAGTTATTAAGGCTCCTGAATGAGCAGTATGTCAGCAGAAACAGTTGAGCCCATCTGGCCCGTGCTGTTTGTATTATTGTATGCCTTCCAGGATCGCCCTCCTCGCATGTACTGGGACTATCTATATTTTCTTACCTTTTTTTTGTTTACTTAGCAGGAGGCATGTAGATACGAAGAGCCTGTTGTAGCTTTTTGGTCCATCACCTATTATTGCCCATATATTTATTTTTCTTTTACGGCCCATTCACCAGCCTGTGTAGACAATGTATTCTTCTATCTCAGGGGGACATCCATATTGGCCTCTGATCCCGGCCTGGATTCATCCTGTTTGGTCCCCTACACTGCTCTCCCCCCCCTTTAGCGCATCTTGCGGTCTAGGGATTCTTGTCACCGGGTGTGCAGTTCTCACCATATTCCAATTTTCGTACCTATGAGTCAGGAACAACTCACTGACAGTTCTTATTATTTCCAGTTCTAGGGTGTTTCAATCAAGGACGCAACCCTATATGAAAATTTCTCCCCTTGCCCCGAACAGATGGGTACTTCCGGCCTGGACACGGTTTTCATCCCCCCGGTCCACTGGCTGATTCTGGTGGTCCCTATTGGCAGACCGTTTTCTTATTCAACCGCTTTGCTGCTCTCCGCTCTCACCACATCTTGGTAAGTGCGGGACAGGTAGAGAGAGGGTTTTCGTGTTTGGCTATCTTTTGGCCAACAATACTGACTTCTGTAAGAACCAGTGTGTTAAAGACATGTTTGTTCTTTGTGTAGGTCTTCCTTTAAGGGACACCTTTAACCTCACTTTATATCCGGATGTCCCTGGAACCTTGTTGTGTTTGATTGACTGTATGTAAACTCAGGTATTGTCCATGCCTTATAGTTTCTTACTCACTTTTTGGTGAATAGGTGAGGGGTAAGGTTCTTTATTCACGTTTTCCATTTCATATCACTTTGGTCAATTGTAGGACTACTACTCTCTATTCTAGAAACTATGGGATATATGGTTGCCTTTCTCTTGTGTTATCACCACATTCCATGCACGCCTTCGATTCCTATTCTTTTTACTTCATTTTTTATCCTCGTGCGTCCACCCCCCTTCCTCATCATTTTTTTACAGTGTGGCTTCATTTAATATATCCTTCTTTACGCTGTTGAGCCTGATTATATGCTTTTCTCATGTTTTCCCAGGCGCTCCTCTTTTTCTCACCCTGCCATCCTATCATCATGCGCCCTGAAGAAGGTGAGACCCACTAATTGGGGTCGGACACCTAAACGTGCATCGGTGCTGGAGTCCTCTGTTCCTTATGTCTCCCCCAAGACTATTTAACTGTGGCATTTATTGAAATTTTAAGATAAATTGTGTTAATAAACTCTGCTTCATCCAATGAAATGATATTATGATAGGGTGATGTATTATGTTTTTTGCAATTTTGAGATTTGTTACAATAAATTTGATATAATTGTTTAAAAAAAATATGGTTTAAGTTTGTTAGTATCTTGTAACATGTTTGGCATTTTTTGCTTTTAGCACACTGTACTGTCTATTTCAGGGGGATGTGACATTGCTGGTTTGGTATTGTATCCATGACGAGTAGCATATCTTTCTTAATACTTTTTCAGGAAGAGGGGTTCTTTCTAGTTGGGAGCGTGTCGTTAAGCCAAGGAGGCTAATGACATGCTTCGCCACTTCCTTGTACATATCCCCCTCTGTGTCATAAACTGCAGGATTAGAAAAACAGTTAAGTATCTGTAAAAACTGTTGTGTAATCTTACGTTGTATTTTAAATGTTGAAAAAGGGCTAGAGAATGGCACAATCGGTAAAGTTATTAAATTTATTAATTGTCTAAACAGAAATGACGTGGAATACTTAGCTATAACATTTGATGATATTGGTGAAGTTTAGCAGATTGGTAGATGTGTTGTACGTTTCCTACTTGTGAAAGATTTGTATGCCCAGTGAAAGCAGTTCCCAGTGTCCTTAGCGTATGCAATATGTATCCACAAATCACACGGTTTAAGTGTAGATACAGCTCTTGCTAATATTGGTAGTAGTGTATTCAAAGAAGGAATGTCATGTGTAGCTTTGTCGCAAATTAGATCATTGTCTGGTTAATTTCTGATTGATTTTGATGAGAAGAAAGTAAGTGCTGATGTGAGCTGTGTAAGGGAGTATAATTAGTTAAGAGCTCAATATGCTCCTCATATAGGCCAGTATCCTGTGTTTAAAAAACGATAATGTGTCCAAAGCGGAAAATATCAAAGTAGTCTATCAGAGTTGAAGAGAAAGATGAACAATTATAAAAACAACAAGGACCTAAAAAAATAAAACTACAGCAGAATGAGGAAATAGAAGGGTATCACTTTGATAATAAATCTGGAGTGAACTGTTATGAAAATGTAGTGTTACATGGACTATACGATGTGCCTCATTTTACAAATTCTATTAAAGAAAAGGTAGATAAAAGAATGTCTTCACAACTATGGCCCTCATTATGATGTCGGTCAGAAAGCATTCCGACCGACTCCTTGTCAGAATAGTTTCCGACTGACTCGGGTTCGGGGAGTCTGACCGACCGATTACGATGATTCTGAACACCGTTCGATCAGACTCCCACTGACTTCAATGGAAGCCTGCGTTCCCACCGACAACTCAGGCTCCCATTGAAAAACGGGCTGGTTGCAGAAAACCTTGTACCCCATGGTGCCTGCCACACTGTGCATGGTTGTACAAAGGGGACCAAGGGGTACCTCCTGGTAAAGGGGGGCCTGCTCCGGGCCCCCAAAGTCAGTTTCCGACAGCCGATCTGTGTCGGACAGACCGATTCGGAAAGGCTGTCGGAATCTGACATCGTAATCGGTCGGGCAGAAAAGCTGTCCGTAGAGCTGTACGATTCGGCTCCGATCGACTCGGACTCTCCAAATGCCGGTCGGAACCGATTTGGAGTGACCGAATGGTAACCTTGTATCGTAATCGGGTGTTCAGAAATGGTTCTGATTCGGTCGGAAACAAGGGTTCCGACAAGGGCTAAATAAAACAGAATGTCATTCTGAGGCTTTCCGAAGGACATCGTAATCGGCCCCTATGTAGTTTACTTGAAGAATTAAGAAGTGACATAAGCATTATACAATCTGCTACTGGAATAAGAAAACTTACAGATGCCTGTACAGGATCTCACAATCTTTAGCAGGATGCTCAAGAATTTTTCATGGAAATGCTAGGACTATTAGAGGAAGAAGATGTGTATATCAACAAATTATTTGTTTTAACTTATAAATGGAACCATAACTGTGAAGATTGTGAATTCACCTCTAACACTGAAATCAATTCGGAACCATTCCTCTACTTGACGTTACCAGATTGTAAAGCTGTGACCTTTGAAAATGTAACCAAAAATGCCCATCATGATATGACTTGTCCAAACTGCAGATCAGAATTTAGGTCTATCTTTTTACTACAATGGTATGGAAATATGTCATAGTCACGTTACAACGATGCAGAGTGGATGGTAATAAATTAGAAACTGAAATTACAAACTTTGTAGCTGGACAAATTTCCATTTTAAAAAGAACTTTTTACAATTATAGTAATCACATTTCATGAAGGAGTTAATATAACCTCTGGACACTATACAATACATTTAAGATGTCAAACAGGATGGACAGAGTGCAATGACATACAAGTGACATTCAAATCAAGACTACCTAAAAAGTTACCAAACTCATATCTGCTATTTCTAGAACCGAAGTTCTAAGGAGAATTTAGGATAAGAAAATATGGTATTGTGTTGACATGTATATGGATTACGTGTTTCTGAGACATTATTCGGCCAATTAGGGTATTGTCTACAGCAAGCTGCTAGGAATGAAAGACTCTTTTGAACTGTGGGAAAGGAATTTATTAAATATTTGAGGACTACATTCTGTTACTACAGATAAAAACTAAATGGAGGTAAGATAATACCAGTAGCCTTAAATTGCATCTGAAAAGTCTCTTCCCCTCTAAAAAATGCCCCCTCTTGCTTCTGCTACAGCAACTTCAACATAGTACTGTGTGTTATGTTTTTTGTACAGGGACTAAGAACATTTTAGACATCATTTGGCCTAACAGGGATGAGGTTTACAATGCATCATAATTGTTGGACATTTTGTAGCAGATATAAAAATATCAGAAACAGTTTAACTATAGAGTTGCTTTCATTAAGTTAGTAACCTATCAGCAAGCCACTATTAAAAAAAATTGTAGTGAGCTCAGTGCACAGTATGACATATTTGAAATGATGTAGTCTGCACATTTTTTTTAAAAATCCATTGATTGTTTTTTCCCACTGTTTGATGATGGTACTTCATACAGACCACTGTTAAAAGTGAAGAAGTATGAAAGCTGAAAACAGTAAAAAACAGTAAAACATTTGTCTATGTTAAAGTAAAGTTTTGGAGAAACAATATTGTGCATTGTTTTGGTTGCCTAATTATGAAAATGAAATTCGAATACATTTTTCTCAGTGGTTGGAGATAGGAATATATTATGTGAATCAAATCACTAAACTAGTGATGGATTCATCAAGTCACTACTCATATACTCATCCCATTTCCCAGGCACTACAGTTCCACTCACCCAATCACCCAGCCACTACCTAGGCAGTGATCTATTCACTCAGGTACTTGCATTCATCCAATCTCCCATCCACTACTCAGGCTCTCATCCAATCACCTAGGCGGTACCCATGGAGTCATACCGTCCCTTAGTCATGACTAATGCAGTATGGAATCACCTAGGCACTACAATTGCACTCTTTCATTCATCCAGGCACTCCACTTGAACTCATCTATTCACCCAGGCACTACACTTGCAGTCATACAATCACGCAGGCACTAACCTTCCACTCATCCATCCCCTCAGCCACTACCCTTGCACTCATCCATTCACTCAGGCACTACCCATGCACTCATCCATTCACTCAGGCACTACCCATGCACTCATCCATTCACTCAGGAACTACCCATGCACTCGTCCGATGACCAAGGCACTACCCTTGCACTCATCCATCCACTCAGCCACTACCCTTGTACTCATCCACTCACTCAGGCACTACCCATGCACTCATCCATTCACTTCCACACTACCCATGCACTCATTCATTCACTCAGGCACTACCCATACACTCATTTATTTACCCAGCCATTATCCATGCACTCACCCAGGCACTACTCATGCACTCGCACACTCATGCAATCACCCATGCACTACCCATGCACACATCTAATCACCCAGGCACTACCCTTGCACTCATCTATTTGCTCAGGCCCTACCTATACATTCATCCAATCACCCAGGTACTACCCATGCACTCATGTAATCACCCAGGCACTACCCATGCACTCATCTAATCACCTAGGCACTACCCATGCGCTCATCCATTCACTCAGGCACTACCCATGCACTCATCTATTCACTCAGGAACTACCCATGCACTCATCCAATCACCGAGGCACTACCCTTGCACTCATCCATCTACTCTGCCTCTACCCTTGCACTCATCCATTCACTCAGGCACTAACCATGCACTCATCCATTCACCCAGGTACTACTCATGCACTCATGCAATCACCCAGGCACTACCCAAGCACACATCTAATCACCCAGGCACTCATCCAATCACCCATGCACTACTCATGCACTCATCCAATCACCCAGGCACTACCCTTGCACTCATCCATTCGCTCAGGCCCTACCTATGCATTCATCCAATCACCCAGGTACTACCCATGCACTCATGCAATCACCCAGGCACTACCCTTGTACTCTTCCATTCGCTCAGGCCCTACCTATGCATTCATCCAATCACCCAGGCACTACCCATGCACTCATTCATTCACTCAGGCACTACCCATGTACTCATCTATTCACTCAGGAACTACCCATGCACTTGTCCAATGACCGAGGCACTACCCTTGCACTCATCCATCTACTCAGCCACTACCCTTGCACTCATGCAATCACCCAGGCACTACCCTTGCACTCATCCATTCGCTCAGGCCCTACCTATGCATTCATCCAATCACCCAGGCACTACCCATGCACTCATTCATTCACTCAGGCACTACCCATGTACTCATCTATTCACTCAGGAACTACCCATGCACTTGTCCAATGACCGAGGCACTACCCTTGCACTCATCCATCTACTCAGCCACTACCCTTGCACACATCCATTCACTCAGGCACTACCCATGCACTCATGCAATCACCCAGGCACTACGCATGAACACATCTAATCACCCAGGCACTCATCCAATCACCCATGCACTACTCATGCACTCATCCAATCACCCAGGCACTACCCTTGCACTCATCCATTCTCTCAGGCCCTACCTATGCATTCATCCAATCACCCAGGTACTACCCATGCACTCATGCAATCACCCAGGCACTACCCTTGCACTCATCCATTCGCTCAGGCCCTACCTATTCATTCATCCAATCACCCAGGCACTATCCATGCACTCATTCATTCACTCAGGCACTACCCATGTACTCATCTATTCACTCAGGAACTACCCATGCACTTGTCCAATGACCGAGGCACTACCCTTGCACTCATCCATCTACTCAGCCACTACCCTTGCACTCATCCATTCACTCAGGCACTACCCATGCACTCATCCATTCACCCAGGTACTACTCATGCACTCATGCAAATACCCAGGCACTACCCATGCACACATCTAATCACCCAGGCACTCATCCAATCACCTATGCACTACTCATGCACTCATCCAATCACCCAGGCACTACCCTTGCACTCATCCATTCGCTCAGGCCCTACCTATGCATTCATCCAATCACCCAGGTACTACCCATGCACTCATGCAATCACCCAGGGACTACCCATGCACTCATCCCATCACCCAAGCACTGTCCATGCACTAACCCAATCACCCAGGTACTATCCATGCACTCACCCAATCACCCAAGTACTATCCATGCACTCATCTAATTACCCGGGCACTACCCTTGCATCCATGCAATTACACAGGCACCACCCTTGCACTCATCCATTCACTCAGGCACTACCCTTGAACTCATCCATTCACTCAGGTACTATGTATACACTCATCCAATGACCCAGGCACTACACTTGCACTCATCCATTCACTGAGGCACTACCCATGCACTCATTTAATCACCCAGGCACTACCCATGCACTCATGCAATACCCAGGCAGTACCCATACACTTATCCAATCAACCAGGCACTACCCTTGCACTCATTCATTTACCCTGGCACTACCCATGCACTCATCCAATCACCCAGGCACTTCCCATACACTCATTCATTTATCCAGCCATTATCCATGCCCTCATGGAATCATCCAGGCACTACTCATGCACTCATGCATCACCCACACACTCATCCAATCACCCAGGTACTACTCATACACTCATTTATTCTCTCAGCCACTACCCTTACACTCATCCATTTACTCAGGCACTACCCATGCACTCATCCATTCACCCAGGCACTACCCACTCACACATCCAATCAACCAGGCACTTACCTTGCACTCATCCATTCACTCCGGCACTACCCATGCACTCATCCTTTTACTCAGGCAATACCCATGCACTCACCTAATGACCCAGGCACTACTCTTGCACTCATCCATTCACTCAGGCACTACCTATGCACTCATCCATTCACTCACGCACTACCCATGCACTCATCCATTCATTCAGGCACTCCCCATGCACCCATCCAATGACCAAGGCACTACCCTTGCACTTATCTATTCACTCGTGCACTACCCATGCATACATGCAATCACCCATGCACTACCCCTACACTGATTAATTTACCCAGCCATTATCCATGCACTCATGGAATTACCCAGGCACCACTCATGCACTCATGCAATCACCCAGGCACTACCCACACATTCATCCAATCACCCAGGCACTCATCAAATCACCCAGGCACTACTCATGGAGTCATCCAATCACCCAGGCAGTACCCATGCACACATCCAATCACCCAGTCACTAACCTTGCACTCATCCATTTGCTCAGGCCCTGCCCATGCCCTCATCTAATCACCCAGGCACTACCCATGCACTCATCCAATCACCCAGTCACTATGCATGCACTCACCCAATCACCCAGGCACTACCCATGTACTCATCTAATCACCCAGGCACTACCCATGCACTCATCCAATCACCCAGGCACTATCCTTGCACTCATCCAATCACCCAGTCACTCAAAATGCAGTTTCCCAACCACTCATGCCCTCATTTAATCATTCATGCCCCACTTATTCACTCAGTCCATCCTCCATTCATGATTATGCACTCATTCAGTCATCCATGCACCACTCATACACTCATTCAATCAAACATGCACCACTTATACACTCATTCATTCATCAATGCACTACTCATGCACACATTCAATCACCACATACATGTTCATACGCCCATTCATTAAGCTTATCTTTTTTAACTGAATAGATGCTTTTTTGTGGAGGTTTTTTGTGAATTTTAAAGTTTTATATGTTTCTCTTTTTTGTTGCTGGAAACAAAAATGGCAACAGGGTGTGCAAAAACTTCAAGATGTACTCAAAAATGTAGAAAAAAGATGAAGGGCCAAAAATAAAAGAAAAATCAACATTTGCGATTCTTTGCAGCATTGTGAATGGCTGTTATGTACTGCTCTCCAGCACTCACTACAACTCCACAATCAATGCAGTATGATGCAATGCGGGAAAACTCTGGAGCCAAATCTTGAACTTGTGATTGGACCTCTGAAGGGATTCTCTGCCCCGGTGTTGTTGCGGCTGCTGCTGAAGTTCAGACTCACATTGTCTTCTTGCTGCTTTCAGACGATTGCCGTGGTATGTTTTAAAATAGTAAAGCATGGACGTAGGCTTGCAAGAATATTTATTATTTGTACCACTTAATGACGCCTTCTCACATATTGTGCATTGCACACATTTGGCGACTGTTTTTGATTCTCCCCACGGAATCCTGAAGAAATCCCAGGCAATGCTTGATTTCTTCTGGGGAGGCCCCTCATCTCCAGAGTCACCAGAATCCACCTCTTGGACTTCCTGGTCCCCCTGCTCTCCCTCTTCTGGTTGAGTTGTCATTTTAGCAAAAATATGCAAACAAAAAACATTCCAACAAATATAAGTGAGCAGCTCACAATGAACACCTTTAAAAGAATATTCAAGATAGATAAGTGGGTGTATTCTTCATATTCTTATAGTTGAAAAGTGTATCATCCAATCATATTCCTTTCTTTCACAGTCACATGATCTTCACAACGATCGGCCTCCTCGCAAAGACCGACAATTGAACAGAGCAATATTTTATTTGAAAATAAGTACTCAAACATAAGTGTTAATCGACTAATATTAAACCCGAAATGTGGATCATACAATCTAATATGTATTAATATGTTTTATACACTTTACCAAAAACACACGTTCATTGCGGTTAACGTTGTCATTGTGACTTCGGGCATCGCCGCAAGTATAAGGCTTTCAATTGACAAAATTCTTCCAAAAGTTAGGTTTAAAGAGTATTTTAATAAACAACTTGTGTCAAATATTAATTAAAATATGACTAAGTATGTGTCTTCGCAACTACCGATGACATAGCGGTGTGCAGAGTCACCGCGAATATATAAAACACCACATTGACGAGGTCTTTTCACAAAACCATCACACAAACTCAAATATAAACTCTACATTACTTAACAACTAGTGTCTGCTATAAAGTAAAATCTGTCTGCATTTATGTTTAAGACTTCCTCAAAAACATGTGCCTTTTGCGAGTCACCACAGATATAGCGACGTATTCGCGAATATAAAAAATGTGAAGAAATAAAAACTACGCTTATTAATCCACTGAAGAAAATACAGGCTTATAAAAATACACCGTATAGAGCCATTTTAGATAGAAAATACAATTTAAAAACCTTAAAAATTTGATAAAACAATCATAGGTTACAGTAACGTTATAGTTGGGAATTAGAATTTGAAAAACACTAGAATATCACTGAAAAAAACCAAAGGTAACAGGGACGTTATAATTAGGAAATAAACTTTAAAAAACATAGAAATTAACTGAAAAAACAAAGGTTACAGGGACGTTATAATTACAAATTAGCCTTTAAAAAACCTTAGAAATTTACTGAAAATAACAAAGGTTACAGGGACGTTATAGTTAGGCTCAGGTTTCCCTTGTACATGGAGGTGAGCCTTTCATGAAAAGGCTAGTGGAGTGGAAAAACATAATATGCTCGGTGGAGGTCTGTGCACTGTGCCAAAGCCAGGGAACGGCAGTTCCCTTGCACAGCTGGCAAAGCAGTGGGTGGTCCAAATGGCCACCTCATAATACGGCGGACGCAGGACCACCACAGCGAGTCTGGCGATCAAAGACCGCTAGACTTGTAAACGCCCTCAAATGTATTTGTTCTTTAATTAACTTCCCACATTACACTCCACAAAACCAACACCCGCTACTAAAATATAAATTGTCAACAAAATTAAAGCAATTTAAATAATTATTAACTTACGTAAATAATTAACAATGAAAAATAAATTATCATCAATATAAAATGTACGTGTAATTTAATTAACGTCCCACTCTATTCTCAAACAAAAACCAATAACTGATACTACAAAAAAATAATTAATCAAAATATAAAAAATCAAGTATACATTAAAAATAAGAAACTAAACTTACATACATAAAAAACAATTAAAAAATTTAAATAGTTGTTAATCAATTACATTTAATTTACAATGCAAAATTAATTAACACTAACATTAATTAATGATAATTTTAATTACTTCCCAACCAATAAACCTACAAGCCCAACAATCTGCTACAACACTATTAATTGCTAACTTAAATTACAAAAAAATTGTATTTTAAATAATGTATTAAATTTACAAAAAATGCATATTTTGCAACTTATTTAAGCAAACAGTATTAAATAAAACAATATTATTTCCATACATTCCTAATGTTCCGGCCCATTGATTCCAGCCCGAGCCGGAGATTACGGCACCACTGCGGACATAAAGATACAAATTGTAAATGACCTCTGTGAATACCAAGAGTCGTAAAGTTAGACTTTCGTCTCAGATTGCCTTTGTGAATCGGGCCCATTGTATATTTAATTTTGGTTGGACAGCTTATCAATCAATAGTTTTACTGTTAAATGATCATCTAGTTGCTGCAATTCTGATAATTGTCCTTTCTGTGACCATGTGATAGAATCCATTAAGCACTTTTTATTTTTTTGAACAATGTATACTCAATGGTCCTGTACTCAGGACGGCTGATTGGCTGAGAAGCATGATCTACTACAGGGAACAACTTAATACTTACTGGGACCTCATGCCATAAAAATCTACATCCTTGCTGAATACGAGCCGGGAGGTAGGAGAAGAAGAGACAGGTGAAGAGAATAGTACATAATGGAACTGGAGCCTGTTAGAATGTGGATTATTAGCAGGGGTAAGTATGCACCTACCACTAGCAATAGGTCACCAACACAACACAACACAACATAAGGCCCAGTCAAGTTCTCAAAAAATTATTCTCTAGCTCAACCCTTGATAGCTGACTGTAAGCAGGCAGGCTTAACTCAGGAGACAGGTTTTTAAACCATTTAAAACACCAATACATTAAATAAGTAAGACACAACACACAATAAAAATCCACAACCAATTTATAAAAATAGGAAATATTTTATGATTAAAATTACACCAAAACAAAAAAAATCCAATGTAGGGAACCAGACAAATGAATTTTTAAAGAATATATGCCGTATAGTGCCTAAAAACAAAAAGCGTCAAATTGGGACATCTGGTCGTGCCTGATCAGTACAAAGTCAAAGTTTAAGGCCGACCGTGTTGGAGTGCGGGTCGGATACACTGAGCGTTAAGACCCAGTCAAGTTTTTACCTTCGCACTTTATTATTTTTCGGGAGCTTTTTCTCTCGTCGTAAGTGGGGCACTTCGACAGGCTGGGATTCATATTGACGACGGTGCCTTGAACTTGTGCGAGGCCTTGGTGAAATCCTGGAATTCTTGAGCTCTGGATCTGCAGAGGGACAAATCCGAAATTTAGGATGAGTTGCGTTTCGACGTCGGTGGCTTGACTCTCGTTGACGGGTCAGTCCACTTACGGAGCTTTTTCACAAATGTTCTCCAAACTTCAGGAGGTCCTTCCTGAAGTTCCTTTTGGGGTTCAAAGCATCCACAAACAAAATCCAAGATTCCAGAGTCTCTGAGTTGCTCCTCGGCAGTTGGGACTACAGTTCTTACAATGCACCTGGCCAAATCCTTTAAAGTCCAGCTGAAGGTGGTCAGCTTGTTTCTTCTTTCTGGAGACGATGCAGGTGGAGCTCTTTTAACCTGTTGCTTTCAGGGAGTCCATTCCTTCTCTTATTGAAGCAAGCCAAAGTCCTTGCATTGTAGTTCAGCAGGCGCAGTCCTTCAGAGTACAGTCCTCTTAGTTCAGACCAGGGTTCCAGCAGGGCAGTCCTTCTTTTTCTTGTAGTTTCAGGCAGGGGATCTGAGTTGCTATGCAGCTCTCCCATATTTATCCAGTGATCTTGGGCAACAAGCAGGGGGGCATCCCTAACCAATGGGGTTGTGCCACCCACAAGCATGACAGCTTCCTCCAAAGTGTAGTATATTATTGTCCCACTAAGCACTGTACTTTCAAATTTAAAAATCGTTCTCCCTGGGGTTAAGATCTGGCTAAGCTACCTACTGGTCCCTTAACTCTCTCATTCCCGGCCTTCTGCAAATTCCATTCCTGGGGTTCCCATCTGGCTGGCGGGTACAGGAAGAGGGGGTAGGCCTGGGCTGTATCCTTACTGTCCTGCTCTCTTTGAAGACCAGTTTGTTTACCCAGCCCCCTTCATGGCCAGTTCTGTGCAGCTGCAGATCCCCGCCCCACCAGAATTCCTTTGTCTCTATGCGGGCCATTTATAACCTCATCAGGGTGATTTGGCTAAGGCTGACAAGGGCTTGCCAATCAGGAGACGCCGCTAGAAGGCTGGACTTTGGCTCACGAAAATAAAGTTCTATAACTTCTTTTCTGTATAAGTTATGATACATTGTTTGATTTATCATTACTAATCTTTTAAGTCCTTGAAATATTATTTTAGCACATTCCTTCAATAGTTACACTTTATTATGGTATTCCTATGTTAGCCTATGGAGCTAAAATGCTACAATGGGGAAAGCAAAAGTGCTAGTTTTTCCCTCACCAGAGCAAAGAAAACTATTTTAAAATTGTCCCTGCTTGTTTGTACATGGCCCCCTACCATGGGGACACCTAGAGTATACCTTATGGTGATATATATGTAAAAATAAGGTAGTTTAATACTTTGAAAGTACCTTTAAATACTAGGTTGAATTTAAAAGCAGCGTGCAAAGCAGGGCTGATTTTTAAAATGACAGCAGGCACCACAGCACTGCCCACGTAAGTGCATTAAACCTGCTGGGCCTACCATATACCAGGGAGTTGCATGTGGGTTGTCAGTAACAATTGTAATTACACCTAATTACCATATACCTTTTAATCAGAGCACTGGCCCTAGGCCTGGTTAGCAAAGCCCAGGGCACAGTCAGAGTCAGTTACCACCCGTATCAGTCAAAACATGGGGGTGATCAGGGCAAAAAGGATGACTTTCTCACAGAGCCTTAGATGTGACTATTAAGTTTGAAACAAATATTGACTGAGCTAATATATATGGGGTCTTGCAAACATTGCCTCACCCTTTTTCACCCCCCACTCCCTAACTCAGTTTTGGGGCGGTTGATCCAAACTTGTAAAAATTGTAATGGTTGGTAAGAAATATTATAGTGTGCTACTGTAAAATGGTGCTGAGACTTGTATATCTGATCTGACCCAGATTAATTGCATTTTCTTCTTTCTGTAACATTGCTCGACTTGATGTAAGAGACCCAGTTGGTAGCTGTTACACTTGCTACCAAACCTCATTAGATAACAATAAAAAATATAACATTTTCCAGAGCACAAGCAGCAGAATGCAGTGGGAAACAGACTTTTCCATCACTTGCATTAGCAAGGTCTCTAGCTAAAGTCCAGTCACATTGGGCTGCACATTTTTCTTCCAAGATGCTCTTAATGGTCTGTCTCCCATGGTCTTCTAGAAGGTCAGCTTCCAGAAGCATGAGAAAGGCTTTCAGCTCTAGAGGTTCAAGAGGAACCATTTTTTCCTCTGTCCTTCCCTAAAATGACAGGAGTATGCCATGTACGGTCTCTTTTAGTCTTCCCAGGTTCCAGAAGTGTTTTGATTTTTAGGTGAAAATGTATTGGGTTACGCTACTAGTTAGTAATAGTACCTCTAAGTATTTCTTTGTAGAATGTCCATACTGTTTCCTCTTGTGTTCTGAAGCACTCCTTTGTTTTCTCACAGAAGCTATCTCAGGAAGCAATATTCTTGGGTTTTCCAACATGGGGAAGTAAGGCTGAGGCTAACTCACTTGTGTAGCTTCCCTAAGCCTGCCTCAGATCCACCCATGCTAATCAGAATCAGCTTTCAGCACCTTTCAAAAAGACAATCCGTCAAACTGGTCACGTATCTATTGTCCCCCATTTGGAGTGGGGTGCCAATATATAACTATGGGAAGTCTGTTTTGCACAGTCCATCCCAAATGTGTACTTGCTTTGACTAGTGAGTGAGAATAACAATAATAGTGAGGGCCATGTCTGCCATTCTGTGGGAGAGCACCCAAGCTTCCTGTTCCTTCTCACAACTACTTGCTAAACACAGGATTGAGTGTTCTTTATAGAGTCAATTGCTATATTGAAATTTGCTTTTCTTGTTGGTGTTGTGTCTACAGCAAGGCCCATTAGGCCAAAAGACCTGTTGTCTCCAGACAGAGCACTACTTATGCAAGTAATCCACATATTCTGCTAGGGATCTGAGTTGGGGAGAGATGTAATGACAAGCCAATTCAGAAGGTTCCCACCCGAGTAAAACGGACTTTAAGTTAATTTCAGGAAAGACAGTCTTTAACAACTTTTCCAGAAATGAGGATTATGACTCCTGCTCTAAAAATGCAAGTGCAAAACTGAATTAGGTTGTCCCTGATTAGTAAAATGTCACACAAATGAATTTTATGGGTCACTTCCATTTCAGTAAAAAAATGTGTTTCAGCTATCACAAGTGTCAGGAACAACAGCAAGTTTTTTTGCCAATGCTATTATAGAGCATTTAAGTAAGCATACGTGTGAGTATTACTACAGACAATTATGCAATGGAACAAGTGGGATTCTTGCATCTTACACTTGACTAATTTAACATCAGATGCAGACCAATATAGCTCAATAAGTTTTGGTTTGTCATGTTAATACTGCAGATGTGTTGGCAGTTTCAAGAGGTTTCTTGCTACTTCTTTTGCCATGTTTAGTCCACCACCCTGTGGGTAGCATACGAATACAATGTAGCGATCTTGGGTAGTTTATTGTTATGTCTCTTGCTAGTTGTTGCACAATTTAACTATGAGTTTGCCTAAAAGCCAAATGTGCTACTTGGTGACTGCCAATCAGTAGCCACGCTATAGCAGTAGAGAACGTGCACTTAGAGTTGTTCAACACACTGTTACTGCCTAGATGTCCAAAAATGCTATCTATCTATCAATTATTCAAGGTTACTTGGTCAAATGATTCAGTGAGACTTTTTATCGTTGAACCAGAAAAAGAGTTTGTTGATCACAAACTTACACAATTTTTCAGCACCTGAATTCTGTCAACCAGAGCAGGAACAGCCAGCTCACTATCTTACCCCTGAGAGCAGCACTGTTTTCCATCTGCATCTATTCCATGTTGCCTTATAAAAAACACGCTTGTGTAGGATAACACAGGAGCAGGGTAGGACTAGGGAACAAAAATCAGCCCTGGAAAAAATGCTCAAACCAGCTCAACTCTATTTCTCCCCACATTTCTTCTCTCTCCTTTCTCTTCTCCATCGCTACCTTGCATCCTCCATCCCTCTATTTGTCTCTCTCTTGATGTCCCTTGTGGTTGTTGCAATTAACCTTAGGAGGCTGGGGAAAGTGACAGAGGCACCAGCAGCATGGACTTTCAAAATCAGCCTCCAAGGGCTCCAGCCCACTGGGGAAATGCTGATTAAATAAAAGGCAAGTCCATCCCTCCCAAAGATGTCGAAGCTGAACACTCTTGCAAGTCAAACTGACTTTCTAACTTCACCACATACCCTGCTGTGTACACAGAAAGTGAAAAACGATTGTGTTTCATACTCTGGACTTGTGGCATATCTGAGTTTCCTCATCTCATATATGTCTCTGCAACTCATACTAACTCCGGAAAATATTATAATGTATTGCCATATTATAAATGCCTGCAGTTGTAGTAAAAGGCCTCAGACCCACTAAAAACATGCAACATAAGACCAACTAAATAAGATGCAGTTCTCTCTATCTATCTATCTATCTATCTATCTATATATCTATATCTATAGCCACTATCAGAGTGACGAGAGTGAACTGCAGTTGTAGTAAAAGGTCTCAGACCCACTTAAAACATGCAACATAAGACCAACTAAATAAAATGCAGTTCTATCCATCTATCTATCTATCTATCTATCTATCTATCTATCTATCTATCTATCTATCTATCTATATCTATAGCCGCTATCAGTGACGAGTTGTGTGGGGTGCTGCCCCCGGCTTCACAACCCAGAATAATCCTCTTGAAATGCATAAAGTATACGTGCACTCAAAATAAAGTTCATCATATTTATTCAGCAATTTCCAGCCCCTGCTATGCGTTTTTAGCTATACAGCCTTGTTCACGCATGGGGTAGCGCTGCTACCATATGCCACATAAGCTAGTAAACAATGAACAACAAAGTAGGACTAGTCATTGCAGCGTTCAATAATTACACAGAGCTATGCCGCCATCATGGACTATTACAAATGTTTAATGACGCAAATATTTCACTCATAGTTAGGATCGTGCTTCCATAAGGAATGAATTTTATTGTGTTTCTAATAAATTTGGCACAGTTTGATGAATCTCAAAGAAACTTTCCAAAAAAGTGCTATTTTGTGACTGGGAACATGGAAAGTTTCAGGGTGATCCATCTAGCGGAAGCTGAGAAAAAAGGGGGTTCCAAAACTCGTTTTCCCCATTCATTCTCCCATAGAAACCTTAGACACAGCTACAGCCTAATCCACTGAATGGATTTATACCAAATTTGGCAGAAAGCTAGATCATGGTGCAGAAAGAGTGCTTTTTGTGTGTTGGTGCACATCCCTTCAGTTGTTTTTGAGCAATTAACTCTCAAAATCTTTATAAATCTAGTACAGCAAGCCTCCATAGATCCTGACAGATCTCAAGCTGAGATCTGATTGGCTGCCACCATCTCAACCAGGAAAGAGTGGTAGCCATCTTAGAACTCAGGACAAAAAAAAGTTTTAAAAATAGACAAAATTGAGCAGGGAAGAGATACCCTGACTCCCTATGCCTGGTGTTGGAAAATTGTTACCACAAATTCGGAGAGGATCTGCCAATCTGCAGCAAAAAATAAAAAAAATCCCATGGGGTGGGCCAGGGCCCTGAGAGCATGAGGGGTTTATTTTGTGAGGGAGGGGGAACGCATGGCCCCACTCCCCGGGCTGATTTCAGCCCCAGGAAACCAATCCCCATGGCCTGATATCTTTTTCGGGGGAAGGGGGGCATGTAGCCCACCTACCCGGGACGTTTTCGACCTCTGGGACCCCATCCCCCATGGGCCCAACATCTTTTTGAGGGGGACGGGGCACGCGACCACGCTACCAAAATTTCTAAAAGATCCAGGGACTCCATCCTATGGGCCATTAAACTTTTGAAATGGGAGGGGGCCATGCAGCCCCTTTCTCTGAGCCATTAATGGTCCTGGGGACCCCATCCCCCGGGCCTGGGTCACTAGCTGTGTCCCAGGAAGTCCACCCTCAGCAACTGCTATGCTAGGAGCATTTTCAAAACTCCCGCCACACAGGAGAAAACACGAAAGGCCTCATTTACAATTTTTTGTCATAGGGCAGTGCCACAAACCTTCATACTGTGCTGCCTTACGGCAAAATAAAAGGGCAGGAATGCACTTGGCTGGGTCCAAACTGGGGTGGCATAGTGAGCAAAAGAATGATGGATTAAACTCAGATCTGTTGACTGGGGTGAGTGGTTGAAAAGTTTCAGCACTCCGATCATCATCTTGTTGTGTTTGCTATGTTCGCCCTGAGTGGCCAAGGGTATGCTAAAACGTGGGTCCCTTGCTTGCTGTGCCACTGGATTCAAGCTAGCCTGGATGATGAGGGGTGATGCCTCGAAAACGGTCCCAGGATACTTGTTTCTGGTACAGGGAAGACCTGGCCTGGTAGTTCGGGTTGGACTGTTCCCATAAGGAGCAGGGTCAAGATTGAGTTGCATATGGCTGGGTCCATACTGGGGTGGCATAGTGAGCAAAATAACGATGGATTAAACCCAGATCTGTTGACTGGGGGTGAGCGGTTGAAAAGTTTCAGCACTCCGTCCATGATCTTGTTGTGTTTGCTATGTTTGCCCTAAGTGCCCAAGGGTATGCCCAGACATGGGTCCCTTGCTCGCTGTGCCACTGGATTCAAGCTAGCCTGGCTGATGAGGGGTGATGCCCCGAAACCGCTCCTAGGATACTTGTTACCGGTCCAGGGAGAACCTGGCCTGGCAGTTCGAGCTGGACTGTTCCCATAAGGAGCAGGGTGAAGACTGATTTGCATATGGTGGGTACAAACTGGGGTGGCATAGTGAGCAAAAGCAAAAGAAACAATTGATGGACCGAATGCTGGACAATGCAAACATTCACCCCCAGTCACAAGGATCTGGGTTAAATCCATCATTCTTTTGCTCACCACCCTTCCCTGGGAAGGGATAGGCTTTTGACGCATTCCCAGGTTTACAGAACATTGTAAATCTGGGAATGTGTCAATACTCCCGCTGGTCAACCCTCTCGTCGTGCATGACCGAAGGTCCTGCTTAGTGTGGGGTTGGCTGCTTTTATGGGGGTTGGCCACAGGGCCTGGCCTCAGGCTAATCTCCAGCGGGAGGCTGTGGGGGGTTGGGTTTATGTATGGTAATTAAATATTACTTTATGTAATTAAACCCTAGAAATTCACTGAAAAAAGAATGTAACTATAACTCATGCCCTCGTCATGCACTGCTAATTACCCCACAAATTACATCACTCATGACATCTTCTATGACATTACTGATGATATCACTGCAACATTTGGAGTTAAACTATTGATGAGAATACTGGGCATGGGGGCGAAAGTTATAGTAACTTCACGAGTTATAGTTCTGTGAGATAACTATAACTGGTGAATTTCAGTGGTATTTAGAGTTTAAAACGTTACTTTGTTACTGAACATTTCACCTCACTATAACATTACTTTAACCTTTGATTGTATCAGATTATATATATTGGCTGAAGAGCTCGATTTTTTAAGCTTGGACCGCATCCAAACTCTAAGGCCGCGGAATACCCAGCGAACACAAGAAAGAGGAGAGATGAAAGAAGAAGAGAAAGGAGGAAACTCAGCAAAGCCAAAAACAAAAGGCAACAATGGCGGAAGAAATAACTGAGACCAATAACACGGTCGTAAACCTGTCCGACATGATATCAAGTAAAGCAGAGGTCCAACTTCTATCATTAGGACTATCTTTTTGCCCTGAAAGCAATTTTAATTATGGTCAAACAAGAGTGGACATTTTTTAAATTCATCCAAAAATTGAAGCTCACTAAATATTTCACAATTAAAGAAGGACTTCATCAGAAAAGCAAAGGATCACAGGGTATGGGCACCAACCATGACAATCTCAAGGATCAGATGCCAATACTCTACTGACAATGTATGAATTAGCGAATGAGGAAACCAACAATATTGACAATACAAACTCGACGCAAGTAAGACTGCAGGATCTAGGCATCAACACATCAGCAGCTGCGAGTAGTCCATTTAAACCGAACTCTACTTTTCTGCCCATGATGCCAAGAGACGCCATAGATATATTCCACGGCCAAGTCACAGACGATTTGAAAAAATTGTACTTTAAGAACAAACAACTAGTTACAAAACAAAGATATCGACAACAACAATATGACAAACTAATGAAAAAATTGTAGGACAATAATGATGTTGTGATTAATAAGTCTGATAAAGGCGGGAATATTGTGTTGTGGCCAAAGCAACAATACACAGCAGAGGCTTACAGGCAGTTGGACAACATATCATATTATGAGCATACGAACATAAACCACTACAATATAACAAAAGAAAAATTAAGGAAAGATTTGCTACAATGGAAAAGAGAAGGCCTGATCACTAAGGAGGAATTTATGTTTCTGTACAATGAACATCCAGTACTTCCGATCATATACTTCATACCTAAAATACATAAAGGAACTGTCCCGATACCAGGAAGACCAATTTTCTCTGCTAAAAGTGGTCTGTTTGAGAGCATATCACAATATGTGGATTTTTTCTTGCAGGAATATGTGCAACAACTTTCATCCTTCATTAAAGATACTGGGGACTTTTTAATGAAATTGCAAGAAATACAATGGAATGAGGAGTACATCCTGATCACGTTAGATACAACATCACTCTATAAGAGTATAGATCATCAAGTGGGGTTGAATGCAGTACAATATTTTTTAAACAAACGACCTATTGATATGTTGAAACACAACAAAATGTTATTGGATCTAATCAGGTGGTGCCTGTATAATAACTTCTTTCTGTTCAGGAACGAAATTTTCAGACAGGTGAGAGGAGTGGCGATGGGAGCCTGCTTCTAAACCAGCTATGCATGTCTTCATGTGGGCTAGTGGGAGGAGCAGGTTCTCAGTAGGGAACACTCTGATATGTTTGATAGGCATGTAATTAAGTGGATGAGATTCATCGACGATATTTTTATCGTATGGCATGGTACCAAAGAAAGTGCGGCGAGTTTTGTGGAGGCTATCAATAAAAACCAATACAACTTAGAATTTACTGCACACATTGATGAATACTCAGTTGACTTCCTTGATGTTAAAGTGTACATAGCAGAACACAAGTTAGAAACAACACTACACCGCAAAGGTACTGCAGGAAACTCAATGTTACATGCTAACAGCTCCCACCCAAAGCACCTAATTAATAGCATTCCCTACGGCAAATTTTTGCGATTAAAGAGAATATGTAGTCCCGAAACAGATCTAGAAAAATGCCAACAGGAAATGAGAGTAAGATTTTTGAAGAGAGGCTATAACAACATAACTCTTAACCAGGTGATAGCCAAAGCCAAAGCTATTCCAAGAGGGACATTGTTGGCTAATACCATTAGCACGCCAAATGTAATACTACAAAGCATTAAAGAAAAAGAGATTGAAGGCCCCAACGTTAGGCTAATAACAACTTACAGCAGACAGGAAAATAAAATTTGGGCAATCATCAATAAAAACTGGCCTATAGTTCTAACTGATACTATTATGGCCCAGAAAGTCCATAATAAGCCTACTGTTAGAAATGGGATCTCTAGTTGGCAAGGGCTTGCACCTTTGTCCAAGTAGGAACCCTTCTTCCTAGTCAGGGTAAGGGTTGTTACACTTGTGAAGTAACCCCTGCTCACCCTCGTGGTAGCTTGGCACGAGCAGTCAGGCTTAATTCAGAGGCAGTGTGTAAAGCATTTGCACATAACCAACAGTAATACAGTGTAAGCACTACAAACGGACACCACACCAGTTTAGAAAAATAACCAATATTTTATATACTCAAGACAAGACCAATTACGACAAAAATCCACAATACTATACTTTACGTAATGAATACTTGATACGTTAACTTCTTCTTTGCAGGAATAGCACAAAAGCAAAGTTCGTACGAGTCGGTAGCTCCATCCGAGCCTACCGTGATGCTGAAAACCCCAGAGTCTAACAGTTCCAGCCGACCGCGTCGATACGGGCCAGCAGAGTCGTGAACAGACTCGGTTACAGTACCTTTCTCGTTGTGGCTGGTACGGAGTGTACGAGCCGGTCGGCGTTCGTCGCGGTTGCGGTGCAAGACGGAGCGATGCAAGGTGCGGTGTCCCTCGATGCGGTGCAGGCAGCGGCTCGATGAGCGTCGTGCAGACGGAGTCGGTGAGTCCAAGGCGTGCGATGCAGGGTGAGACGATGCTCGATGCGGTGCTGACAGGTTGCGATGCAGGCGACCTAGCCGGAGTGCGGGAGCTGGCGTCGGACAGCGGTGCGAGTCGGAGCGGTGCGCCGCAGACGTGCGAGCGGTGCCCCAAATGCGATGCGGTCACGACTCTTGAGCCAGTTGCAGCGACAGTGTCGGTCTGGTCCGGCTGGCCCAGTGAAGCGATGCGATGCGAACTGCGGTGCACACAGGTCACGGTGCCAGCAGCGGCTCGATGTTGGTGGCGTCGGACGTCGCCCACGGTGAGACCAGGGTTGCGATGCGAAGCGGGGCGATGCGGTCTGCGGTGCAAACAGGTCACCTGCCAGGGATGGATTCGGTTGACGGAGTCGGTTGCAGTTCCCTTCCTCTGTGGCTACTGAAACAGCGTTCCAGAAGCGGTACCCAGAGGCTTGTGAAGTCTTTGTAGTCCCTGAGACTTCTTAACAGGAGGCCAGCTCGGTTCCAGGCCCTTGGAGATACTCAGCACAAGTTTGTAGAAAGTTCAGTCCAGTCCTTTCACTGCCCAAGACAGAAGCAGCAACTGCAGGCCAACCCAACAAAGCAACAACACAGCAAAGGGGCAGTACTCCTCCTGGCAGCCCTTCCAGCTCTTCGTCTTGGCAGGTTCCTTGATTCCAGCGAGATCTAAATTCATGGGGTCAGGGCCCCAATATTTATATCCCAAATTCCTTTGTTCTCTGAAGGCAGAGAGGCCTTTGCCTAGTCCAAACCAGTTCTGGAGCACTTTGTTGACAAGTCTCCGTCCCTTCTTTCAGTGAGTAGGCCAGGGACATCAGACGCACCACAGGAGGTGGAGCCAGCATTGTGGAGGGAAGGCACTGTCCTATTCAGGGCCCAGGTGCGACCCCTCCCACCCATCTACATGTAGATCTTGCTATTCAGCCCTGTGCTGACTCACCCTGTCTCCTGGCATCCCCCAGCCCTTGTCACTCACACTCCAGACAAGGAATACACAACCTCGCAGAGGCAGGCTTGGATGGTTAGACAAGAAAATACCCACTTTCTAAAAGTGGTATTTTCAAACACAGAATGTTAAAACCAACTTCACTAAAAGATGCATTTTACCATTCTGAGTCCAGGCATACTTAACTCGAATTTCTACCACGTTCCCGGGGTCAGTTAGGATTATAAGCTGTAATAATCCAACCTGCCCGTTCTGGCCTATGGGGAACAGGTAGCCTTGCAATAGTGAAAAACGAACTAGGCTGTAATTCACTTTCAGGACATGCCGCACACACCCGGGCATGTCCTACCTTTCGCATACACCGCACCCTGCCCACAGGGGTACCTTGGGCCTACCTTAGGGGTGACTAATATGTAGCAAAGGGAAGGTTTAGGGACTTGCAAGTGTGGGCACTTGCCAAGTCGACATGGCAGCCCCAGGCTGCGCACAGGCTCTGCGTTGGCAGGCCCGAGTTACACTTTACGGGCTGTTTGCGTGGGTGGCACAATCCAGTGATGCAGCCCACCAATAGCATTTGGTCTATAGGCCCTGGCACTCGCAGTGCACTTTACAAGGGACTGACACATAAACCAAATAGGCCAATCATGGAAACACTAATCCATAACACAGTTTATACAGGAGCACTTGCACTTTCCCACTGGACCGCAGTGAGGAAAGTGCGCAGAATCATTACACCAGCAAAAACAGAGTCAAAACCGGGAGGTCAGAAAGCAAAAAGTCAGGGGAAACACGCCAAAAGATGCCAAGTCTAACACCTACCCTAACATTTCGGCGTGCTTTATCAATGAGGGCTACACTGGTTAGAAACAGTCCTGAGATAAGTTCAGTTACTACCTGGCTAACCCCTAAAAAAGGTTTTTTCAGGTGTAGTTCCTGTAAGGCATGCAAATTTCGGGTCAGCACCACCCAGTACACTACCCCTTTTAGCTTGGAACCAATACTGCTAAGAGAAAATTACAACTGCTGCACAGAGTATGCAGTTTATGTGCTGGAATGTACCTGTGGGTTACGTTATGTGGGGAGTACGAAGCTTCAGGTACATATAAGAATACTTCAGCACTTAAGGGCCATCGTTAATTCAGACCCTGCATACCCTGTTGCTAGACATTTTAACGCAGACCATAGCAATGATATTAAATGTCTCACCTACTTTGTCATTGGAGCTATACCACCGCTCAGAAGGGGTGGTGTTAGAAATGGGATCTCTAGTTGGCAAGGGCTTGCACCTTTGTCCAAGTAGGGACCCTTCTTCCTAGTCAGGGTAAGGGTGTTACACTCGTGAAGTAACCCCTGCTCACCCTCGTGGTAGCTTGGCACGAGCAGTCATGCTTAATTCAGAGGCAGTGTGTAAAGCATTTGCACATAACCAACAGTAATACAGTGTAAGCACTACAAACGGACACCACACCAGTTTAGAAAAATAACCAATATTTTATATACTCAAGACAAGACCAATTACGACAAAAATCCACAATACTATACTTTAAAAATGAATGCTTGATATGGTAACTTCTTTTTGCAGGAATAGCACAAAAGCAAAGTTCGTACGAGTCGGTAGCTCCGTCCGAGCCTACCGCGATGCTGAAAACCACAGAGTCTAACAGTTCCAGACGACCGCGTCGATACGGGCCAGCAGAGTCGTGAACAGACTCGGTTACAGTACCTTTCTCGTTGTGGCTGGTACGGAGTGTCCGAGCCGGTCGGCGTTCGTCGCGGTTGCGGTGCAAGACGGAGCGATGCAAGGTGCGGTGTCCCTCGATGCGGTGCAGGCAGCGGCTCGATGAGCGTCGTGCAGACGGAGTCGGTGAGTCCAAGGCGTGCGATGCAGGGTGAGACGATGCTCGATGTGGTGCTGACAGGTTGCGATGCAGGCGACCAAGCCGGAGTGCGGGAGCTGGCGTCGGACAGCGGTGCGAGTCGGAGCGGTGCGTCGCAGACGTGTGAGCGGTGCCCCAAATGCGGTGCGGTCACGACTCTTGAGCCAGTTGCAGCGACCGCGTCGGTCGGGTCCGGCTGGTTCAGTGAAGCGATGCGATGCGAACTGCGGTGCCCACAGGTCACGGTGCAAGCAGCGGCTCGGTGTTGGCGGCGTCGGACGTTGCCCACGGTGAGACCCGGGTTGCGATGCGAAGCGGGGCGATACGGTCTGCGGTGCAAACAGGTCACCGGCCAGGGATGGATTCGGTTGACGGACTCGGTTGCGGTTCCCTTCCTCTGTGGCAACTGAAACAGCGTTCCAGAAGCGGTACCCAGAGGCTTGTGAAGTCTTTGTAGTCCCTGAGACTTCTTAACAGGAGGCCAGCTCGGTTTCAGGCCCTTGGAGATACTCAGCACAAGTTTGTAGAAAGTTCAGTCCAGTCCTTTCACTGCCCAAGGCAGAAGCAGCAGCTGCAGGCCAACCCAACAAAGCAACAACACAGCAAAGGGGCAGTACTCCTCCTGGCAGCTCTTCCAGCTCTTCGTCTTGGCAGGTTCCTTGATTCCAGCGAGATCTAAATTCATGGGGTCAGGGCCCCAATATTTATATCCCAAATTCCTTTGTTCTCTGAAGGCAGAGAGGCCTTTGCCTAGTCCAAACCAGTTCTGGAGCACTTTGTTGACAAGTCTCCGTCCCTTCTTTCAGTGAGTAGGCCAGGGACATCAGACGCACCACAGGAGGTGGAGCCAGCATTGTGGAGGGAAGGCACTGTCCTATTCAGGGCCCAGGTGCGACCCCTCCCACCCATCTACATGTAGATCTTGCTATTCAGCCCTGTGCTGACTCACCCTGTCTCCTGGCATCCCCCAGCCCCTGTCACTCACATTCCAGACAAGGAATACACAACCTCACAGAGGCAGGCTTGGATGGTTAGACAAGAAAATACCCACTTTCTAAAAGTGGTATTTTCAAACACAGAATGTTAAAACCAACTTCACTAAAAGATGCATTTTATCATTCTGAGTCCAGGCATACTAAACTCGCATTTCTACCACGTTCCCGGGGTCAGTTAGGATTATAAGCTGTAATAATCAAAACTGCCCGTTCTGGCCTATGGGGAACAGGTAGCCTTGCAATAGTGAAAAACGAACAAGGCTGTAATTCACTATCAGGACATGCCACACACACCAGGGCATGTCCTACCTTTCGCATACAACGCACCCCTGCCCACAGGGGTACCTTGGGCCTACCTTAGGGGTGGCTAACATGTAGCAAAGGGAAGGTTTAGGGACTTGCAAGTGTGTGCACTTGCCAAGTCGACATGGCAGCCCCAGGCTGCGCACAGGCTCTGCGATGGCAGGCCCGAGTTACACTTTACGGGCTGTTTGCGTGGGTGGCACAATCCAGTGCTGCAGCCCACCAACAGCATTTGGTCTATAGGCCCTGGCACTCGCAGTGCACTTTACAAGGGACTGACACATAAACCAAATAGGCCAATCATGGAAACACCAATCCATAACACATTTTATACAGGAGCACTTGCACTTTCCCACTGGACCGCAGTGAGGAAAGTGCGCAGAATCATTACACCAGCAAAAACAGAGTCAAAACCGGGAGGTCAGAAAGCAAAAAGTCAGGGGAAACACGCCAAAAGATGCCAAGTCTAACACATGTCCCCTCCAGCTGAAAGTAGGGAGAACTACCCAACCCCATTGGAGTTCTCTTCACTAAG